>LPNX010441465.1:241913-255326 GCA_001517045.1 Pseudotsuga menziesii | reverse complement strand
TGTGTGTGTGTGTGTGAGAGAGAGAGAGAGAGAGAGAGAGAGAGAGAATTGTTGGTTGTTTCCTCTTCCCTTATCCCTGGGACTAGGATCAACACCTCTTTGGTCAACACAACAAAGCCCAAGATATCGTCCCAACAGAGACAGCACCTACGACACAAATTTTGTCTCACCCAAGATATCTCAGTTTTATGGGTAACTGCCAAAACCACATTTCTGCAGCTTATGTGGGAGGGTGTTTTAGGTCCTTGGCTCTGCGCTAAGGTTTCCAATGAAGACCGGGAAAGTGGGTGGGTATTTTTCACTTATATATCAACACAAAAGTATGATTCACCTGTATCTAGGAAATTCATGTAAACAAATAGTATAATCATATTCATTACTATAACACGTCAGTCATGTATTTAACCACTTGCAACACAGTAATCAATCAATCAATTGTTGCAGTAAAAAGGCACTTAACTAAGCTACTCAGTATTCACACATATACACAGCATATAACGTGGAAACCCATTTGGGAAAAAACCACAAGGTGCTCTTCATCTAGCATTGGCATGACAAAATAGATGCACCTTTTTTTGCAGACAAAGCTGCAGACTTTGTCAAGGTATTCTCTTCTATATTTTACAAACTTTCCTCCCTCTCATGCTCTCTGATATTATCTCTTCTTGATCTACTCCACTCCTACTAGCAATCTGCACACATCTTAGATCAATTAGACCTTCTATACATATCTATGCACACAACTACAGATCCACCACTCTTATGCACTCATCTATCTAGAGTCATTAACCAAAAACTATCTATCTCTTGTTGAAGCGTCTTTTCCAAGAGTCTAGAGACTTACTCAAAAATTTTGTATCTTCTAATCAACTCAAAACCATCTAACCCATTTACAGCTTGGGTTTCTTCTTTTATAGCCCTATTATAGACTTGATACAAAATAATGTACATGATTGTATAGACTCAATACTCACTCAATACATACTCATCTTTAGTCACTATCCCAGTTGAATCACTATCCTCATCCAACAGTTTGTCTTTCCTATTCTAGCAATACATAACAAAAATGCATTATCGGCCTGACTTACAAATATTCCCTTACGCGTTTGGTTCTCTCTGGCTCAAGTTGATCTTGTAACCATGATCTCTAAGGACTGTTTCTTTCTCAGCGTTATGTCTTACTGTCATTTTCCTACTATTACGCTTCTTCACATGCCCACTTCTGTGAATATTCTGCCATGTCATCCTAGATCTTTCTCTGTCCTTCTGTCCTATCCTACTAATATAGCACAACTTCCTCATCCCACGCCTTCTCTTTATCTTCTTCGTCACTTTCTTTCTTCTGTCGTAGCATTCTTCCCTCTCCTTTGATGTTGCTTCTTCTGTCGTAGCTCCTTCCTCTTCTCCTTTGCATTATTCTTCCTTACTTAGGTAGAATGCATCCGTCCCGGGGCCCGCCAAGCCCCCAACACTCACCTGTGGCTCGTCCAGAGCCATGGGAGTTAGTGATCCATAAACTGGATTGTGCTGATTTTGTTCTAAAAAACCTCCACAATTTTCAACAACTTCTATGTTTCTACATGCACCTCCTCCTCTATTTTCTACATGTGATCCACCAGGTCGAAACATACATGTTCTGGCATGTTAATTTCTTTCAAGGATGCTACCTCATGGACGTTATTATGTAGAGACTAAATTAGCCATGTGTCTTTATCTACTTCTTCTTTCAATTCTTCTACCTTTTCTTTGCATCGTTGTTGTTGTTCGCGTAGCGCAATGGTTTGCTACTGCAATATGCATACTTCTATTGTCTTTATCTTTTTCTCCTTTAAGGGAAGCCGCTTCATCTCATTGCACATCTACATGATATTTTCTTCCACCATAGTGACCTCATTTGCAATCTTCTGTGATTGCTAATCATCCATTAAGGCTTCCCAAGTCTTGGATACTTGGTCCACGACCTTAGCACATATTTGCTTCTCCTCTTCTATTTCTTTCGTAGCCTTAACAGCTATGTCTCTTCTTCATGCCAACACTTCTCTAGTTGCAATGGGTCTTCTTTGTGCCTCTAACTGTAATACTTTTTTCTTCAGGTCCATCAATAACTTGGCTAACTATGATATTTTGGCATTCGGGGCCATTTCTGATGTTAATCCTTCTTCTTCAAAGACGCTATAGGCTAGGGAGGCTACTTCACTGATTCTCTAGAAGTTACCATCTGATTCTAACTTCTTTTTCTCAACCGCTTGAGTTTCACTTTTCATTTTCCTGATGTCTTGATGTGAAGCCTTTACCTTTGTAGCTAGGTTCCACTCATGCAGCCTTATTTCTACATTAAAAACATTCTAGACCGCATATACTTCATTCATATGCATACATGAAAAATCTATAATGCGTTGGTCAGTATCCTGTAAATCGAGAATAGATTCAGGGGGCACACTTAATAGCGGCTTTAGAGACCTATACCGTTATCGATAGGGTTGGCATAGAGACTACAGTTTGCTCCATTCATGATGTTTTAGATGGGGCTTGGGAGTTTGATGTTGGACTTGGGAATTCAACAACAATCTTAACTTATTCCACTGCTTTACAGAGAACCTTAAGAAGGTCAGTGACTGTACGTGAGAGCTCCTTTTTTCGTTCTTCTATAGACTTGAAACTAGATTGCACTGCTTTGGTGATTACTTATGTCATTAGTTTCATATCATCACTATCCAAGCTAACATTGTTTGGAGTTCGGTTGGGCTTCATCTTCTTCTTTTTTCTGGTTGGTTGCACTTGTTCTTCTTGAGGTTCCCCCACCTCGTGTTGATTCTAGGTTTGTTGGTATTGAGGGGGTGTGATTTTCGTCAAACTGTACACCCTCCATGTGGTCTTCTTATTTTCTTTTCTCATTGACTTGGAATTGGTTGTCCTACTACTTGATTTGTTCTTCAGATACTAGAACGCACCATTCCTTCAGCCATTGATTAATAATTTCTTGGATTTCCTCCTTGTTCATGATAAACTTGGCCTGTATCTTTGGTTGTTTTCATGGTTGTAGGTAAATATTCCACAGACCAACTACAAAATTGACAGTGGAGTGAAAATGTTGGACAGTGGTGGAATATAACCTGGACATACTCTTTACCTGGTGTTATATAGCCTCCACATGCATAAATACTTCGATATTTCTCTCATGTTATCGATCTTTTTGTTTATTTTCTTACCAAAGGTTATGATAGTTTTATCCTTGACACGGTACCTGCAATTCGACCCCTTGATAGTGTTTTGGTTCAGACCATGCAATAAAGGAAATTAAAATTAAGATCCATAAGCAGTGGAACGCCCAACCCCTTTCCTATGCATTAGTGGTGTCTTCAACAAGCTCATTTAGCAAGAATTGACACCCAATGATCTGTGTTCCTTGTACACAGAGGTCTACGAGCGCAATTGCTCCCACCGTGCATTGATCTGGATGCATTTTACAGAGTACCTTGGATGCTAATACTTTGACATAAATGTGATAATGGATTTATTAATGGTATGAATTAGAAACCCTCTTTTACTTCTTTGCATGCCAAATGTTTCCCTCATCCTCTTAGCTATGGCTACCTCTTAATCCTTTTCGATCAACGGTGTTGGGTCAATTCCAGCAGCTGGAAGGCCTATGATAGCAGCGATGAGCTCGACACTGACAGGTATAGGTTTTACTAACCAGAGAACCCCATTATGGAAAATTAGGAGTAAGTCCTTAACATAGGTGTTAATATGTGTGCCACACCCAAAGTGTGGCATATACAACAACGATAATATTCCAAACTTTTACAGTTGTGTAGCCCAGTCATTTGCATCATATCATTGAGGCACCTTCGGTGTGTCCTGTACAATGTCAATATACTTCTTGTGATCCAATTCTAGTTGCATCTTGGTATCATGATCACCATAATATAACTTTTTCGCCTTGGGTAGAATATCTTTTACTACCTTCACTCCCTTAAGTACTAGTGGAAATATCAGCAGAGTCTTTCCGTTCTTTGGGACTGCAACTTTTGATGCATTTCTACGCTGGGGTGGAACATATGGTGGCAATAAGTTCCTTGTCTCAAAATCCTCTGGTGCGGGGGTTTCCTCCAGGGGCATCACTGCTCTTCCCTTCCTCTTTCTAGTGTTGGTGTGTTTCACCTACTGAGTAATTGGTGGCCTTGATCATTCCTTTCAAACTATTTTAGAGGCTTTCGACTGTACTCTGAGAGTATTTTTTTTGTTAATAGGGCCCATTGGCGGTGGGATATACCCAATAGCATCTTCCATTATCAGGGTAGGTGATACATACTTGGATTCAACTGTGCTTGTGCTAGAGATAGAGATTACCATACTATAACTTCCCTAGTTCAATGCTCAAGGGTTGACACAATAATAGTGTTTTTATTTGGTATGCAAGGAGTGGGCTCAAGGTAGTGAAGCTTGATAAATACCCTAATTAATGCTAGTCGTTCTTTGTACACATGATCAATTTTTTAGAAAGGAATCCATCCTTTTTGCCACATGGGCATACTACAGGCTCTTTGATCAAAGTGTTTTGCATTATATCACTACTATCTTGTCACTTTAATTGGTAGTTATTGTTAACAATCGGGTTGGTACACAAAAATCCCACTATCAGTTTATCCCTCCTCTTTATGTATGGCATGTCTAACAGTGTACTATGTATTTTCACACTCGTGATCTATTTTCACTTCGCACATTTAATTTGACAAGTTGAGATTGTGGTGAATGGGTTAGTATCACTCGGATCCTTCATGATATTATACCATGCCTTGTATTTATGCATAGTTATACTGCATTGATGGAAGTTCATGTCCGCAACAGATATCTCTTCAAATATGTTTTTCTTTATTACCTATAGCGCAGCATCGACAGTTGGATGTTCACTTGTGAATTCAAATGTCTAGTTAAATTTTACAGTTAATCTTTCCCACTCGATGGTTCCTCTTCACAACTCTTCTGAGGTGTACCAACTTCTTGGCACCATTTTCAAGGTGTGGATGGATCAGTGAACCCATTCCTGCCACGGATGTTCTTGCCAAACTATGCAATAGTGTTCAATATGTTTTCCAAGATTTGTCAATCTTGTATATTTTTTATCATCATAACCGATATCTTCTCCAAATCTTATCTCCATTAGCCTCCTACATTGTTGCCATTCAAAGATAGACTTTTATGTGTACCCCACCATCTAGCAGATAGTTGTTGTGATTATGTGACATTTTCTTCAAATTATTCCAAGAAGGATGCAATATTAGGCAATCCTTCATATGTGGTGTAACGAATATAAAATAAATTATTAAATAAATTAGTTAATTATGAAAGGGTGTGACCCTTCACCCTTAAAGCCTATAAAAGGCGAGCTCCATTGTACATTTTATCCATCATCTAATATATTATTTACTATTCATATTCATTATTACAATGATAGTTGGATTCGACTAATGGACAACCGGATTCGGTTGCTCCATTTGGTATTAGAGCTCGAATTCGGCTGCTTTGACCTGAGCTTGTATTTGGCTCCTTCAACCCCTACTTAAGCTCAAACTCAGATCATCATATTTTTTTATTTTTTCGCTGCTCCATTTCGCCACCTATCACTCCATCCCAAGTATTTCTAAAAAAAAAAAAAAAACTCAACTTCCTCCAGCTCCAGCCTCATTATTCCACCCCCATCTGTTTCTCCTCTCTAGTCCTCCACGTGCCCCATCTACCTACATTCACCAGTATCCATCTCCCTGCCCTCACCAGTATCCATCTCCTTGTGCTAGCCGTGTTCTTCATCATCCTGTGCTTTTCTCCCTCACCCACCATTCTCCTCACTTTCCAGTGCTTCTCTCCCACACCACCTTCCAGCATTACCCTCATAGCTCCCTCCTGCCATCCTCCCACCCCATCCATCTCCCTAACCAGCAACGCCTCTGCACACCCTGTCGTCGCCTTTCTCCCTCCGTCTTCCACCTACGCAACCCCTCCATCTGCTACACTCCTCCGCCGCATACTGCTCCCCGTCGGTCTTCACCTCCCCTTCCTCACGTCCTCTCCCCATCTCCACGCTAACCTGCAACAAAACAAAAAACACAAATAATATATTATAATAATATAATATTATATATATTATATTATATTATTTCAAAAAATTTGTAATATAATGTATTTTTAATAAATTATTTTAAAAAAAATCAAATATTATATTTTTTATTATAATATTAGTTATAAAAAAAAACTATATACAACATATAATATAGTTTATAAAAATATATATATAATAATAATAATATTAATTAATTAATTAATTAATTAATATATTATTAGCACCAAAATAGCGTTAAAATACACACCTCCGCATACGAGGTCCAAGACCATGGTGGAGCTAAAAGAGCAAATCAAAAAAATGGAGAAGGACATAAAGTCCCTTGCCGCTGACCTAAAATGCGTGAAGGAAAAGATGCAAAATAACAATACATTACTCAAAGATGAGCTTATTGTGGTACTAGAAAGGAGGCTCGATGACAAACCTGACATCCTGAACGAAAAACAAAAAGACTTGGATGACAAAATGAGTACCGTGACGCAAAACATAAACACCATAACACAGAACATGAGCACCATGGCACAAAACCATAATACATTATTCGAGATGTTACAAAGGTTCATACCCAGTATGGGCCACGTCAACAATCCAGACATGCTAGATGCCTCATTTCATGTTGCCACCCAGGAAACACTCACAAAGAATCAAGAAGAATTGCAAAAGGAAATAAATATTAACAATGCGATGCTTAAGCAAGAAATAGAAACACAAGTACTGCCAGATATGGAGGCATGATTAAACAGCAAAATAGACGCTATAAGTAAGATAGTAGAGAAAATAAAAACTAAAAATCAATGCCAACAACGAAGCAATTCAGATATGTCACTTTCATCATCCAGTAGTTCCGAGCCACCATCAAACCATAAGGAAAAAGGAAATCAACGCTGTCCTTACAAAGTGCACCCACCTAAAGAAAAAATAGACTTGTTGAAATACAATAGGAGTGAAGACCAATGCGTTGCTTGGATAAACAAGATAGAAGAATACTTCGACATTTACAACATTCAATTTGATGAGGAGAAGGTGAAATATGCATCAATGCATATGGAAGGGTACGCCTATAATTGGTACTTATGGTGGAAGAGAGATAATTTTACCTACACTTGGAACTTGTTCAAAAATGATTTTTTTAATAGGTTTCAAGGAATCAAAGAAGATGAATTTTTCAGTAAACTTACCAGACTACAGCAAGTCGGAAACGTTGAGGAATTCACTCATCAATGGGAATCCTTATCAACACAAGTATTTGGGTTGTCTGACAAGCAAAGACTCGAAACCTATTTAGGAGGTCTTAAACCACACCTCCAAAAAGAGTTAAAGTTACATGACATACCTAACATAGAAGTAGCAAGACGTAAAGCAAAAGCCGTAGAATGCAAATTGGAAGGAATAAAAACAAAAGGCAATAGCCATTATCGACAAGAAAAAGAGACACAATGTAGGTACTGTGAAGATACTTGGTCTCATGGCCATCAATGCCACAAACCTCAATCAGATGCCTACGAAATGGAAAATAGATCAAAGTCATCTAACAGTTACTCTGATAATAAAAAGAAAAAGAAGAAAAACATATGTCGTCGATGCGGTGATGATTGGACCCTTGGTCATAAATGTAGGAACAATGAGACAATACAGTGCAAAATCATCAATGGAAAGGAAGTGCAAGTCTCTGCACAAGAGACCTCATCCGATTCTAATACCGACACCGAGTCAGAATGAAGAACAACACTAGGAAAATGCTTAAGCTTTGAGGACAAAGCTTCCTTAAAGGGAGTGGCAATGTAACGAATATAAAATAAATTAGTTAATTATGAAAGGGTGTGACCCTTCACACTCAAAGCCTATAAAAGGCGAGCTCCGTTGTACATTTTATCCATCATCTAATATATTATTTACTATTCATATTCATTATTACAATGATAGTTGGATTCAACTAACGGACAACCAGATTCAGTTGCTCCATGTAGTAAATGTGTTGGTGTTAGATCCTACCCTACGAACAGCTCATGTTTTGCCAGTTTTCCATAGCATCGCCTAAGTCAGACATGCACGAGGTTACACTACACCAACTTAGGTTTACATTAGCTATGGGATTAATATAGTATTCCTTCGAAGGCATGATGTTTTACATATGGTCCAAATAATTTTCTTTACCTTCACTATGTATGGGATCAACATATCGCTGCCCTTCAAGTGGATCAATGGGCACAACCACTCTGATTTCAGAATCTTTGAAAGACAATATCCTTTTATTGAAGTTTATAATAGTTTGTTTGTCTATTTCTGAATCAATTCCTAGAAGAACAAGATATGGTTTTGTGTCATCAACTATGTCAATGAACTCGAAGTCATCATATGTTCTCAACCCTTTGACTTTTACCGATACTTGGGATAGTCTGCCGATTGGTAGAACCTTTGACTAGTTTGCAAGTCGTAGTTGACTAAGAGACCAGTATAGTCACGGCTTCTTCATGCTCTCCCATTTCTTTCTTTTCAAGATATTGACATCTGATCCCATGTTCAATATGATATAGGCCATATCATAATCTCCTATCTGTGCAAGCATTCGTAGTTCTCAACATGTCTTTAGTTTTCTCTCGATTTGATTGGCTCTTTTTTCAGGTCGCAGTTTTTCTTTGGTTTCTTATATGAGTGCTATCAATTCTAGGACAACATATTTATCATGGATTAGTGCTAAACAAATTTTGACAAATTATTTAAGCTTACTAACCTTTTTAATGGGAATCCTTCTGATCAGTTGTTCAAATAGTTCAGGAATAGATATAACTTGTCCATATGTAGACGGCCGATTGGGATCGGCAAAGTCCTGTCGCACATCAAGAAATACTTCTTTCTCTTATTGGGCATCTAGAAGAGCTTTCTTTTTTTCCACAAGTCACACCTACGGGTGTCCTTGTGGTGTGTTTTGGTCTACTCATGTCGCGGCACCTCCTCTTGTGACTACAACAAGGTTGGGTTATCTTGGTTTGGAAAAAATCATTTGAATATTAGGATTGGGGTTTGGATTTGGATTATGCACTGGGTTGGGGTTAGCAACAATTCTAGCCTACCATTTCCCAATAAGTTGCGGACATTGTTCGACAGTGTGATCAAATTATTTACAATATGTACATTTTTTTGCTGGACTTTGAGAATCTCAGGAAAAGTGTCATGCCTGCCCACAATTATAACATATGATTTGGCCTTTTCCTCGACCAAATCCTCCTCCTGGTTGCTATCCTCGATCTCTAAAATTCCCAACCCCCCTTTGCGGAGGGTATTGTTGTTATTGTGGATACTTATTCGGTTCGTATTGTGCTGGAGGATATTGTTGTTGTTAATAATGCACTGGATGATACTGAGGTTGCACTCGTTCATCTTGCATATGCTCATCATTTTTCATTAAGTAGGTATCCATTGTTTTCTCTTGTAGCAGCTGAAGTGCTCTGCAATATTTCTCATCATGGCCTACTAATCTGCAAAATTTACATTATAGACTGATAGGTGCACTCACAATCTTCTGTAAGTACAAGCATTCCTTAGATTTATGACCTCTAGTCTGGCATATTCTACACCAAGGAATTCATTGGGTGTGTAATGGGTTTGGCACACCTACTGCGACATAGTTCATCAGCGCCGGGAAATTATCTTTATGGTGTCCATCTGATCTGCGCCTTGTACACCATAGTTCCTCCTGAACTTCTTTGCCTCTTTTAATGTCCTGGATATGGATCATAAGATTGGCCAACTGCAATTGAATTTCCATTATTCTGAAGCCAGTATACCTAATTGGTGAGGATTAATCTAACTTCATTTCTATTTCCATAGCCTATGTTTGTTACACGAGTTTCTGTTGCATCAATAACGTTTGGGTATGTGGTAGAAAGGTGGAAATGAACCATTTCTTCTGCTACACATCTGACATTTGGAAAATCACTTTGGCCATTAATGTCTTAAATATCTAGTCAAAATCCCAGACAGATTCTGTCGGTAGCTACTTGATCTCTTTGATCTCAGTGATGCATTGGGACTCAAACTTTGGTTTCTTAAATTCATCAATTAACCCGAGTCGAATCTCGTTGAGTGTTTTTGGGACAACTCCCATTGGTACTATGGAAAAATTATTATACCAGTCTAGTGCATGACCTCGTAGCATCATGATCAGCTATGTTTTCTTGGCATTTTCATCTTGGATATGTTGTAGAGACTAAACAGTGTCACAAAGAAACCGATGTTGTTCTAGGTCTTCCAACCCATTCCCATTGAATATTGGGAACTTAATGTTGATTCTAGCCATTGGATTGATTACTGTTGTATTTACTGTTGGTACAGTCAAAAAAAAAATTGGACTAGTCGAAATTCCTTGTCTGTTATTTACAGCATTAGTACTACTCATATTTACAAAAATACTTGGAGATAGGTCATACTATCTTACCTCTGGTACTGTAGGAGATTTGTGTAAATGTTCCTATTCTGGAGTTTGAGTCGACTCCTTAGACACTTCATCACCTTCTGAGATCAGATCATATTCTTCTTCCTCGTCACAAGATCCTTCATCTAGATATGACTCAAATGCATAGCCTTCTTCTTCTCGGTCTATGATACAACTCCCTCGTTCTAACATAGTTTTCCTTCTTTTACCATATCTTAATCTTCTTCCACTTCTTAAAAATACAAGCTCTAGTTTAGTTCCACTATCTCCTAGGAACATCTCACCCTATAGTTCTACTGAGACATATATACCCTTTTCTTATTCAGTCTATCATTTGCAGGATGCCTTTTTCACATATGAGCATTTTTATCCACATCTTCAAAGATGAGAGATATCGACTGCATGGTCCTCGAAATTTTTTTTTGCGATTATTGTATCAACAACAAACTCAATGATATATCCTTCTATGATACTATCTACCCAAAATTCCATGACCCTTGATATAGGGTTGTTTATTCTTTTTCAGTCACTCAATTAAGAGCTAAGTCCACTCTTTCAGTTCTCCTCCCTGAAAATTCTTTTGTTGAGTTTCCAACTTAGAGAAACATTGATACAATACAATAGGGAAGTCACAAAAGAAACTTTCATAAATGTCTGAATAGATGTACTAGCCCAACCAATCTGTTGGGTTCCACCGGGTTCCTTCATGTTCTTCTGATGCAAACTCTAGCTCTTTGAAATCCACCTAGTCTTGGATTTCCAGTTTTGTGGGGTGCCAAAACATATCCCTCACCACAACACTTCAAGGTCCTGGTAACGGAACCGTTTGTTGGCCTTTTCCTCTTCCTTTATCCCTAGACCCAGGTTCAACCCCTCTTTGATCAACACAACAAATCCCATGATATCAGCCCGACGAAGCAAATCCCAACCGGCAGCACCTTTGACATAGATTTCGTCTCACCCGAGATATCTCAGTTTTATGGGTACCTACCAAAACCATGTTTCTGTAGTTTGTGTGGGAGGGTGTTTTAGGTCCTTGGCTCTGCGCCAAGGTTTCCAACGAATACTGGGAAGGTGGGTGGATAGTTTGCACTTATATATCAACACTAAAGTATGATTCACCCTTATCTAGTAAATTCACGTAAACAGACAGTAACAAAAAGTATAATCATATTCATTATTATAACACATCAATCATGTATTTAACCACTTGCAACACAATAATCAATCAACAAATTGTCATAGTAAATATGCACTTAATTGAGCTACTCAACATTCACACATATACACAGCATATAACATGGAAACCCACCCGAGAAAAAACCACAAGGTACTCTTCATCTGGCATTGGCATGAGAAAATAGATGCACCTTTTGTCTGCGCACAAAGTTGCATACTTTGTCAAGGTCTTCTCTTCTATCTTTTACAGACTTTCCTCCCTCTTATGTTCTCTAATCTTCTCTCTTCTCGCTCTACTCTACTCCTACTAAGGATTCACACATAACCTGGATCGACTCGACCTTCTCTACCTGTCTGCGCACACAGATGCAGATCCACCACTCTGATGCACTCGGCTATCCAGAGTCATTAACCAAAAACTATCTATCTCTAGCTCAAGTGTCTTTCCAAGAGTCTAGATACTTACTCAAAATTGTTGTATCTTCTAATCATCTCAAAACCATATAACCCATTTACAGCTTAGGTTCCTTCTTTTATATCCCTATTATAGACTTGATACAAAATCCCATACATGCTTGTACAAACTCAATACTAACTTGATACAGACTCTAACAGACTCGGCTTCAAAGGCTATCCCAGCCAACTTACTATCCTCGTCCAACAGGTTGTCTTTCCTATTCTAGCAATACATAACAAAAGGGGTCATTGTCCTAACTTACAAATATGCCCTTACATGTGTGGTTATTTTTGGCTATAGCCGAGCTCATACCCACAAATGCTAAGGACTGTCGCTTTCTTAGTGTTATGCCTTATTGTCATTTTCCTGCCATTACACTTCTTCACATGCCTCCTTTTGTGAATATTCTTCCATGTCATCTTGTATCTTGCTCTGCCCTTCTGGCGTAGCCTACTAATATGGTGCAGCTTCCTCATCTAGCATGTTCTCTTCATCTTCTTCTTCACTTTCTCTCTTCTGTCATAGGATTCATCCCTCTCCTTTGATGATGCTTCTTATAATGTTGCTCCTTCCTCTTCTCCTTTACATTCTTGTTCCTTACTTAGGCAGAACTCTACATGAAATTTTCCCTTCCATGTCGAGGCCCAACAAGAACCAATGGGGTGGTGTGTGTTAAGGGCTTAGGGTAGAGAGAGCAAGGTGAGGGTTAGGTGTAGGTGGAGGAGTAGGGGAGTGAGAGAGAGAGAGGTTTAGTAAGAGTTACAAAGAAGAGGAGAGAGAGAGAGATGGGGGGTTTGGGGTTCGGGGTTTGGGGAGGAGTAGGGATATTAGTGAGAAAAGGGGCTATAGGTGACGAGTAGGTGGTGGGGTTAGAGAGAGAGAGAGAGAGAGACATTGGGGATTGGTAAGGGCTTAGATGTTGAGAGAGGGGGAGTGTAAGGGGATAGAGGTAGATATAGAGGGGGTGTTAGGATATTGGGAGTAATTGGAGAAGGGGAGAGAGAGTGTGAGATAAGGGGTTAGTAACGGTTTTATATATATAAAGAGAGAGAGAGAGAGAGAGAGTAGGAGGAGTTAGTTGTAGGGGGGATCATAGGGATGTGTGTGTGTGTGAGTGGGAATGTCTGTGTGTGTGTGTGTGTGTGAGAGAGAGAGAGAGAGAGAGAGAGAGAGATAACCAATGGGATGGTGGTGTGTTATGGGGTTAATGGAGAAGAGAGAGAG
>LPNX010441465.1:209169-226221 GCA_001517045.1 Pseudotsuga menziesii | reverse complement strand
AATATTTATTAAATCATTTATCAATTTTCTATATCTAAACTCTATAACAAATATGGCTCTCTTGTTTAGTTTTATGTTTCATATGTTTTTATTATAACTAAAATGAATATTGTGCATGAAACAATATCATATCCATAATAGAAAGAGAGAGAAGTGATTTTTTTCTTTAGTTATAAAAATAAAAAGAATTTTAATTTTAAAGCTTTTTAATAAATTTATATATTTATATAAATTTATTCTTAAATTTATATATTTATATAAATTTATTCTTATTAGTCATGAAATAAAATGAGATAAGTTACTAAATGAATTAGCACATGATTGTATGTTTTTTTTTAAGAATATGATTAAATAGAAGACATAAACTTAATATTATAATTTAGAAAATATGTCTAAACGATACTACATTAAAATTTAGGATTTAAAGTTAATCGATATAAAAAATTCAAATAAATAAATAAATATTATAAAATATTAAAATTTAGAATTTAGAATTAATTAATATAAAAAATTTAAATAAATAAATAAATAAATAAATACTATGAAATATATTGATTATTATCGTATATATTATCATGGATGGTTGATAGAATATTGTCAATGGTGTGGTGTACGTTTGATTACTCACCACGGAAAAAACAAATATGGTGAATCCCTCCTTATTTTAATCAATATGGTGAATACTCTCTCTCCTTATTTTAATCAATATGGTGAACACTATCTCTTTTTTAATCTTTTCTTTTTTCATTGAAAAAAAATCGTAAATTTCTTTACATTCTTTAGATGGATCAAAGGTTTATTGTCAAAAAACAGAAACGAAGTTCTGAATCAAAATATTTACATAAAGATCATAAGATCAAATATCAAATCATGTCTGCATTGATTTGCTAAAGGCAACATCAAAATCATAAAAACACATATAGTATCATAAGTAGGATAATGTATCTTTATCACTCAAAAAGATTCATATAGGCATAGAATCTCAAAAAACTGATATATATCAGTCACAACTAGCAGAAGTTGTTCAACCATCATCATTCAAATAGAAGTAACTATAAAAGATGCAACAACATCTAGTGTTCAGCATCATCAGTCCTATAAAACCAAAAAAAACTCAAGTTCATCATCATGAGTTCAAAAAATCTGATAAGTCTCATAAAATGAATCCTCTCTTAATTCTTTAATGAGCCAATAACCCTCGCTAATCCTCGGTCCATCCTTTGCCAAAGAATCAACTAAACTATTCCTTTCACGGTAGATATGTTGAAACTGCACCATCTCAAAACTGTCAAAAAGTCTATGAACTTCCTGAATAATTAAAGATAATTGTAAATAGAAGCTTAGACAAAGTAAGTAGAAGCTTTAAAGCACAGAGTTCAACAATGTTGTTAGTACCAGCCCCTAAACCTGCTTTAAAGGAGAAGGAAATTTTATCAGAAAAGTAAAGTATACCTCCAGCTCCACAAATGGATGAATCCTCTGCTGTTGATCCATAAAAAAAAACCCAAGGGTAAGATTTATCAATAGTTTCTACAAAAACAAGTCTTATTTTCAGAACATGATCCTCTTGTGGGAAAGATCTCAGCATACCCAAATTAAGAGAGAAAACCTGTGAAAGCATCAAATATTGATCTTCAAAACAACTTTGGTTGCGAGCCTTCCATAAAAACCACAAAACAATAATAGGCAACGACCTAATATGCTTAACTTGCACATTAAGACACTAGTTCTTCAAACAATCAATCACAGATACCCCATACCAGAGATTCCTGAAATGTAATTTATCTTCAATATCAAGCCAAACACTCTTAGTAAAAGGGAAATCCACCCCAAGATGAAAATTAGATTCATCCTCCATTTTACACAAGTAACCTCTGCCACGTCCTTTAAAACATCTTTTAACCAAGACATCCCAAGTGAGTGTCTTTTCATAAAAAAGAAACCAACAAAAGATTTTTGATTTTAAGGGGCACTTAAATTTCCACAGAACTTTTCACCACCAAGATAGTTCCATACCAATCCTGTCCTAAAGCAAATGTACATAACCTTCTTTTGGAGTGTATTTACCTGTTTTGGAAGGATTCCAAACAAGTATATCAGCATTGTTAGAAAGCCTAACATGACTATCTTTAAGAATGTCTAGAAAACCATTCCAACATAATACATCTTGTGAATCAGATAAACCAAGAATGTTTGTAGATAACCATCCTTGGTCACTCAGAAGAGTCGAACCAAGGCAACCAATATCTTTAAGAAATAAAATGCCAACAGAATGTAATTAGTATCAAGAAGTAAAGTAGGTAAGTGATGTCTCCATTTACAACCTACCCAAGGATCAATACCAATCCTCAAATCAGCACCATTTCCAACCTTTCATACAAGATTATTACCAATAATATCAAAAGCCCATAAGACAGCTTTCCAATAGATTGAGATGTTCTTCTTCTTCTTAATTGGCACTCATATCCATTCTAGAATAGATAGAGGATGTACATATTTATGTACTGCAATCTATACCCAAAGACTCAAACATGCAATAATATTCCATACACTCTTGGCTGCAAGGGCTTTAGAAAAAACCACCGGAATTTTTAGTCCCCAACCACCCAGAAATTTAGGGCAAGCCAAGTTTTTCCATGAATTCCAAGGGAGACCTACAAAGTCCTTATGTCCAAACCACAAGAATCTAAAACATAACTTTCTAATTTTCTCAATGACCCCCACAAGGATCCAGAAATTCATCCAATAGATCGGGATGGCTTCAAGAACTGATTTAACTAATGTAAGCTTACCTCCCTTAGTTAGCCAACGAAAGCTTTAGTTCAAAATCATTTTTTCCACTTTTGCAATAAGCCAGTCCCAATCCTTCAAAACATATCTGCACGGTTTAAGAAAGAAACCAAGATACTTCATACCATTCTCAATAGGTAACAAAAGAAATGAAAAAATATTCTGTATACTAATGATCTCATAATCATCCAGACCAGAATGATATAAAGCATATTTTTTATCATTAATCTGCATACCAGAAGCCTTACAATAAGTCAATAAGATCTCATACAGAGAGGATAAAGTTTGTTCTGATCCATCAGTAACCATGATAACATCATCCACAAAAAGTACATTAGTTAAGGAAATATCATTTCCAAATAATATACCATGATAAATCCCATCATCTTTGGCACAATAAAGAGCTCTACTCAGTCCTTCGGCAATAATCAAGAAAAGTAAAGGTGCCAAAGGGCAGCCCTGTCTTAACCCCCTTCCAGCTTTGAAAAAAGATGATGCTGCTCCATTAATAAGAACAACAAAGGATACTGAAGTTAAACTTCTCATAACCCAAGAAATGAATAAGCCAGAAAAACCCATTTTGGACAAAAGAACCCTCAGGTAAGTCCAACTAACTCTATCATACGCTTTAGACAAGTCAATTTTAAGAATCACTGATTTTAAATGTTTACCATGAATGGTATGTAAACCCTCCTGAATGACACCCATCGCATCATGAATCTATCTTCCAGGTAAAAAAACAAACTATTCACATGAAATATAACGACCCAAGACATGCCTGATACGAGTAGAAATAATCTTGCCAATGATTTTATAGCAGAAGTTACACAAAGCAATAGGCCTGAAGTCCTCGAAACAGGTAGGAAGATCAATATTAGGGATCAAAACAAGAAAGGTGGTATTAAATACAGCTGGAATTTTACCAGAATTTCTTGAATATTCGATCACACGTAATAAATCTAGACCCAGAACATCAAAAAGAGCCTGATAAACCTCTATAGGTAATCCATCCAAACCTGGACTCTTATCATTCTTTCTCAAAGTAAGAATGGATTTGATTTCCTGTAAAGTAACAGATTTAATAAGTTCTTCATTCTTTTCCTCAGTTATGGATGTGGGAAAGAACCCAGCACTCATAACAACTTCGAGCAAATGGAGATTACTCTCCTCCTGAAATAAAGTCTCAAAGTGTTTGACCCCAGCCTCTGCAATATCCTCAAAACCTTCCACCATATTTCCATCATCATCATCTATTTTCCAAATAGAATTAATGAATTCAACATACTTATGGAAAAAAGGGGTATTTTCGTCCCCACACAAAAGCCATAAAGATATACTTTTCAATATGGCCTCCTTTTCACGATCTAGTAGAATTTTCCTCTTTCGTAATTCCAAATCAACCAATGAAGATTTAACACCTCAGTAGCAAACCTGAAACCCAACTTATGAAGATCAGCCATTAAAAATTCAATATCCACTAAGTCCTTATTCTCCTGTAATTTCTTCACGACTGACCAAGAGATAGACACCTCTTTAATTTTCTTAAGGTTTAAGGCAAAGTGAGCAGCAGGAGAAATCTCAAGGTTATCAGAGAAACCTATCCAAGTAGATTTTAAAAGGGAAACAATGTATTCATCCTCCAACAAGGAATAATTAAATTTGAAAGGACTGCGCGGTTTAAATTCTTTAGTTAGGAATTGCATAAAGACAGGGTTATGGTCCAAATCCCCTCCACTACCAATCCATTGTCTGAAATGCATATCACAATCCAGAAAATCAAAAGAAAGAAGGAACCTATCTAATCTCTTGCAAATATTCTCACACCCAACTCTCCGATTATTCCAGGTAGGAATTAGAATTGCTGGGGTTATATCCACAAGTGAAGCAGTTTCCATCTACCTAATAAAGAAATCAGATAGGTTATCAACTCTAGCCTTATCACCCCAAATATCAGATAAACCAACAGAAAAGTTTAGATCTCCACCCAAGATCAATTTAGAGCTCAACAAACCCTCCATTTTGAACAGATTAATCCAAAATAATTCTCTGTCCACATAAGGTCCATACAAATTAATATAGACAATAGTCATTTTAAGCTCAACAGAGTGCATCGTGGCACAAAGACTAGAACCAAAATTCCAAGCATTAATTAGGTGAAAATGACGCAACCTCCAACCAAGTAGTAAACCCCTATATTTTCCTTTAGAATCCACAAATAAAAACTTCCATCCATAATTCATTGATTCCATCTCAGAAACTAACAATTCACCCCCACACATAGTTTCTTGTAAAAATAAGACATCAACTGTATGTTCAACAATCAACCTACAGACCGCTAGTTTTTTGGGAAAACTAGCCAACCCTCTACAATTGAGGGTCATAGTGATCATAAGAAATAACCCAAAGGGGAATTCACAACTCTAAGTGCCGTAGATACAAACTTATCATCAGAGATCAGGATCTTATGAACCCCTCCAGGATCAATACATGGAATATCATTCCCTGTCAAACCCCCATCGAAAAAACTAGTAAACGCTTTAGCCTTAGCGCAAGACCGTAAAAAATAGCCTTCAAAAGATTTATTACATTTGATAGGGGAAACAAACCCTAAATTCCCCAAAGGAGTAACAGTCCTTCTCGACTCTCCTGAATTCCCATCAACAGGAATCAGAAGGTTATCCAGAAGTAAACTAGGATTATCAGAAACAGAGAAACTGAGAGGTTTCAGTGAATCCAAAATCTGAACAACATCTGAAACCAGATCACCACCCAACAAATCTTCCACCAAAACCTCTTCCAAGACAGAATTATCAGTTTCCTTGGCAACATCAAGGTTCTTAACTCTCCAGAAGGATTTAGGTTTTAGAGCAGAGGCAGATTTAACAGCTTTACTAAAGGGTAAAGAGCAATTAGGGATTAATTGGCCATGGGCATGGCACCTATTACAGTGAAAAGGAATGCCCAGATAATCTAAAGGCTAATGAAACTCAAAACCCCCCTTCTTTATCACAATATCCTCCGCTAAACCATTCCTAAGATCAAGTAAAACCAACACTTTACCCAGACATCATACACCCATATCAAGGAATGAAAGGTCTGCCTCCAAGAATGTACCTAAGGTGTTGCCAATCAATTTGAAAAATTCGACAGACTAGAATTCAAAAGGTAGGTTCGGTAACTTAACCTAGATAGGAAGCAAGTCATACCTTTCCAATCTCAGGTCGAATAAAGGCGACCGTCTTTTCAGCATCAGAGCCGAGTTCTGCCATCTCCAGAAACCAGTGAAAGTAATGGTCGCATCTTCTTCAAAATGAAACTTGAAAGCAATCCACCTGCGAGACAGAATGAAAATATCAGGACACGTACTGATTCAGTCATTCCAAGCACTAGCATCCCAGTTTTTAACACCATCGACACTAATTTTCTGGCCGCCAAATCTACCCACCAGAGTAGTGGCATTAGTCAGTACAATGTCATTCAGACAGACATCCTTGCCAACAACCATCATCATAGGTTTGCCTTTCCTAATAATCTTTCCAGGCTACTTCAAACGTTTGACAACCTCTATAGAAACACAATCTTTATCAGGTATATTCACAGGAAACTCTCCCTTAAACCCCGAAACATGAATTTCCTACTCAACATTAAATGTCAATTCCTCAACGGGCACCGAGATATCCACAAAACCCCTTCCTGACTCGAAATTCAAAAACACGTCCCTGGATGACACCGGAATAGCATGACCCAACACACCATGAGATCCATCAGCCACAAGTAAGGAGAAGTCAAGTTTCATGGATACATCATTCGAATGTGCAGTCTCTCCCACTCCATCAACCTCCCCAAACGGAAAAACATAACTAATAGGAGAAACCAAATCATTAATCCCTACATTCTTTCCCCGAGGCGCCTTAACTGCATCGCGAACAGATGGCGGCATTTGAGCCAAGTGTTTTATCGCTCTGAACATCATATAGGATAGCTGAGAGTCGTGTCACTCCCAGAGACTGCTAGGTTGATAAACCAAATCAAAATTCAAAAGGTAGAATCGTATAATTACGAACCTGGAGATCATGATTGAATGCGAACATCCTAGCTTCCAGTTCAATGACTCAAGGAGTACGTTATGAACATAGGGAATGTCAACGGAATTAAAACCTTAGAAAAAAAATCTAAAACCCTAAAACCCTCCAAGAAAGCGCCCATCATAAAAAATGTAATTATTCTCTCTTTTAATCAATATGGTGAACACTATCTCTCTTTATTTTAATTATCATGATGTTAGTTTTTTTTAATTAAATCAATAAAGATAAATAAAAAACTCCAAATTGTTGAAGAAAAAACACTGTTATTGGTTACTTTTATCAATTTACTCAGAAAATCACAAGTTCTTGAAAAGGTATAATGAAATTGATACATAAATTTTAAATCAAATTAATAACAAACGAATAATAAACAATGATAAATCCCAAAATATTTGTGGGCTCGTGTACTACATATTGAGCCCATGTGGGAGGATTAGGTTGATGGGTCGTTGATCTGTCGCTACTACTCATTTAATATTTTGTGCTATCTGGCGGTAGGACTCTCCCTGAGTTTGACGGGCATGTATTATCAGGCTATTAAATCCCTAGATCGAACCCCTCCAAAAGGACGATGGGAAATTACTCTGTCTCGGGATTTGGCATCAAAGCCTTCGGAACCATGGAATTCCTCATTTTTGCCGACTGTGGGTGTTTATGTAGGAGCCATGGTTCTTTCTTCTAGTTTATGCTCCATTCTGGTTCCAAACCCTTCATTTCATAGTTGGACGAAACTGAGCATGGATGAGCCTGCGGATGATCCGTTTCTTTTGAGTAATGTTTCGGAGGTTTTGATGGATACTGTAGATGTATGCCCTGGGTCCCATCTTCTTAAAACTATTGATGATGTTTGTTTGAAGAAGAGTGCAGGTGGTTTGTCTTCTATGTGCTCTAATACGGGATTATTGAAGTCTTCTGTAGGTCTATGTTTTTCTCCGGTTCATCTTGTGGGATAGATGAAGCAAAATATTGCGGTCTCTGCGCCTCAGCTTTCCTCAGTGCCTACTTTTCAGAGAGCACTACCCTCTGCTGGTTCTGTGTCGATATCTCTATTTGCTGGCCATGTGGAGAAATGTGGAGATTTAATTGTGCCTATACTTGATTACATTGCGCATAAGCAAGTTTCGCCAGTGAATCCTGTGGATTTGGATCTGGGTTTGGGGTTTGTTTGTGATGAACCGGATTTGGTGAATTTAGGTCTTGATTTAAGTTTTGATTTTTCCAAGAGACATGTATCTGACGGGCCGTGTGATAGTCTGGTATCGAAGGTGGGGTTTGTTGATAATTTTGTTGGTGGGATTGATGAGGTGTATTCGTTGCCCTTAGATTTGGGGGTCTACGATATTCAAAGTCCTTCGTTGTGTTTGGAACCTAGCATTTTACCTGCTATTCATAAGCGTAGCAATAAACCTGTTCGTAAAGAGGAAGTTCCTCTTTTAGTGGTTGGAGAGGACATTACTTTAAATAATATTGTGCTTACTAATGCACTTACGCTGGTGGGAAGATTTGGAGGGCATAGAGTATCTTCTGATGGGGTTAAGAAGTGGGTTCTTGATTCCTGGAAAAATATCGTTACCTATCCTGATATTTTTGTTCTTCCTCGAGGGTGGCTAGCATTCAAGTTCAAGAAAGAAGAATATGTTGCTCGCATTTTGGCTGAGGTATGGAAATGGGATTGTTCTGGTTTGCTGCTCAAACGTTGGACACCACTTTTTGATCTATGTACTGAGAGGTATGACTTGATGCCCATTTGGGTGAATTTACCTAATTTACCCTTTGAATTACGATCTTTGGAATCCTTTAAACTAATTGGAAATACCCTGGGGACATTTTTGGAGGCTGATTTATCCTTCTTAGACTCGAGGGTTTGTTGTTTGGGGAGGGTTTTGGTATTAATTGATCTTCGGAATGGACTTGCATCTGATATTGCTATTAAGCATGGGGAATATGTTTTTAGTCAATCATTGGACTATGTAGGAGTACCTTTCAAATGCAATAGATGCCATGATTATGGTCATTTGGTTTCTCACTGCCATTTATCCTTAAATAGGAATTATCATGATGAGAATTTACATAAACCTAAATCTGTTTGGAGGGTAAAAAATCTTGTTTTGCCTCATGTTGACCTTTCTGATGTGAGTATTGATTTGGTGAGATATAGGGATGAGGTTTTGGGTTTATCTCCTGTTGGGAAGGCTCTTCCTTTGAAATATTGTATTCAGACTCTTAAACCCCTTAGTTTACCTTTTCAGGGTATGGATTTGAACTGGAATCCGAAGGTATCTATTGGTAGGTCCAAGGATGGTGTCTTGTCTGGTTCTCCTTTGAGGAATCTGGGGTTCATTTCCCCTTTTAAGAAATCTGATAGTGGATCTAGTTATTTCCTTAAGTCTTGTACTAAATTGGCAGGGGATCATCGTATTACATCTAGCTTTGGATTTGGCAGAGGTATTTCTGGTTTTTGTTTTGATGGTCTACCTTTGAAGGATATTGATCAGAATATTGCAACAAGGGCACTTAGAGCAGTGTTAGCCCCTGTTAAGGTTACCTTATGATTATAATGACCCTTAACTATCGTGGTTTGGCTAGTAAACCAAAAAAACTAGCGGTGTGTAGGTTAGTTGAAGATCAACATATTGATGTTTTATTTTTGCAAGAATCTATAGGTAATGGGATCTTGTTTGCGGGTGAACTGGAATCCATGATGACTGGCTATACCTTTCTTTCTGTGGATGCTAGAGGCAAATTGGGAGGTCTTCTCTTAGGATGGAGATCCAAATTTTTTCACTTATTAAATGCCTGGGGTGTGGGTTTGGGTCTATGTGCTTCTTTATTTTCTATTGAACTCAATTTCGATTTATGTTTTGCCAACATCTATGGTCCTTATACTAACAAAGTAGGATTGTGGAATAATCTTATGGAATTGGATTTCCTTAAATGTGAAAAGTTAATCCAAGGAGGGAATTTGAATTTTTCCATGGGATTATCTGAGATTTGGGGTACTAGAGCAAGATTGGATTCTCTATCTGATTTTTTTACAAAATCTTTGGAGACCTTTGGACTTGTGGACATTGTACCTTCTGTTATGCTTCCTACATGGAATAATAGAAGAGTAGGGGCTGAGAGAATTTGTAAAAGATTGGATAGGTTTCTTGTATCGGCTGACCTATTAGATCTTGATTTCTTTTATCGACAGTGGGTGGGATGTGGTGGGGATTCTAACCATCAACCTGTATTTCTTTAGATTTTGAACAGGGGGATTCAGTTGAGAAGCCCTTTCAAGTTTAATGCACATTGGATTTTAAATGATGATTTGGTTAAATTATTAAAAGAATCATGGCCGGTCTACTTTGATACCCTACATGTTACCCCTGCATCTCATTTTGCCTCTAATCTCAAGCGTGTTAAGGATGTTTCCATTTCTTGGTCTGTTTTGAAAAAGGAGGTGGAGTTCAAAGATTTAGTGGAAATTGAAATCTTGCTCATAGTTTTTTCTCATAAGATAGGTTTTGGTTTCTCTTCTGAAGAGGATAAGGCATCTTTGATTGATTTGGAATCTCGAAAGAGAAAAATCCTCTTGGATCATGAACATGAATCCAAACAGAAAAGTAGGGCTATCTAGTTGTTGTGTGGGGATGATAATACTCCTTTTTTCCACAAATTCGCTAATCAAAGAAAGAATGTTAACTCAATTTGTAAGATCAAAGATGATAGGGGAAGTATGGTGGAAGGTTTTGATGCTATTTCTGGGGCTGGTGTTCAGCATTTTGAGACTTTATTTCAGGTTGATACAAATCTTCATCTTTCTGAACTTTTGAAAATTGCTGATAATTTTCCATCATCTATATCTATTGTGGAGAATTATTATCTTATGACCCCTGTTACTCTTGATGAGATAAAATCTGTTCTTGCTCTGAGTAAGAATGAAAAGAGTCCAGATCCAGATGGGATTCCTGTAGAGGTTTACAGGGTTCTTTTTTATGTGATGGGTATGGATCTGTTAAGGGTTATCAAGGATTCTAGGAAGAATGGAAAATTTCCAACTATTTTTAACTCAACTTTCATTGCCTTGATACCTAAATCTGATTTTCCTAGTACTTTTGATGGTTTCAGGCCCATTTCTTTATATACTTTCAATTATAAGATTATTGGTAAGATTATATCTACCAGAATTAGGAAGGTTTTGGGTAGATATATCCTGAATGAGCAATTCAGGTTCTTTCCTGGTAGGCAAATCCATGATGTTGTGGGTGCTATTCAGGAAGGAATTCATTCTATTCATTGTAAGGGTTTAAAGTCTATGGTTCTGGAAATTAATCTATCTAAAGCCTATGATAGAGTCAGTTGGACTTTTTTGCGGGTTATTTTAACCAAAATGGGATTTGATGTATCCTTCATCACATGGGTTATGAGCAGCCTTACCTCTGTATCTTTTTCTGTTTTGATTAATGGTGTGGCTTCTAGCTTCTTTAGGTCTGGTTGTGGACTTAGGAAAGGGTGTCCTCTTACCCCTTTGTTTTTTCTTGTTGTTGTTGAAGGTTTGGGTAGGGATCTAATTTCTGCTAAATTAAGTGGTGTTTACAGGGGCATCTCTTTTGGTAATAATATTTCGTTGACTCATGTTCTTTTTGTGGATGACAGTGTAATGATCACTGATGGATCTGCCCATTCTTTATCAACTTTGTATGAGATTTTGATGGATTTTACTAAAGCCTCTGGGATGATGATTAATGAGGATAAATCATCTTTCTATTATTCTAGGCTGGATGATACAGAGTTGATCTCTTTACAGAACATTTTTGCATTCACTATTCTTAAAATTGATAGTGGTATGAAATACCTTGGTTTTTTTCTAAAACCTTGCAGATATTTACTGAAAGATTGGGACTGGATCATTGCAAAATTTGAAAAACACATTAAGAATTGGAGCTTTAGATGGTTGTCCAGGGATGGTAAGATTATTTTGATAAAGTCTGTCCTTGAAGCTTTGCCTATTTACTGGATGCACTTCTGGATTCCAGTGGGGATTATTGAGAAAATTAAAAACTATGTTTTAAATTTTTATGGTCTAGTAGCTGTGGATCATCTTCTAGATTGCCTTGGACTTCCTGGAAGGTCTTGGAAAATCCAAAATCCATGGGTGGGTGGGGGTTGAAAGTACCTGCTCTATTTTCCAAAGCACTTGCTGCTAAGAGTGTATGGAACATTATCCATGGCTCGGAACTATGGGTTCAGATTTTCACTTAGAAATATATTAGGCCTCTTACATTGCTAGACTAGATAAGAGTCAAGGATAAGAAGAAAATAGGTATATCTATATGTTGGAAATTTTTGCTCTGGTATTTTAATCTTATTGGTGATTTTCTTGTTTGGAAGGTTGGGAATGGAGCTGATGTTCGTATTGGTTTCGATCCTTGGGAAAGTTGTAAATGGCGACATATCTTACCCTCTCATTTGATTGATATTCTACATTCTGCATATTTTTTCTTTCTGAAAGATATTGGGACATCGTCAGTGTCTCATTTGATGGAACAAGCATGGCTAAGTGTTGAAGTACTTGGTTTAGTTGAGGTTCAGGATATTAATGTATGGAATGGGTACCTAGCCATCCTAAAATCTAGTCATATCAGATTTAAAAATGAGGATGATGTGCTCGTATGGAACTAGGAAAAATCTAGTAAGTATTCTCCTAAAGATGGATACATGCATTTGATTTTGGAGAAGCATGAGATGGAAACTGCTTGGTGGTGGAGCATGATTTGGCAACTTAAGTGTCCCCTTAAGGGTGCTCGCATGAAGTTGGTTCCACTTTTTGGTACCACTTAGGAAATCAGAAATGCACTTCCGAAGTGCAAATCCAGAACGCATATGCATTATTGATGGTATGTTCGGAATAACCCGAGCCCAAACACAAGGCTAAGGTTCGTGAAAATATATCGCATATGCGATATATCGCATATGCGTTTTGTAATGTTAAATATTGCATATGCATTTTGTAAATGTTGCATACCGCATATGGTGCTACGAGGAACCAAAAAAACAATTTATTAATAAAGGATACAACTTTGGTGGTTTTCCCCCTCTTTGGATTTCCATTTAAAATCATTATGTATTGTGCATTTGTATTGAATGGTTGTTGAATGTTTTATTAATGTGTGATTATTACTTGAAGTGATGAAGTTAAAATTAGTAGAATTGTCTAATACCGATTCACCCCCCCCCCATCTCAACATCTATAAATATTCAAACAATTGGTGTCAAAGCATGTTTTATTTACATAGTTTGACAACTAGAAGACATATCCCATAGATTACTCATGGATTTTCAATTAGTATATCCTAAAAAGGTTCCCTTTTTAAATGGAATAGATTATGTACCATGGAGCATAAGAATAGAGGCATACATGCAAGTTGTTGAGCTTGAAATTTGGAGTGTAGTTCATAATGGATACACAAATCCAAAGAATCATCCAAAAGGTTCAATAACAAATAATCTACACAAAGACAAATCAAAGAAAATGAATGCAATTTTGAATGGCCTATCATATTGTGAGAATAACAAAATGGGACAATGGAATTAAACTATGTGCTCTGGGAGAATATATACTATCTTTATTCAAAAGAAACTCTCTCAATAAAATGAGGTACAACCCAAAACAAATGATGAAGCCATTTAGAGAAAAAGCAAAGTCTCCAAAGATAAAGAAGACTTTGAAATGGAAGAATAAGTATATCTACAGGAAGAACTTATTAGTTCTCTGTGTGAACTCACGAAAGATGAAAGAGAAAACTATTCATTAATGGAGCAATTGCAAAAGTATCAAGATGAATATTATATTTCAAAAGAAGGGACAAAAATATTAGTTTTGGATGTTATGCAACCAAGTCCCATAAATAACACACAAATAGTAGAAACATGATAAAAGAGAGTAATCCATGCCCAAATAATGAAGAACACAGATAAATAACAATCTTGTTTGAGGGAGGAACCTCACACAATGTACTTATGTACCCAAGACAAGACAATATGCAATGCTTACTAATATGAGAATATCCCCTTACTATATATAGGAGACATATGTGTACAATAACAACTAATAGACCCAAGCCTACACCAATAATATGTAATACACTACCATATAGGAGGTAAATTGTGCCACGCTATAGGGGGAACTGTTCCCAATAGGGGGAAATGTTCCCAACATTCAGGTATTAACATTGTATTGAAAGAAAAAATTGAAAAGACACAACAAACCCTGACAAATAAACTGGAGGAGAAGGAAAAAAATTACAAGCAAGAAGATGAAATTATCTCCCTAATAAAGGAACTAAAAGAAATATGTATAAGAACCATGAATAATTTGAAAATACCATTGTTGGTGTAAGAAAATTCAAATAGTAGATCTGCCAAGAAAATTGATGAAGACCTAACAAGTCAACTTCAAGAGAATAAATAACTTTTTCAAAGGAAAGAGTTTGAGATCCTTTCTATATAGAAGAAGATTTGAATAAGATAGTTTTGCCAGTTGGAGACAAATTCAAAATTTGAGAAGATCACCATGATTTGAGATAAAATATTCATTTGTTAATTATCTCCACATGAAAAGCGTAGTCTTTGTTTTGACAACAATCATAACACCATTGAAGAAATATTCAAGTCAATTGAGGAGAAGACTAAAATCAACACAAATACCTTTAAAATACATAATTGAAATGAATACACCATCATTGAATGGAATCATAATCATCCAAGGTATGATAGAAGCAAGCACAAGAGGGATGCACTTCCCATGAGACAACATACACTTAGTTAAAAAAAAACCTTAGTTCCTTACTTTTCAATATCGCATATGTGATATATCGCATATGCGATATATATCGCAAGTGAAATATATTTCATATGTGATATATCGTATATGCGATATTGAAAAGCAAAAAATAAAATAAAACAAAGGCCGCAAGCCCCTCAAATCTCATTTTCCTAGGATCGAGACAGCGAAAAACCGCAAGATCGAAATAGCGCAAGTGCGATTTGCATTTTACATTTTGAAGGTCGAGGTCGAGGTCGAGTTTGAGGTGAATTGCTCCAATGGTAGGTAAATTCTAGTTCAATCCTTTTCATTTAGTCTTACATTCTTTAATTTTTTCATAATTTCATTATTTTTATAATTATTTTGAACAAATTAAAAAATAATTGAATGTGAACAATCAAATAATGATTATAAGTAAAATAACTTGTAGTTTTTTGTTTAAATATTAACAGACAACACAAATGAACAACACAATGTGGAAAACCCACCCTCTAATAACCCACAACAACCTAACCCACAACCAAACCAAAACCTGGAGGGGGAACAAGATAGAAACGCACAAATTATTGCACGCTTGGTGTCATTGAGGCGCCTTAGCTCATCTATTAGAGGGGGGGGTCGTTTGAGAGATTCTTTAGCCGATGTCTTGGACACAATAACAAACACAATTTTTGATGCCCAAGGAGCTCTGTACAACATTAACTCGTACAGAGAATCCAGGATGCAATACTACTCCGATGGATTGACTCATAAAGACATCAAATCCCTTAAAATTACAAAAGACTAGTTATTTTCATTATTCTGGGACCCTAGCACCGGATTGGTTCCACCCACCAGTCGAGCACACATTTCCATAGACTGGTGCATTGAACCAAATATAAAGGCCAATTGGATGGATCGTTGGTATATGGTCTTCAATGAAGACCCCCATGGGAATAGGGACATCCCATTTTATTTCCTTAGGAAGTTGTATGCAAAATTCATCATAGGGAAACATGTTAACTACTTCGATCTCTTAGGAAACCATGGTGTTGGTCATGGGATGCCCCAAGATAGGGAAGGTGCCAGGACAGATCCCAATCATGTGCCATTCTCACCACGCACACCAAAACCCCCTTGAGTATATCCTCCTGCATGTCCTATCATTCAGTATACACAAGAGGCATTATTTGACATGGCAGATACATTGCTTGAGCATGGGACTGATGTCCAAGGAAATGTAGACCAAGGGGTTGGCACTTCTATAGCAGGCCCATCTATATATCACAGAGGAGATGCAGAGTCTTCAAAGCATTGTGTTACTCCACACCCTTGTACATCGTGTCGAGGCATATGCTATGGCCCTGCTTCTGACTTCCGAGACAATGGATTACTTTGCTTTGTAAGTAAAAATCATTATTTTAATATTATATTTTGTTTCATGTCAAAATGGTCAATTGTTTTGCAATTTATTTCTATTTAATTATCTAACAATTTATGTGAACAAATATACAGTTGGTGTCCCATGGCACACCATAGTCGCATAGTCAGTCGATCAACGTTGAGAACATTGATGCGGCTGTCAATATTGCTTATGGGTTTGGTTCTTCACCAATAGGGGTAAGAACTATACTTGTTAATTTGTCAACTTTATTTACATATTTATAGTATAGATTGTAACATTCAATATGTATCCTAATTTTGATACTTGACATGTTTTATGCAGGTTGCCCAGGATGAGTATATTGTCTCGCAACCTATTCCCTCTCATGCAAAGGTAGATTCACATACACAGGTATTATTTGAAATATGCTTTTAATTATATGCTTTTAATTATGTTTCAATTTCTTTGGAAAAATAATTTTGTAACTTGTATCGCTTTGACATATTTTACTTTATGCAGGAACCTATTGTGACAATGGTGCTTGAAGAGCACCAAAGCAAGGTTGTTGTCAACCCACCTCTTCCCCCTAAACAGGTATGTATGTTTCATTTTCTTTGGTATTTCATCGTTTTCCTTCCAGGTAGTATATATGTCTCTGATTCACTATTTTATATGAAATTGACATATATATGCTACTTTATATGCAGGCCCCTAGTGAGGCACCGGTGCGTGAAGAGCACCAAATCGGTGGCCCACCTTTGACGAGCCAGTAGGTATGTTTATGTAGATTGCTTTCTTTGTATGTTTGTGTACATATCTTGATTGTAACATTCAATATGTATCCTAATTTTTATATATGTAACATGTTTTATGCAGGTAGCCCAGGATGAGTATATTATCTCGCAACCTATTCCCTCTCATGCAGAGGTAGATTTGTAGACACAGGTATTATTTGAAATATGATTTTAATTATGTTTCGCTTTGTTTGGAAAAATCATTTTGTAACT
>LPNX010441465.1:193407-208887 GCA_001517045.1 Pseudotsuga menziesii | reverse complement strand
ACAAATGTTGGTTTTTCTGCAGTCTCCACTGATGAGACCTATCCCTCTTGTTCAGCGATGGGGATCACCAGTGAGCAGTCGCAAAAGAAAGCTACACTTCTCCGAATACTCCGGCAGTGGTAGCAAAATGGGCGATAACTAGAAAAAATGTATAGGGGGCATACACAGATGTATCTTTTTGTTCATATGTACATGTACAGATGTACTTTTTGATCCATTATTTTGTATTATGGCCATGTGGCATGGCAATTTTTGTACAATATTATTGCTATACATATATAATATAAATCAAGGTTCAAATTTATACATATATATGGTTGACTTGATCTTGCAACATGATATCATGGTTGACTTGGTCTTGGAACATGATATGTTTGGTTCATGCATGTGTGCTAACTTAAATGAATTTCCAATACTTAAAGGAAGAATTTAAACGACTCATCAACTTTTTAACATCATACAATTCTAACATACAATAACATACCCTAATTTACAAACAGTAACACACACTAACATACTCTACAATTCTAAGATACACACAATAACATACTCTACATTACCCTACAACACTAACATCATACCATACTATGATACAATAACATGTACCATAACATAACATACTAACAATATGTACCATTTAACACTAAGTCATGCATGCATGTGTAATATATACCATATCATACCCTACAATACCCTATCATACTAGAGTTCATTGAATACCATACTAACATACATCATGTACCCTACAAACCCTAAATTGGTTGAAGTAAACCCTAGTTGGTGCATGCAAATTTGTGTTCATGAAATCCTAGTTGGTGCATGTAAATTTGTGTTCATGAAATCCTAGTTGGTGCATGCAAGTATTGGTGATCTCATGTGTTTCTAGTTCCCTCTTCTAACTTGCATGATTTCTCACTAAACCCTAGTTCCATCTCATACCTTGGTAACCCTAGTTGGAGCATGCAAATTGTTGTTCATGAAAGCCTAGTTGGTGCATGCAAGTATTTGTGATCATGTGTTTCTAGTTCCCTCTCTTAACTTGCAAATTGCTCACCAAACCCTAGTTCCATCTCATACCTTGGTAACCCTAGTTCCACCACGGGCCTTTAATTCCATCTCATCAAAATACCCCAATAGATAACAACAGACAAAATACTACATGATCTTTATAAATGTGCCAATTTCAAAAATTGTCCAAAAATTTCTCCCATGTTGGTCCTATATGGGAGAAAAATCTCAATTTCAACAATTTCCCAAAAATAATAATATTATTATTATAGAAAATATCCAAAAACACATAGTCTTATACATCCAAAAAACTGTATGAACCAAAAGATTATCTAACTCAACCAAAATAGTGAAATATATACAATGATATTACATGTCACCTTTATTTGAATCACAAGGAAGAAACCAAATAGCGCCCTTCAATTATCTCTTCTAACTCCATATCTTCCAGAATTTGACTTGCTTAAGGAAGAGAATCAACAATAATGTTTAGTTACCAAAAACATGCTGAAAATAAATGTACTAAAGAGTAGCAGTATTTGACAATTAGGTCTTGTTTAACATCCAATTTATAGTGAGATCCTATTTAACAAAAACCTAGAGAGTTTTTACACCACCATTGAAAGAACATTTTATCAAGAGCATTGAGGCCATTAATTATCCAAAGTTGTTTGTTCCAATGTCAGTTCCAACTTTATACTTACTGACATGCATATATCAAAGAAAAATAAGATGCTCAGTGATACTAAAATTCGGATCACTTTGATATGCAGCATCAAGGAAACCAATGTGACTTTTATATGTAAGCTACCATGGGAAAAGAACTAGATGTACATGTGTTTAGTGTACTTTTTGAGACAATGTTTGAATAAGAGATTAATTCTTGAACAAAAGAATGGTTTTTTCCTCAAGTAGAATTAAGAACTAAGTTCATTCCTAGCCAAATCCCCCATATGACCATGTACAAATAGTTACTTTATGATGACTTTGAGTTCTCTTTTTCCATACCAATGCCACTAACAATCATAATAAAAGCACATCTCATACCTTGTTCCGTCTCATAAAGCACATCTCATAACTTGCATGATTACGCACCAAACCCTAGTTGGACATCTCATACCTTGTCTTGACCCTAATTAGAGCATGCACAACTTGGTGACTCATGAAAACCTAGTTGGTGCATGCAAGTATTGGTGATCTCATGTGTTTGTAGTTGACTCTCCTCACTTGCATGATTGCTCACCAAACCCTAGTTGGACATCTCATACCTTGTCTTGACCCGAATTGGAGCATGCACAACTTGGTGACTCATGAAAGCCTAGTTGGTGCATGCAAGTATTGGTGATCTCATGTGTTTGTAGTTGACTCTCCTAACTTGCATGATTGCTTACCAAACCCTAGTTGGACATCTCATACCTTGTATTGACCCGAATTGGAGCATGCACAACTTGGTGACTCATGAAAGCTTAGTTGGTGCATGCAAGTATTGGTGATCTCATGTGTTTGTAGTTGACTCTCCTAACTTGCATGATTGCTCACCAAACCCTAGTTGGACATCTCATACCTTGTCTTGAGCCTAGTTGGAGCATGAAACTTGGTGACTGCGTAGTTGGTGCATGCAAGTATTGGTAATCATGTGTTTGTAGTTCACTCTCCTAACTTGCATGATTGCTCACCAAACCCTAGTTAGACATCTCATAGCTTGTCTTGACCCTAATTGGAGCATGCACAACTTGGTGACTCATGAAACCCTAGTTGGTGCATGCAAGTATTGGTGATCTCATGTGTTTGTAGTTGACTCTCCTAACTTGCATGATTGCTCACCAAACCCTAGTTGGACATCTCATACCTTGTCTTGACCCTAATTGGAGCATGCACAACTTGGTGACTCATGAAACCCTAGTTGGTGCATGCAAGTATTGGTGATCTCATGTGCTTGTGTTTGGATGGCATTGGCGGTACTATACTTGAGCATTCCTGCACATGGTTAGGATGCAAAAAATGACGTATATGTGAAAATGTATGGTAATATAGGTCAAACTCTATGTGGTATCTACAACAACAAGTGTTACGGATGGTATTGATTCTAACATACCAAGGATTGCATTTTTCAAAAGATATTTTCCTGAGCCTTAGCTCTACGTGGGAAACTTTAAACATCTCGAACAGTTGAGTTTGTGTCATGTCAAGATAATGCTTAACATGAGGTTCAGTGTGATGAGAACCCCTACAATTTTTTAACACATCCTTCGTGTTAGAAGAAGGCCTAGTGTTATCATGCCAAAATGTTTGCACTGGGCCCTTCACTGCTTCGACTAACTTCATGTCTTTGCAGGGCAACCTACTGCTAAATGCCCATAATTTTTCCATTTGTCCCTCTACATCAAGGTTTTCTCTTCTTACTGAATATTTTTTAAGTGTCTTTGGATGTAAAGGAACAATTTGTGATGTGCATTTAAGTAAACGACGTTCTCTTGTGGATCTACATACAATTGATTCATCCAATACACGACGAGCCACATTACAGTCTTTTGAACGAGTTTTTTTACCAATCGATGTAAATGTAGCAGCAAAAGATTTAACAATTTGATTACTTGATTCCATATTCTTCATTGTTGTTATGCCTAAATTTCTTCTAACAATTGCCATATTTCTACATTTAAGCAAAGCTAAAAACAGTTGGCATTTACTGGCTTCGGATTTTTTATCAAAATATTGTTTCATTATTTGAGAAGAATGACGAAGGATAGTGCTTTTAGCCACCTTACCTTCCATGGAAGTCAATCCGCTCTCGTCCACTTGTATTCGTTTAGGAGTTCTCTTTCATTTTGATGCAAAATTTCTTGTCGTTTGAAATGCTGGAGTGACGTTTACATCCACTACCGGCTCACAACTTCGATTAGGAGATTGAACCACCGAACATGGTTGTTGCTGAGTCACATTTACATCGGGAGTAACATAATTATTGAACTCTTCACAAGATTATCTGTCTACTAATGGATGAATAATATCAACTTCCGTATAATCAGCTTCTTTTAATGTTGCATTATCTTCCTTAGCCTCTACGTCAAGTATCTCTTGAGGGGGAATGGGAACTATTTGCTCATGTAATGAATGCTGACGATTTCTTGAATCTTCCCTTTTTTTTGTTTTTTATTTTCTGCTTCTTCCAGTGTAAGCACCTTCCTTGATGACTTTCTTCCTCTATTACGTACATTCCCCATTGAAATCCACCCAAACCTATACAAAACTATGGAATTATGTAAGTAATGATAAAAAATTGCATGTTGAACAATTCTCTGTGCGCGGGTTCAACCGAATTATGTCTTTTGATACGTTAAAGGTGGCCAACACGATGCCACCCTACATTTTCTACAAAACATATATTGCATATGCGATATAACGCACCTCCGATATATCACATATACGATATTGAATTCCATCTTTTTAATGAACAGGAAGGGTTTTACATGTTTTCCATAACGCATTCCCGATATATCGCATATGTGATTTAGCGCTCAATGAAAATGTGTAATTTACATCTATCTACATATGATGAGGATGAGGGTGATGACCATTGAGGGTGTCCATGAACATGATGATGATGGGTATGAGGGTGAGGGTGTCGATGAGGATGAGGGTGAGGGTGTTGATGATTATGAGGATGAGGGTGTCAATGAGGGTGAGGGTGAGGGTGTCGATGATGATGAGGATGAGGGTGTTGATGATGGTGAGGATGAGGCTGATGAACAATGATGATGAGGATGAGGATGATGATGAGGATGAGGGTGTTGATGATGGTGAGGATGAGGCTGATGAACAATGATGATGAGGATGAGGATGATGATGAGGATGAGGATGATGATGAGGATGATGATGATGACCATGATGATGATGATGAGGATGAGGATGATGGTGATGATGAGGATGAGGGATGATGATGACGACGATGATGATGAGGATGAGGGTGACGATGAAGATGATGGTGAACAATGATGGTGATGAGGAGGAGGATGATGACTATGATGATGATGAGGAGGATGAAGGTGATGGTGATGATGAGGATGAGGGTGATGGTGATGATGATGATGATGAGGATGAGGGTGATGATGAAGATGAAGGTGAACAATGATGGTAATGATGAGGATGAGGGATGATGATCATGATGATCATGACGAGGATGGTGATGATGATGATGATGATGAGGAAGAGGATGGTGATGATGATGAGGATGATGGTGACGATGAAGATGATGGTGAACAATGATGGTGATGATGAGGAGGATGATGACTATGATGATGATGATGAGGATGATGGTGACGATGAAGATGATGGTGAACAATGATGGTGATGATGAGGAGGATGATGACTATGATGATGATGATGAGGATGAGGGTGATCATGATGATGACCATGATGATGATGATGAGGATGAGGGTGATGATGATGATGAGGATGAGGATGAGGATTATGATGATGATGATGAGGATGATGAGAATGTTGATGATGTTGAGGATGAGGGTGTCAATGAAGACGATGAGGATGAGGATGATGAGGAGGAGACGGAGGAGGAGGATGAGGGTGATGATGATGATGAGGATGAGGGTGATGATGATGATGAGGATGAGGGTGATGATGATGATGATGATGATGATAATGATGATGACGAGGATGGTGATGATGATGATGATGAGGGTGATGATGAAGATGATGGTGAACAATGATGGTGATGATGACTATGATGATGATGATGAGGATGAGGGTGATGATGATGATGATGATGAGGATGAGGATTATGATGATGATGAGGAGGAGGAGGAGGAGGATGTTGATGATTTTGAGGATGAGGGGGTCGATGAAGATGATGAGGATGGGGATGATGAGGAGGAGGAGGAGGAGGAAGATGAGGGTGATGATGATGATGAGGATGAGGGTGATGATGATGATGATGATGATGATGATGATGACGAGGATGGTAATGATGATGATGATGATGATGAGAACGATGAGGGTGACGATGAAGATGATGGTGAATAATGATGGTGATGATGAGGAGGATGATGACTATGATGATGATGATGAGGATGAGGGTGATGATGATGATGATGATGATGATGATGATGATGATGACCATGATGACGATGATGAGGATGAGGGTGATGATGATGATGATGATGAGGATGAGGATTATGATGAGGATGATGATGAGGATGAGGATGATGATGATGTTGAGGATGAGGGTGTCAATGAATATGATGACCATAATGATGATGACGATGATGATGATGATGATGATGATGATGATGACCATGATGATGATGATGAGGATGAGGGTGATGAATGATGATGATGAGGATCAAGGTTGATGATGATGAGGATGAGGGTGATGATGATGATGAGGATGAGGGTGACGATGAAGATGATGATGAGGATGAGGGTGATGATGATGATGAGGATGAGGGTGACGATGAAGATGATGATGAGGATGATGGTGATGATGAGGAGGAGGATGAATATGATGATGAGGATGAGGATGAGGTTTTTGATGAAGATGATGATGATGGTGAGGATGAGGGTGATGAATGATGCTGGTGAGGGTGATGATGATGATGAGGATGAGGGTGATGGGGAGGAGGAGGAGGATGGTGATGATAACCATGATGATGATGATGACGACCATGAGGATGAGGGTGATGATGATGATGACCATGATGAGGATGAGGATGAGGATGAGGGTGATGATGAGGAAGAGGAGGATGAGGGTGATGATGATGATGAGGATGAGGATGAGGACGATGACCATGATGGAGTTGATGTAGATGAGGGTGATGATGATGAGGATGAGGATGAGGATGAGGATGAGGATGATGGTGATGATGATGATGATGACGACGACGATGATGATGATGATGATGACCATGATGATGATGATGACGACGAGGGTGATGAGGAGGAGGAGGAGGATGAGGGTGATGATGATGATGAGTTTGACGATGATGACGATGACCATGATGAAGCTGATGAGGATGAGGGTGATGATGATGAGGATGAGGATGATGATGATGAGGAGGAGGAAGAGGATGATGATGATGATGATGATGATGATGATGACCATGATGATGATGATGATGAGGATGAGGGTGATGTTGATGATGATGAGGACGAGGGTGATGATGATGATGAGGTTGACGATGATGATGAGGTTGATGAGGATGAGGATGATGACGGTGATGATGAGGATGAGGATGAGGATGACCATGATGAAGCTAATGAGGATGAGGGTGATGATGATAATGATGATGATGAAAATGAGGATGATGATGATGGTGATGAGGATGAGGGTGATGATGATGGTGATGATGATGATGATGATGATGATGATGACCATGACGATGATGATTAGGATGAGGGTGATGATGATGATGATGAGGATGAGGGTGATGATGATGATGAGGTTGACGATGATGATGAGGAGGATGAGGATGAGGATGATGACCATGATGACCATGATGAAGCTGATGAGGATGAGGGTGATGATGATGAGGAGGAGGAGGAGGATGAGGATGATGGTGATGAGGATGAGGATGAGGATGGGGATGAGGATGAGGGTGATGATGATGATGATGATGATGATGACCATGACGATGCTGATGAGGATGAGGAGGAGGATGAGGATGAGGGTGGTGATGATGATGATGATGATGATGATGATGACGACGATGATGACCATGATGATGCTAATGAGGATGACAATGATGATGACGATGATGATGATGACCATGATGATGCTAATGAGGATAAGGGTGATGATGATGATGATGATGATGATGAGGATGAGGATGAGGGTGATTATGATGATGAGGATGAGGGTGACGATGAAGCTTATGAGGATGAGGGTGATGATGATGATGATGAAGCTAATGAGGGTGATGGTGATGATGATGAACAATGATGATGAGGAGGAGGAGAAGGAGGATGATGACTATATGATGATGATGATGAGGATGAGGATGAGGGTGATGATGATGAGGATGAGGATGAGGGTGGTGATGATGATGAGGATGAGGGTGATGAACAATGATGCGTTAGGACAAAAAAAAATTAGTTAAAATTTACCTATAGCACCATTAGAATTCACCTAGTTCAATTATGCTAGGAACATTAGAGAACTTCCATGAAGTAATCTATAGTGGGAACCCACCACCCATACAACTTTGAATTAGCTAGTGACATTGTGAATCTAGAAGCCATGCCACATAAATTAGCTCTGAACATAATTCTATATATCGCATATGCGATATAGATTATTCATATCGCATATGCGTTATATCGCATATGCGATATGAATAAGCTATATCGCATATGCATTATTTTAAAATTTAAATAATTGGCGGGATTAAGGTTTGGCATTAGGTTTGGAAGCAACTTCGAAATACCGAACCTATTGGCTAGGAAAAATCAACCAAGGCTATTGCTTGTCTTTTAGAACTCTATCAATATGCTTAGTTTAGATGGCGTGTTTTGATATGACATACACAATATTTTTTATGAAAATGTAGGATATTGTAGAATACAAAATGACGATTCTGAATATGTAATTTTTTCCTTCAAAACTATGTTTTATTTATTTATAATTATTTTTCGAAATGACACACATCAGTTTTTGAAAATACATATATCGATTGTTTATTATATAACTTTTGATTTCCATCACCATTTCCCAAAAAAACTATATGGTGCACTAGACGAGATCAAGCTCTATGATCTTATATTAAGAAATCAAGGATTTCATTAATTTCCCCCCTAAAGTGTTGCACCCGCACATAAGCTTTTAATTTCAATATTTTTTGACTTCAATAATTAATAATAATAAAAATAATTCATGAATTTTTTTGAATAAATAGTGTTGCACTAGGCCCATATGTCCTTTATATGTCTGCAATATTTTATCCAAAATGGACATCATTTACCTCATATATTGCTGCACCCTCACAAACATATATGTTAAGATGTGCTAAAAATTTGAAAACTCACTTTCACAAAAACTAATTTTATAATCATTTACACACATTTTCTCTGCATAAATGCTATATATTATGAACTCTAATTCAATTACCTATCTTTTCTCTTTTTTCTTCATCTTCAAACAAGTTAGGGAAGTACCCCTAATTGTCACCTAAATTCAAAGTTTCCCATTTATTCCAGTATTATGTGGCATCTAAAGTGTCTTTAAAGGAGTCCACAAATACCTATCCCCTTGTAATGAAGAAATGTTTCGAGCTGTTTTTTTGTGCAATATTTGTGGACATAAGCTTGATTGGTTGTTGATTTTTGATGGATATCTATTGTATATGGATGATACTTGTAATGAAGAATTATTTTTTGATATTTTGTAATAAGATTTTTTTGAGTTGATTGTATTGATCAAATGGATACTTATCATTTTGATAGTGGATCATCTGCAAAATGTAATTTTGTATCTTGTATATAAAGTTATGATTTTTTTCTATGGAAAAAAATATTGAGCCCATGTTGGAAACACTCTCATCGCTAAAGAACCAATTATTCATTGTTCATTAACGAACATTTGGGTGGTTAACATTTTTGTTTGTAAAATGAAAGGCCTCTTACTGGACCAATTAGGGGTAATTGATATATTTGAAAACCTTGCCTAGAACTCTCTTCTCTATGCAATTTACCATAAAACATCATTGTCCAAGGAAAACATGGAACATGTCTAGTGATATTTTAACTTTGGTAATAAAAGTCATAGTGGAACATGTCTAGTGATATTTTAACTTTGAACTTTGGTAATAAATGTCATATCCATGTCATCTTGTTATATGGAATAAAGATTTTGAGCTTTAGTAACCTTCACAATTTTTAGCATATATATAAGGAGTTAAAGTTTTAAAAAATTCCATTGATTTTCAAATTGGTAGTAAATTTTGTCTAATGAACCACATCAAGATGAAATTGATGTTTTAGGTGTTAAATCGAAATTGATGTTTTAGGTGTTAAACCAAGAAAAATGTTACACTAGCTCCAAACCTCATAAAAATAGGTGTCTATGCATATCTCTCCAAATCTCATAAAAAATAAAAATAGGTATCCATGCATATCTCTCAAATACGTATCTAAATCTACTTTAAAATTTGAAGGATGAAATTGATGTTTTAGATGTTAAACTAAGGAAAACTTTTATATTGTTTTGATATTTGAAAACTGTTTAAGCAATTTTAGTAAATATCTTAATACATATAACAATGTCATTAGTATTTAAAAAAAAATTGTAACTATGATTAGTGTTTATATTTTACAATTTCAAATAAACAAAGGAAGAAGATTTTACAATTTCAAATGAACAAAGGAATAAGAATCCTTGAACTCCATTTCAAGGGGCATAACAAATGTCTTTCATGTTGGGCATGACAATTGTATGGTTAAGATTGATTTTAAGAGCATTATTGTATTAAATCTGGTTAGTAAAATGTGAAATTTCAAGGTTGTCATGACAAGTGTATGACATTGTAAATCTTGTAACTAAAATGTAAAATTTCAACATAAACGTGAGTTTCATGATCAAACCAAATCTTACATAAAAAAACATAAATCTTAAAGTTTCATAATTTGGCTTTGTAATTTAATACATATTATAAAAATATTTCCACTTTTACATTTAAAAATAAATAAATCTATCTACTTTTAAAGTGAATAAATCTATCCATATAATATATTAAATTTATACATAAAAACTAAATATAAAATATAATTGAATTTTCATACTGTCTTGCTAATATAAGATTTTTTATTGTTTTTTTTATTATATTTTGATTGAATTAGGCAAGAATTTGACATAACAACTATTAAACTTACATAATTTAAATATTTCAAAATTCAATATAAAATAAATAAAAAAACTAAATTCCCTTCTACGCTTACCCACAAAATGAATTCAAAAAAACTCATAAAAGTAATATATATGAAAAAAAAATCAATCTGAGTCGTCACTTTCTTACATATTCAAACCTTAACGATGTACCAAAATTTAGATATCAAAATTGAACATAAATACAACTCTCTAAAACTGCCAGGATCACAAACGGCTATCAAGTCGTCATTGTAAGTCGCTCCCAAAGACTTGGACTTAGAGAAACTTCAGTTAGATTGATGGTTATAAAATACAAGAGCGTGGCTATCAGCTCGGATTATTCTCTTTCTCATCGACAACTTATCAGATTAACGGTCTTCTTGTTTCTTGTACGCGTAAAGTTGTACATTTGAAGAAGGATTATTCTCTTTCTTATCGCCACCCAGAAGAATTTGCCAGGAATTGCAATGGCAGACAGGATGATGAGCAGCGAGGAGGAGGATTTGATGAGTGGTGACCAGGAGGGTTTGATGAGCGGCGACCAGGAAACAAAATACGACAATGAAACTATTTTGTAATACTGTAAGTAAACAGTTCATGAATTTGTAAAAACATTTGTAAAAACTGCAAGTAAATTAGGAAACTCAGATTAGAAGAATACTTCTTCCAAGCACTGAGATACTGTGCTAGAGTACTATCTGGTGATACCAGATGTGGAAAAACACAGTGATACTAACAAGTTTTACTACTAACAATCCAAGATACGAATTTTATAGATACTAATCAATTACTCAAACATATAAATAAATATAACATTCAACCAGTTATACTCAGAAAAACATAAAGAAATGAAATGAAGAACCTGTTTAATGTTGTGGACAACAACAACAATGGGAGGCTGTTCCTCCCTACCAATTCCTGGAGAGCGCTCAGACAACGACTTCTCAGGACCCCCGAGCTTGCTCTGGTCTCCCTGGCTGAAACTAGGTGTAGCAAAACAGAGACAGTCTTCAACTCAGAACTATCAGTCAGTTCTCTCAGCCCAAATAGCTGTAATCAGAATCAAGTTACTGCAAACATTCACTCAAACACTTCCTTACTATCTTTCCCTCTTTCCTCAAATGAAATTCCTGAATAACATTGAGCTGAATGAATTCTTTTTGGAATAAAAACTGAGGAGCCTTAGCTCTCTTCATTGAGTACTTTTAAAGATTGCCTAGGTCTTAGTTGGGTTAACTTTCATTTAATGAGCCACCTGCTCACATTCCACTTTCTTGGGGAATCATGACCCCAAATATAGGGAAGTTGCCACCTGCAACTTAGGAAGTGTTTGAGGATGCTGCCACTTGTATTTTGCCTTTCCACCTAGTTTCATCCACCAGTTTGACCAGTAACCTCTTTTTGAGAGCTCTCCCATGCTGTTGTCTCCACAATTTATTTATTATTAATAAAATATTCTGAATTACACTCCATAACTGTTGACTCTACTGAGTCATCAATCCCTACTTAGGATTAAGTTTAACATAATGTCTAAAAAATATAATAAAGCAAATTACTTAATTTTACAAAATCGGGGTATGTGACATACACACCCCCTTAAAATGTAACATTGTCCTTGATGTTACTTATTCTTCTTCCTCAGGAACCTCTTGGAACAGATGTGGGTATGCTTCCCACATCTTACTTTCCAGTTCCCAAGTAGCTTCTTCAGGACTAAGGTGCTTCCATTGCACCTTCAGCTGTCCAATTGTGCGGTTCCGCGGAGTAATCTCCCTCCTTCCAAGGATATAATTCGGTTCCACCAGAACTTCCCCTTCTGGTTCTAACTGTACAACGTTCCAGTCAATCACATGAGTAGCATCATGTACATACTTTTTCAGAACAGAAATATGAAAAACATTGTGCACTTTTAAATTAGGTGGTAATGCTAACTGATAAGCAACTTGACCAACTCTAGATAATATTTCAAATGGACCGCAATAACGTGGTGCTATTTTTGCACAACTCCCTAGTCTTAGGGAGCTCTTCTTTGGTCTTACCTTTATGAACACATGCTCACCCACCTGGAACTCTTTAGGAGTTCTTTTCAGATCTGCTTGACTCTTTTGCCGATCCTGGGCAACCTTCAAGTTCTCCTGCACCTGTTTTACAATCTGTTCCATTTCTTTTAATAATTCGGGCCCCAACACTAATCTATCCACTGCATTATTTCAGGAGATTGGGGTGTTACATTTTCTCCCATACAGAATTTCAAAAGGGCTGAACTTAGCTGAAGATTGATAACTGTTATTGTATGCAAATTCTGCTAAATGCAAATAATCCTCCCACTTACTAGGCTGATCCTTAACATACATTCTCAACCAATCTTCCAATACTTGATTAACTCTTTCAGTCTGTCCGTCCGTCTGAGGATGGAAAGAGGTGCTGAAATTCAGAGTGGTGTTTAATCCTTTGAACAAGGATTTCCAGAAATTCCCAGTGAATTTAGGATCCCTGTCTGAAATAATAACCTTCGGCACACCATGTAGCCGAAAAATCTGTTTTAAGAAAATGTCTGCTATATTTGCAGCCTTATAAGTGGTTTTAACAGGAATAAAATGTGCTGCTTTACTTAATTTATCCACTACCACCATAATTGAATCATTCCGATTTTGATTTCTGGGTAATCAAAATAGGCAAGGGCTGCAATAACCCAGCTGGATGTTGATGTTCTGTCTTTACTTGTTGACAGTCCAAACATCTAGCTATATACTCAGCTGCTTCAGATTTCATGTTAGGCCAGAAATAATCTTTTCTCAACATGGTGATAGTTTTCTGATAACCTGGATGCCCTGAATAAGGGGTTTTATGCACTTCATCCAGAATCAGAAATTTAATTTTAGACACATTTGGCACATACAATCTGTCCTTAAATAGTAAAAATCCATCTTTATTTAAACTATAACCTTTAGTTAAACTTTCTATGGGTTCTTCCTTAGCTGTAGCTTGTAAATTTTGATAAATTTCATCCAATTTTATACTTTTAGTTAGCTGTTCATTCAAATCAGAATTATAAGTGCTGATTGCTGTTGTAAAATTCAATTTTGCATTTCTGCTCAAAGCATCAGCTACTTTATTTTCTTTCCCTTTTATATGTTGAATTTCGAAATCGTATTCGCTTAGGAAGGATAGCCATCTGGCTTTCCTTGCATTTAAGTTAGGCTGATCTAAAAGATATTTTAAACCCTTGTTATCAGTCATTAAAGTAATTTTTCTCATCCTGGATAACCAGGATTCCGCCTCTTCTCCTTTTTCCGTCTCTCCATTGAAGGTTGGGGGTTTTATTTTCTTAAATTCCCCAGAAATCTCTTCGTAAGGTCTGTACTTTTTCTTTTTCTTATTCACCTCTGCTTCGCTACTATCACTGGTAGAATAATAACTTTGTTGTTCCTTAAGGCCTTCAGATGAGGAACTGCTATCATATTTAGCTAGTTTCATCTTTTTGGATGTTTTCTGTTGACTAGCTTCTTCAGATTCAGACCTTCTGTTTCTTCCTTCTGTCTGAAATCTTTCAATCAAAATCTGATTTAACTCCTCTTGGGTTTTTATAATCCTTTCGTTGTCCTTTTTAACTGACTTTAATTCAGTCTTCAGACCTTTTATGGTCTGCATCAGTTCTGAGGAGTGAACAGTTACCTCCTCTATCTCAGGTTCTCTGGACATTTGTCTGTTTTCAGTATTAGGAGATTATTCTGTAGCATATGCTCCTAAATTCTCCATTCCTGCCTGTTAGATTCTGAAAGAAGAAAAAAAATAGTTTTCTGTTTTACACATAAAACAAATTACAGATTAGTATAGTATTTTACTGTTATGCGGAAAGTAATTGAGCCACATCAAGGCCTAGTGTTTGAACCATGCTCTGATACCACATGTCAAAACCCCAAAATTTCAAAAAAAATTTAAACTTTTATAAATCGCATAAACTCACACTAATGCAATCATTAAATATTGATTAGTTAAAGCTATTAGTTTTGTAACTGAATGGTCTCTATTTATGTTTTAGATAAACAAGTTGAGTTTCTTGTCAGTTACTGATTGTTCTGATTTCAACTGTAAGGGGGATTGCTATGACATACATGGATTACTTAGCTTCTAAGCTAATGCAGCAATTTTTCTTGCTCTTACAGATATACAGGTATAGTTCGGGTCGTTGCTAACAGATCTTTTAAAAGTAATAGATAAAAATTTGTTGTACCAATCATTCAGTAAGAAAAACTTAGATATAATGCATGTTAGCCAGTCTATCAAGCTTTTACAGGTAAAGCTCTTTCCATAACATTTATTGAAGATCCTACTGGAAGAAATTGGTATTTACTTGTAGAAAAGTTAGCTATTTTTCCTTTCATATCAGTTTTAAGCATTCTAATGGGTATTGTGTCAATGGATGAGTTTACTGAAAAACAAACCAAAAAGTAATAAAAGAATTCTTATCTAGAATAGTAACAGATCTGGGTTGTGATGCTCTTCCTTCAATTATTGAAATGTTTCCAAGGTAAAGAATCTGGAGAAGTAATAATGATCTATAAACACTAAACTTTTGCTGTCTAGAATAGGTTTCTCCT
>LPNX010441465.1:169594-188077 GCA_001517045.1 Pseudotsuga menziesii | reverse complement strand
TATATATATATATTTAATTATCTTATATAAAATTTTAATAAAATATTAAAAAAAAACTACTTATTTCCATGTTTTATGAATGGAAAATAAAAATTACAAATGACTTGGCCCTGAGTAGTATGATAAGTCCAACTAGGTGTTGGCTTGACTATGCGCTAAAATATCTGGTTGTGTGTAATTCAGTAGTTCCGTACTTCCTTGTGGAATCATGCCCATATTAGGGGTGGTAGTGGTGTTGAGAGATTAAAGAACACACTGACCTATGTTTGGGTGGAAATATGCAGCTACATAGCTAGTTGCAGGACATATTCATTCTTCAAAATAGGTATTCTTTTCATGTTGTTTATGCAATGTATTTAGCTATGAATTATTTTGTTCATGTTTAAAATCTTCCTGATGACAACGTAGAGGTTTACTTATGTATATCTCCTACATTTTATCTTTGTTTATGTCTTATATGTTTGTATGCATTTCTGCCTAAGTTCATAAAGGCTAGAATCTTGTTACAAGTTCAAAAAATACAAGTAAGGTAAGAAATATGGTGTTTCCACCCCTTGAAAATATGCCTGGGGGAAAATTGAATAAGGCTAAGAATGGGTGTTTTGATTTCTGATTCCTGAATTCGGAAAGAAGAAGTCCGGGAGTAAAAATATAGTTCAAAGTTCTAAGGAAAGTTGGATTTCCGATTCCTGAAGTCTAAAAGCAGAAATCAGGAAGTTGGAAGTTGGAACGCAGAAGGATAGTTGGGATTTCCCTAGAAAGTTGGATTTCTGATTCCCGAAGTCAGAAATCAGAAGGAGGAAGGATGGAAGACGGAAGTCAAAAAGGTTATAGGAGAACACCTTGTATTGTTGGATATCTGATTTCCGAGGTCGAAAGTAGGAAAAGTCAGTTTAGTTTGGAAATGGCCATTCTCCACGCAGAATGGATAATTGGAGGTGGAAATGACTGGTATAGTGGTTCTAAGCCTGAGGTGAGGGTTGGAGAATAGGATAATGTCCAAACTTGATTTTTATCAGAATAACAAAAGAGGTTCTTTAAAAAACATTTTTAATTAATCTGCATTATAGGGTATGGGGATGTGATAGTATGGTATCAGAGCTGTGGGTACAACTTGATAGACATCCAATGACAAATGAGCTCTGGGCATCATACAGTAAAAATAGAAAGTACTAAGAGAAGTACTAGAAGAAGAAGAAGGTATTATAGTAGATCTCCTGACTCGAAAAAATTCATCGAGGATTCCAACTCTTCATTTCACGAAGGAAATAGAAAGAGACGTTATAGTAAGAACTCATGTGATGATTTTAAGAAGGAAAAACCTCCTACCTTTAATGGTGAGATAAATACTGGACAGGAAGCTGGAGCTTGGATTCTTGGGATGAGGAAATATTTCCAAGTTCAGGACTACTCTGTAAATATTAAAGATAGAGTGGTTGTCTTTCAATTGAATGGAAGAGAATCCATTTGGTGGGAGCACCTTCGGAAGGTAAATAATATCAATGAAAGGACAATCACTTGGAAACAGTTCAAGAAATACTTCAAGCAGGAATACCTCTCTGACAGGTATTATGATGATAAGATCAAAGAATTCCATGAGCTGAAATTGGGACAACAGACAATGGAAGAGTATGCCAAAAAGTTCCTAGAACTTTTGAGGTATGTCAGGTACATTAAATATGGAAATGTAAAAATCCATCATTTTCTAAGTTGGTTACCTGATTCCTACAAGGAAAAAATTGAGTTTTATGGACCTATAACTCTGGAAGAAATGATAAGGAAAGCTAAGTATTGTTATGAGCAAAGCAAAAGAAAACCTATTGTCCATAAGGCTTGGAAGGAAAAGAGAAATGAAAAATATGATTAGATGAAGAAAGGGTTCAGATCTTCCAACTTTAAGAATCAACAGAAGCAACCATCCCAAGCTATGGGGATGGGATAAAAATCCAAGAGATCCATAACAAAATAGAGAACCTATTCAATGTTGGAAAATGTGGAGGACCCCACATCTACAGGAATTTCCCACTTGAGAATGGGAATGTAAGTCCAGCTTATAACATTCAAGAAACATGAATAGTGGGTCAAGTTGCAAGGACTGTCCCTAGGATTTATGGAGGTATGGAGGACCGCCAGGAAGACCATTAATCAACTGTGGTTGAGGTTGCAGGTAATATTACTAAGAAATATATTTCTATGTTAATTGACCCCATATCTACTCATAGTTACATTACTCCTAGGATTGTTGAAGTTTATTCTTTGAATAAGTTTAAGCATAGTAAGTGTTGGTTAGTTCAAATAGCCACTAGAACCAAGAGGAAGGTTAGTGAGATTGTAGAAAAATGTCAATTAGAGATGAATGGGTTAGTGAATTATGCATATATCAATGTTCTGCCACTTGGTTCCTATGACATTATCATTGGAATGGATTAGTTAGAAGCTCACAGGGTAAAGCTTGAGTGTTACAATAAAAATTTGGAATGCATGGATGAAGAAGGACACCCAAGGGTGGTAAGAGGCATTCCAAAAGTGATTTATTGTAGGAATATTTCAGCCATGCCACTGAATAAGTTCTGTAGGAAAGGTTTCTAGTTATATGCATCCCATGTGTTGGAAGCATCAGGGAATGAAAATCCTAGGTTCGAGAATTTTCATGTGTTTTAGGAATCCAGGGATGCTTTCCCTGATGATGTTCCAGGACTTCCTCCAAAGAGGAATATTGATTTTACCATTCACCTGGGGCCAAGAGCAGAAACAATGTCTAAGGCCCCCTACATCATGAGCACACCAGATTTGTTAGAGCTGAAGATGCAGCTTCAAGAAGTGTTGGAGAAAAAGTATATCAGGCCGAGTGTGTCTCCTTGGGGACAACCAGTCCTATTTATAAAGAAGAAATATGGTACATTAATATTATGTATTGATTGCAGACAGTTGAACAAAGTCATAGTGAAGAACATGTATCCTTTACCTCGAATTGATGATCTCTTTGATCAAATGAGAGGGAAAAGGTATTTTCCAACGCTAACTTAACATCTGGTTACCATCAGGTAAGAATAAAGGATGGACACATTCATAAGACAATATTTAGAACAAGATATATACACTATGAGTTTGTAGTGGTGCCATTTGGTCTCACAAATGCACTAGCTACATTTATGGATCATCACTGGATCATCATCAAAGCTGGATCATCACTGGATCATCATCAAAGCTAGATCATCATCATCACTGCTTCCACTATCTCGATCAAATGGTTCTATTTCTCAATTCTACTCGTCACAGGAAGTTCTACAGAGCCAACCCTTTTTCATGATGGTTGTAGGCCTAGCCTCCATGTAGGTATTCATATTCTTCAACACTTTTATCTGACCATGGGAGGAACACATCCAGCATCCATGTCAGAAAGGACCACCCAACACTTACATCTGACCATGGGAGGAACACATCCAACATCCATGTCAGAAAGGCATGCCCAACACTCACATATGAACATGGGAGGGTTAGCCTGTCACCATGTCAGAAAGGCCCAGCACTTACATCTAACCCAGTCAGAAAGGCCCATCACTTACATCCTTCGACATGGTAGGACACACCATCTAACATCCGAGGAAAGGACCAACACTTACATCCTCCAGCATGGTATCTACCATCCGAGGAAAGGCCCAACACTTACATCTGACCCAGTCAGAAAGGCCCAACACTTACATCCTCCGGCATGGTAGGACACACCATCTACCATCCGAGGAAAGGCCCAACACTTACATCCCCCGACATGGTATCTACCATTCGAGGAAAGGCCCAACACTTACATCTAACCCAGTCAGAAAGGCCTAGAGGGAGTATCTACAACACAATTTGTTGATGATAGAGGAGGTCCCCTAGTAAAGAGTACCTCCCTCAATAAGACTAAGTTGGCTTCAGAGATCAATTTGGAGGATCTTCGATTGATATATTATTTCTTACAATTGTAGGTGTGGAAAATATTAGGTGAGAACATCCTCAATTAGGGGAAGTACATAGTTGATATTTTGAAGAGATTTTCTATGATGGACTACAAATGCATTGCTACACATATGGAGACAAATGTAAAGAAGATGAGTGTTTTCTCTTTAGACGCAAATTTGGTGGATTGCACTATGTACTGGAAGTTGATTGGATCCTTGATGCACCTAGTTAACATTAGGCTATATATTTTCTTTGTAGTGAGAATCTTGAGCCAGTTTATAGTTGAGGTGAGGCATGTACATTAGGGTGTGAAAAAAACATGTGTTGAGGTACATGTGTAGTATAGTTGGATATGAGATATGTATAAGGTGGTGAAGTGAACCTACATAGATATTCATCTTTTGACTGGGAGGGGAGTGCAGTGGATAGAAAGAGAACCTCAAAGTGTTTCTTTAGCTTGGGATTGACCATGATATATTGGTTTACTATGAAGTACAATTTTTCACACTCAGTATAGAATATCTAGAGTATATCATAGCCAATGTCATGTGTCAAAAAGCAATGTGGCTTCAAAATATTCTTATTGGACTATTTTCTTAGGAGATCACATACCAATTCATTTGAGACATGAATCATGATATCAAGGGGAGTAATGTGGTTCTAGTACATATCCATAAAAGAGTAATATGTTGAAAAAAATCGTTCGATGGAAATGACATGATTTATATTCCTAGTGGTGGATGGAGAAGAAATATAAATGAATGACATTGGATATACATTCAACTAGAGGAAACAACCATGTAATTTGGCTAGTATTGAATTATACATTCATCTATAGGAAATCAACATGATGATTTGGATAATGGTGAATGTCCCAGACAAATGAGCAGCATTGGGTAGACATTTATCCATGGGAAATCACTGACTAGTGGTGAATGAGACATTCATTCATAGGAAATGATTGGATAGTGGTAAATGATACATTCAATGACAGGAAATGGTCGTGTGATTTAGATAGTGGTGAATGGCCCATGTGTATCCTTGGAAGACTCGATATGCGAAATATCCACATTCTAACCAAGAAAGCTTGGCATGATGCAGAATGTATCCCTATATGAGAGGGACATTTGATGCTTCTCTAGGTTGCAGCATCATCAAGGCATTAACTCATGGTAAATGGGTGGCTGGTGGTGAAAAATACATTCACTCACAGGAAATGACTGGCTAGTAGTGAATGATACCTTCACTCATGGGAAATGACCATGTTATTTATCTAGTAGTGAATGGACTAGGAAGTGGAAATTATTCTCCAAGGTGATATGGTGTGGAGATGGTCCCTAAGGTTCTCTAATATTTCCTACTCCAATATGGAGTGATCTATTCTATACTAGAGTATACGACTTGTTTGTTTGATATGGGATTTAATCCCCTTATGTAATATACAAGTCTACCATAATGTTAAATCAACATAGACTCTAAGAAGTGTCTAATATTTCTTAGTGTGGATCTATTTAACATTAGGGATCTATGAATGAATATATGTGCATGTGAGAATATGATCATCAACACGGACAATGTTTCTATGAAGAAGAAATAACCAAGAAGAAAAGTCAACTATTAAAGAAGTTCCCTGGAAGAATTCAAGACCTACCTAGAAGACAAGTCAACCCTGAAGAGAAAACTAAAATTGAAGGCATTTAGACAATTCGACCCAAAAGTGAAATATAGTAGCCCTAGGTTTTCATTTTTCAACATCATAACATCACATTTTCTCCACTACACTAGTGCATTCTTTCCAAGGAGGCATGGAAAATGTCTATGTGTTATGGTTTCTCTTCATCATTGGTGATGTAATTGTAATATTGGATTGATTTCTTTTGAGAAAAGTTGTTGGTCTTTCCCCAAGTTTAGGTTTCCGAAGGTAAAATTATTTTGTCTATTGTGTATGGTTGTGTTTCTATGATCTTGTGTTTCTATTGCAATTTAAGTTGAAATTTTGAGTGTGCAATTATTCAGTGATAATAATGGGATGCAATAATTGTTTGGACTCATTAGGAATAATTGACAAGATTTAAACTTGTACTACTATAAGCAAAAATTCAACACAAAGGACGCCATTTTATGGATAATTTTTATGGTTATGCCCAAAATTTTGTTGGTTGAGTTGTGGTTAAGCATTAAATTGGTGTGAGTTTTCTATCACTATATCAAGTTAGTATCTCACAATAAGGGTGACTTTGGCAAACATAGATAGGTGTCCTTAGAGTGACATGCCCTGGGAGTGATGGCGTATTAACTCCAAATTTTGAAACCTGGTCTTGGTAGATTTGAATAGATTTTAATAATGGGATAGGGGATTTGGGGTGCGGGGGATAAGTCCCTTACTCTTTCAAAATAAAGGTTTGTTTCTATTAAAATAAAGTAGGAAAAACGCTTAGTGCCATTTTCATAATGAATTTTTGAAAATTAATGATGAACATGGATTTAAACATACTGTAGTGACATTGAGATGCTTCTAATAATGAAATTAGATATTCAAATCCGCACAATTGTGTCACACTACTTGCATTTTGGAATAAAAAACACGACATTAAATGTGGCATGAATGTCACACTAATTGACAACACCAATCATAGGGTTGAAGCCATGTACACAATATTAATATCCAACCACAATTAACAATACTATATGCATCCTTGGTCACAAGAACTTTTGTAGATGATTTTCATGTCAAATTGACAATTTCAATATATATTTCTCCATGTATGCATTGGTATTGAAGGCCTTCTCATGAAACAACTTCCATTTTGTCATATTGGGTATAATGCGAACCTCAGTTTGACACATATCGTTGGCGAGAATTTATGAAGGAAAGTGGTATGAAGGGTCAAATTATTGTTTGGAACATTTTTTTGATCGCCACAGTGGGTAGAGGAGGTATGACAGTGGCCCATATTTTTGTTGTTGTACATAAGTGTGGAAAACTATGGATTGACGAGCCTGATAAGGAAATTCTTGTCACGCATTATGAAATTTAATGGTGATGGATACGTTGTATCCTTTTGTTATGGGGTGTTCTTCATAAATTTCATAACATGGTAACAATTGGGCCCATGGATGAAGGAGTAAGTTTCCTATTTATAATCGAGCATAATTCTATGTAGGATGATTTTCTTGTTGGGTGTGTGATGGAAACTCGGGAGAATTCGAGTGAAGCAGAGAATGGGAGGAGGCAAGAAAGCCATGAGAAAACCACAATGGCACAACAGGCTTGGAGTTATCATATGTTCTTCTCCCCATCGATTCATGCGTATTTGGAAGATAGGTTCTGTCATGAGATGCTAGAGAATTCTCCCTCCCTGAACTGTGTAGTGATGGAGGGATAGATTCAATACCTAGGCTCCTCGATGGCCAAACAAGGTATATATGAGAAAATAGTGACCTTGTAATTGGTTATGAAAGGCCTTATCAGTTGCGTTCTTCTAAAGTGAGGAGGAACAGGGGATGATGATGTATGAATCGCCTTCTGGAAATAATTGTACTCAAACATGTGCCTCTTCCATATGAAAATCGATGTTGTTGGGAATGCTCTTACACTATCATTTCTTCAGCAGATGGGGATCTTCGCTCGTGGTTCAAGGGAGGCAATGGGAAATGATATTCATAACGCTAGTGACTCGAACGACAAATGGGGGAATCTTCCACCCACGAGGAATAAGGTGCAATAACATTGCTTTAAGGATTCCTTGTTTTTTAGATGATCTTGAATGTGCACTTAATGATATGGTTTTGAAGGAATGAAAGACTCAAGTTTTTGTTGGGTTGGTGGCTTTTTTGTGTTCTAAATGGTAGTGGTTATGTTCAATCATAGGGGTTTTTGTGTCAAATCTAGTTTTATAATGTGAATTGTAGGGAGTTTGTATGCTTTGTTTTCTCCTTAAGGGGAGGGGCCCTAAGAGTGGTTTGTTTTAAGTCTTCATACAATATTACATATAGTATGACACTGAAAACATGGAAAATGGAGATCCTTCTATTGTAACTTTTTGTATCTTATGTTAATATATACAATGTTCATTTACACAAAAGAGCAATTGGTTCATCAATGTGGGTCTACTTGAGACAAATAGAGGTTTACATAAGAGAAAAACTAGTAGGATTGGTTGATAATCAAACTAATTATATTATTAATGTTTGTCAAGCTTATTCTAATATGTGTTTTTTTAATTCTCATACCACATATAACTCATAGAATTTACAAACATCATCTTAAGATTTAGAATCCAAGCGAAGTTGAAATATTTTTTGTTTTGCTTTTGAGAAAATTCTATGAGAACTAAAAGAAAACATTGCTAATCACATCAACTTTAATTTTGAATGGAAATGCTTATGTTCAAGATCCCTAAGTTTGTAATTGGATGATCCTATCAAAATTTCCATATACTCATTCTTTGGCTTTTTCAAAATTTTAAAGGTACTTTTCTAGTCTTAAAATCTAAAAGTACTTGAAAATGCTTACCACACTTTTATTTACAAACATGTTTGTACTTTCATCGAATTAATAATCCAATTATAAAAGATATGTATAAATGGAAGTGCTTGTGTTCTAGAATCTCCTAAGTTTATACTTGGATGTACAAAATTGGGTGATTTTATAATATAAAGATTTTCATTAGAAACATGTTTAAACTTGAACCTTTCTTTGGATAATTCATCTATAAATAAGTCTGCCATTAGTTTTATATTATATGCCATTAGTTTTATATTATATGTAAATAAGTATGGCATGAATTTTATATTATATATCATAATATAGAGGTTTTTTAATAAGCAAAGACAAGGTGACTTTTCTTTTTTCAACAAGAAAAAAACTTGTTAGTGGCTATTCATATTATAAATTTAAAAAAAACATAATCTCACAACAGTGATACTATCAACATTGCAATTACATAATGAACATACACATAAAATCCCACCATCATTTACTAGAAAAAAAATATACCGTACTCTCTTAATTAATTATAATGATCCTACCCAGTATTCTACCATTTAGTGAAGAAAAAAATTCAAAATGACTAGCTCCTTGCAGGAGATATCTATATCCATCATATTTGTGATAATACGTCGACACCCTTGGAGTTATATGGAGCAATCTGATGTGTTCTCAACTCCAAGTTATCCACCAAATCAGTTTGGATAAACTCATACATTTTACGACAGTAATTCTCAGCGAGAATACTAACATCGATGATTTGCATTCGGTTGGCCATAACACTCTGTTCATCATCAATCATCTTTGACAGTCTTTCTACTGTTGCCTCTAGCTGCTGCTGTTGATCTTCAAAAAGGTTTTGTTTCACTTCTTTTTCGGTTGCTGTCAACGTCAATGTATTCTTCTTCAGTATGTCGTCTCCAAACATGTGAAATGCAAAAGGATAAGAATAAACAAGGGCACGCCTGGATATAAACAGCCTTTGCAGTGCATCTCTGAGCCATCTATAGTCAATGCAATGAGATTCTTTGCTCTCTAAACCTAAAATCTTTTCTTCTAATGATTGTCTCTGCTTTGCTTCAAGTTGCATTGAATCTTTATGTGCTTTCCATCTCGAGTAATAATGCGTGTATCTTTTCAAATCACGTTGTGCCTTCTCAATTTCGGTCTCCTCGTGATCTTTATATCGATCACAAGTGTGACCATCAATGCTTGTCCAGGTATGTTCACTTCGAGTAGCACCACCGCACAACCAACAGAAGTGTTGGCCACATACGCAGCTAATCAAGTTGCAGCCACCATTTTTTTCCACCTTCTTCCCACACTTGGGACACGACTTGGTATTAACTGTAATCCAATTCTTCGATTCGTGATGACGTTGCTTATTCCAAAGCTCCCAAATGAAGCAGGAACAAGGAGAATGTGGTTCAGCCAAACAATTGAAGCAAAATTGGTGTCCACAAACACACTGGATCTCACGGTAAACATCTCCTTCAAGTACAGCGATGGCATTTCCACAGTTAGGAACACTTGGGCACCATTTCACTTTGCTGTTATCGTTAATAAAGGATTCGAATAAGAAGCGATCAAAGCGTTGGGCTGCTTCAGGATCTTTTGCAGAGACCAGCTTTCTTACAATGTCTTCATCACAGATGACATTACATTGAGGATCCATGCACTTAATCCGTTTGCTCTGCCCCTCGCTTATCTTGTTAAGAAATTGTTTCGTCCAACAGGCATTGCAAAAAGTATGACCACAATCCATCGTTGTGGTGTCCTCCTCCTGCAAATCTTCTTCTGTGCAGACATTGCAGACGGTAACTACAGAGTTTGTTGCAGGTTCCTGTCTAATCGCAACACCCACTCGTGAAAACAACCAGTCAGTTCCTCTTTCTACGCATGCATCAATTAATTTTTGAGAACCCCAGCGATAATGAATTAAAAGTGTGCGAGCAATTTGTTCTTTTACATCAAGGATGTCCATAACTTTACGTAAATCCTCTCTCTGTGCCGTCAATACAGATCGTTCTGTGATGAGCTTGATGGTCTGTCTAGGTGCAGAGACAGGGACAGGTACACCATCCTGGAACAACTGACCCTCCTCCTCCTCGCTGCTCATCAGTTCTTCCTCGTCACCGCTAATCAAATCCTCCTCCTCCTCGCTACTCATCATCCAGTCTGCCATTGCAAATCCTTTATAAAATGTATGAGATTGTGCCTTCGCTATCAGCCAACAAGAAACAAGAAGGCTGTTAATCCGATCACTTGGCGATATTAAGAAAGAGAATACTCCTTCGCTATCAACCTACAAGAAACGGGAACGCTGTTAATCCACTGTGGTCCGAGCTGATGGCCACGCTCTTTATTGCTATCAATGTAAACGGAAGTAAGTTCTTGATGTACGCGTCCTTTGGGCCGCCTTAATCACCATTTATAGGTTAAAGTTTAAAAGTTAAGTGAGTTGTGGAGGGTCCTTAAAACAGGTATATGTGTTGTGTTTGTAATTTTTTTATAAGTAAATTTCATTATTCAACTTTAAAGTTAATAAATATTTAAATTAAAAAAAAGTTATCATAAATTACAAATGACTTGGCCCTCCCAATCTTCTTTTAGGCACGAGGGCACAAAAAACCTAACATACCCAAGGAGACAGAACAACCCTAAGGGTATAGGCATTTTGGTAGGGTAATGGCTCATTTACATTGAGAGGTATGTTTTTGATACTGTTTCAAATCTCAAGAGCACTTGAGTGAGCTTAATGGTTAAGACATGTGTTATCTCTTTGGAGGTCACAGGTTCAAAATTGACGGGGAATAGGGTTGTTCATTGGCTCCTTGTGACAAGGCTCGAACCTAAGGTAGCCTACCCTCACATGAATGCATGATAAATTAGTAAAATTGTCTGATGACATATGGACACCAACATGGACTATGTAAAATTATACACCAACATGGACTATGGTTTGGGTTAATTGATTTAAAAGATACAAAATCTCAAGTTAATGAACTTCTTTAATATCATAAGCTCTCCTTTTTTTTAGCATGAATGTTTCCACATTGTTCAGCCATTGTGTGCAAGCTTATGGATTTGAACTGTGTAGAAATTTAGAAGTGACACACTGCAAATCCATAAGCTTGCACACAATAAGTTCTCTTCCTAAACTTTGCTTACATATAATGATTTAATGCATTCAAAAACCTTCTACTATAGGCAATAAATAGTCTTTAGGCATCATGATAACTCAATGGTAGGTCACAACTAGCCACATTTAGTTATCCTTTATGGGAATTGAAACAAAGTCCCTTACTAAGCATGGAATGTGTCATCACAATACGATTTAGAATCTAGCCACACAATCTAAGGTAGTAGATATGCATATATGGCATGACATGATTGAGAGATCATGGAACCAACCTTAACTCTAAGGCCAAAATGGAACTAACTTATATAAGGAAGGCTTGTTTCTTCTTAATGTTTGGTGTTTTTTTGCATTATGTTAGTGGATTGATCCAAATTTTCAGAATTTCTTCTTTTATTTGTTGTATTTTTAAATTGTATATGGGGAAGTTTGACCGAGATCATGTTTTCTTTTAGAGTGAAGTTGTTCTTAACATCTGAAATTGCGAATGATATGTCCCAAAAGTAATAATTCATTAAGTTCACATATAAAAGCCCAATATATATATATATATAATTAAAAACTAAATACTAATAATAATTAAAAAAGTTTTTGAAAAAAAACAACAACTCAATATTAACTTTTAAACATGCAAATGATAAACCTCGTATTGAGTAATAACTTTGAATACCTACTTATATGGATTAAAATATTTTGCATATCTAAGTAAAAAAAATGTATCCTTTAAGCATTAGAGTGTTGGGCATTGAGTTTAAGAGGTATTTTTCCATGTGTCTAAACATTTTAATGTTGTTAGTTTATGCTACTACTTTCTTTATCATAATACCTAAATTAGGAAAAATAGATATAAATTCATTACACGAAAATGAATAGGTTAGGTCTATTGGTTGGAATGGAATGTTCATGAGAGCTTTGGTTTTTATCTTCTCTTTAAATGTGTGACCTTATGGGAAGATTAAGACTATGGCACTTGTCATAAAAGATATAGAGAGACATTTTTTATAACAAGGTAATCCTAGATGTTCCATGTTTTGAATCAACTTTTTAGATATATTTCCACAAGATTATTCAACGTATGCAACTCACAAATTTCCTCTTAGCAATATTCAACTTCCGCATTGCCAATTCTTCTAAAACATAACCTACAAATTCATTAGGAATACACATATTGCAATGGTAATTTCTACACAACAGATTCCCTACTACTTAGTTAATAACCCTATGGCTTCTTGGTTAATATGTATGTCATATCATTAGCATAAATGACTCAATTGAAATAACAATAATAACTTGTCTTAATACAAATGGTGGTATTAGTTCATTATTGTCGTTGCTAATACCATTTGTTTTGTTTCATATCATATGAATGTTGAAAATTCATGTGTTACCATTTTTCTCTTATCATCTGGTTCAAATTCTATATCCTCAAGAATATTCCAATATAAAACAAACAAAAACAAATTTGCCATAATGAGACAAAGGATATAATAGCTTGTTGGAAAAAAGGATTAAGTATCTCTCTAAATAGGAGGAAATCAATATTAATTAGTGTTACCATGTCAAAACTTAGTTTCTAATAGTAACCCCTACTATTGATATTGATATTGGTCAAGGGTGTTCCCATGAACATGAGTAACCTTTTTGAAAAGCAGAGGGTGTAAAGGGCAGGAAACAAGAGCTCGATTGAGATTTTGCAAATCCCTCAATTGATATTTTAAAAGGTCGATCGAGGAATAAACAAAGCACTCGATCGATCCTTTAATTAACCATTGATCAAGAAGTACAAATCGATCAAGGGATATGATCTCGAACGATATAATAGCTAGATACAGCTATTATCTTGATCAAACTCTTGAAAAGTGTTATAAAAATGATAAAAATACAACCAGTTTAATTTTATCATGACTATTGTTCAAACTCTCGACTGAGCAGTGAGAAGCAACTCGACTAAGGGTTTGTGAGATCGATTGAGGGTCACTCCATCACCAATGAGCACCACCAATAATCCCCTCATGTTGCCAAGGCCTCCAAACAAGAAGGTAGGCTCAAAAAAACTCTTAAAACCTTAAAAAAATAGTTTATTCTTTTATTTAAAAATTAGTTCGTGTATTTAAAAATATGGTAAAACTTATTATTTTCATTAGTTGTGTTTTGTAATATAGATTTACATAATTTAGTTTATTTAATAATTTTAAATTTAGATTTTTTTGAAGTTGTGTTTTATAATTTAGATTTAGATTTAGATTTATTATTATTATTATTATTATTATTATTATTATTATTTTGTGTGTGTTAAACATATGAAAAAATATAACTATAAATTTCAAGATCATAGAATCAAAGTTAAATATACCCCGTTCTCAAAAAATCAAAATGGTGTTAATGTACCCACTGAGTGGTGAAGGATTCTCTTGGGATGTGATGTGTGTTGTTTTAAAGTGTTTTTTTTGTCCTTAGATGAATGAAATATTATTTTACAACATAAGGGAGTTGACACAGATATGTCAACATGGGTTCACACTATGTGGACACCCCTAACTCAGCGATCTCCCTAAGCACTGACCCATACAGGTTTTACCCTATCCAACAACAACTGCAAAGAAGATGAAGTCTCACCCACGATGTTTGAAGAATTATCAGAACCACGTTTCCGCAGTAAGAAGGAGGTTTTTGCGCATATATTGTTCAACTATCGCAATAATACTTAGACTTGGCCCTCCCAATTTTCTTTTAATGACTTGGCCCTCCCAATCTTCTTTTAGACCGAAGGGCACAGAAAACCTAACATACCCAAGTGCATAGGAGACAGAACAACCCTAAGCAGATACACATTTTGGTAGGGTAATGGCTCATCTACATTGAGAGGTATGCTTTTAATACTGTTTCAAATCTCAAGAGCACTTGAGTGAGCTTAATGGAGGTCATAGGTTCAAAACTAACAGGGAATAGGGTTGTTCATTAGATACAAAATTTCAAGTTAATGAACTTCTTTAATATCATAAGCTCGCTTTTTTTTAGCATGAATGTTTCCACAGTGTTCAGTCATTGTGTGCAAGCTTATGGATTTGAAATGTGTAGAAATTTAGAAGTGACACACTGCAAATCCATAAGCTTGCACACAATAAGTTCTCTTCCTAAACTTTGCTTACATATAATGATTTAATGCATTCAAAAACCTTCTACTAGAGGCAATAAATAGTCTTTAGGCATCACAATAACTCAATGGTAGGTCACAACTAACCACACTTAGTCATCCTTTATGGGACTTGAAACAAAGTCCCTTACTAAGCATGGAATGTGTCATCACAATACGATTTAGAATCTAGCCAAACAATCTAAGGTAGTAGATATGCATATATGGCATGACATGATTGAGAGATCATGGAACCAACCTATAACTCTAAGGCCAAAATGGAACCAACTTATATAAGGAAGGCTTGTTTCTTCTTAATATTTGGTGTTTTTTTGCATTATGATAGAGGATTGATCAAATTTTCAGAATTTCTTCTTTTATTTGTTGTATTTTTAAATTGTATTTAGCAAAGTTTGACCGAGATCATGTTTTCTTTTAGAGTGAAGTTGTTCTTAACATCTGAAATTGCGAATGGTATGTCCCAAAAGTAATAATTCATTAAGTTCGGATGTAAAAGCGCAATCCAAATAAATATATATATATATATATAATTAAAAACTAAATACTAATAATAATAAAAACATGTTTGAAAAAACAAAACAACTGAATATTAACTTTTAAATATTAACTATTAAACATGCAAATGATAAACCTCATATTGAGTAATAACTTTGAATACCTACTTATATTAATTAAAATATTTTGCATATCTAAGTAAAAAAAATGTATCCTTTAAGCATTAGAGTGTTGGGCATTGAGTTTAAGAGGTATTTTTCCATATGTCTAAACATTTTAATGTTGTTAGTTTATGCTACTACTTTCTTTATCATAATACCTAAATTAGGAAAAAAAGATATAAATTCATTACATGAAAATGAATAGGTTAGGTCTATTGGTTGGAATGGAATGTTCATGAGAACTTTGGTTTTTATCATCTCTTTAAACATGTGACCTTATGGGAAGATTAAGACTATTGCACTTGTTAAAAAAGATATAGAGAGACATGTTTTATAGCAAGGTAATCCTAGATGTTCCATGTTTTGAATCAAATTTATAGATATATTTCCTCAAGATTATTCAAGGTATGCAACTCACAGATTTCCTCTTAGCAATATTCAACTTCCGCATTGCCAATTCTTCTAAAACATAACCTACAAATTCATTAGGAATACACATATTGCAGTGGTAATTTCTACACCTCAAATTCCCTCCTACTTAGTTAATAACCCTATGGATTCTTGGTTGATATGTATGTCATATCATTAGCATAAATGACTCAATTGAAATAACAATAATAACTCGTCTTAATACAAATGGTGGTAGTAGTTCATGATTGTCGTTGCTAATACCATTTGTTTTGTTTCATATCATATGAATGTTGAAAATTCATGTGTTACCATTTTTCTCTTATTATCTCGTTCAAATTCTATAGGCTCAAGAATCTTCCTATATAAAACAAAGAAAAGCAAATTTGGCATAATAAGACAAAGGATATAATAGCTTGTTGGAAAAAAGCATTAAGTATCTCTCTAAACAAGAGGAAATCAATATTAATTAGTGTTACCATGTCAAAACTTAGTTTCTAACAGTAACCCCTGCTATTGATATCGATATTGGTCAAGGGTGTTCCCATGAACATGAGTAACTTTTTTGAAAAGCAGAGGATGTAAAGGGTAGGAAACAAGAGCTTGATTGAGATTTTGTAAATCCCTCAATTGATATTTTAAAAGGTCAACCGAGGAATAAACAAAGCACTCGATCGATCCTTTAATTAACCATTGATCAATAAGTACAACTCGATCGAGGGATATGATCTCGAACGATATAATAGCTAGATACAACTATTATCTTGATCAAACTCTTGAAAAGTGTTATAAAAATGATACAAATACAACTTAGCAGTTTATTTCCATCATGACTATTGTTCAAAGTCTCGACCGAGTAGTGAGAAGCAACTCAACTAAGGGTTTGTGAGATCGATCGAGGGTCACGCCGTCACCAACAAGCGCCACCAATAATCCCCTCATGTTGCCAAGGCCTCCAAACAAGAAGGTAGGCTTAAAAAAACTCTTAAAACCTTAAAAAATTAGTTGATTCTTTTATTTAAAAATTAGTTCATGTATTTAAAAAAATGTAAAACTGATTATTTTCATTCGTTGTGTTTTGCAATATAGATTTACATAATTTAGTTTATTTAATAATTTTAAATTTAGATTTTTTTTTAAGTTGTCTTTTATAATTTAGATTTAGATTTAGATTTATTATTATTATTATTTTGTGTGTGTTAAACATATGAAAAAATATAACTATAACTTTCAATACATCGATCCAACATGGGTTTCATTATAAATTTTTCATATTTAGGTCACATCGATACATTAGATTGGAGGATTACGTTACTTATGAAAAAATCAATCAGCATGACATTATTCAGAACAGGGAGATATCACATCATTCATATATAACAAAAATATTGCAATATTGATTCATTTAGATCGCATCATTGAACCGAGAAAAAGAAAAAAGATACACTAACATCATTTTTTCATCAACATATGTTCATGTCATATTACTATTCACATGAGGTGCATAAGAAGATCCCAGTCATGCATCATTGCTTTTGCCATGGGGACTTCACTTAGTGAACATCTTACATAGCATGTGCAATCATGGGATATTAAAGAATACCCTTAATTTCGAGAGATATTGACCCAAACTCTTTTTGTTGAAACCCCCTCCCAATACTTTAAACCTCCTCCCCACCCCTTTTTATACCTCAATCCTTATAAACCACCCTACCCACCCCCACCTTAAACCCCTCATCCCCCCAATACCTGCAATATATTGGTTCAATTTTTTATAATTTTAAAACCCACAATATGAACTAATGTGATAGGATATTGGTCAACAAGTGAAGCCCCTATGGCTTTTTCTAGTTCCATGATGGTTTGATTCTTTCATTCCACAACCCCATTTTGTTGAGGATTGTATGGATTACTCAAATCCCTCTAAATCTTGAACTCTATGCAAAGTTCCTTGAATTATTCCAAAGTGAATTCTTTTACATTAAAGATTCCCATAACTTTATGTAAACCCTCTCTTTGTGCCGTCAATACATATCCTTTTGTGATGAACTTGATGGTCTATCTAGGTGTAGAGATAGAGACTTCCACAAATTCCTGGAAAAATGATCCTCCTCATGAATGCTCATTATTTCTTCCTCGTCACCGTTCATCAAGTCCTCCTCCTCGCCGCTCATCATCGAGCCATTGCAAATCCTTTTTCAAATGTATGAGATTATTCCTTCACTATCAAACTACAAGAAACAAGAAGGTTGTTAATACGATAAATTGGCAATAAGAAAGAAAATAATCCTTCAAGAAATGTATTAGATTATTCCTTCCCTACGAGGCTGCAAGAAACAAAAAGATTGTTAATTCAATAAGTTATCGATGAGAAAGAGAATAATCCAATTTTGTTTGACATGATGGCCACACTCTTATATTTTATAGCCATCAATCTAACATAATTTCTTGATGTACGATGCTTTTGGGCTGACTTAATGACCATTTATAAGTTAAAGCTTAAAAGTTGAGGGTCCTTAAGATAAGTATACCCACAACTATTTTTTATAAGTAATTTTTATTATTAAACTTTATTTTTATAAGCAATTTTCATTATTAAGTAATTTTCATTAGTAAACTTTAACTTTTAAGTAATTTAATTATATTTAAATTTAAAAAAAAAATTATCATAAATTTTTACCTTAACGATAAAACT
>LPNX010441465.1:88229-168744 GCA_001517045.1 Pseudotsuga menziesii | reverse complement strand
ATTTTTAAACTCCACTTATTTCCATGTTTTATGAATGGAAATTAAAAATTACAAATGACTTGGCCCTCTGCATATTCTTTTAGACCCAAGCACACAGAAAAACGAACATACCCAAGTGCATAGGAGACTTAACAACCCTAAGCACAAAGACATTTGGTAGGGTAATGGCTCATCTACATTGAGATGAATGTTTCCACAATGTTCATTTATTAATTGGCCCCTTGTGACAAGGCTCGAACGTAAGGTAGGCTACCCTAACATGCATGATTACTTTGTAAAATTGTCTCATGATGTATGGACACCAACATGGACTATGGATGACTCTGCATTTGGCCAATACATTCACCAAACATATCTTACATTTTGGATAAATTGTTTTAAAAGATACAAAGTTTCAAGTTAATGTTTCTTTAATATCATAAGTTCTCTCTTTTTTAGCATGAATGTTTCCACAGTGTTCAGTCATTGTGTGCAAGCTTATGGATTTGCACTGTGTAGAAATTTAGAAGTGACCAAGTCACTTTTAAATTTCTACACAGTGCAAATCCATAAGCTTGCACACAATAAGTTCTCTTCCTAATCTTTGCTTACACATAATGCATTCAAAAACCTTCTACTAGAGGCAATAAATAGTCTTTAGGCATCACGATAATGCAATGGTCAGTCACAACTAGCCACACTTAGTCATCCTTTATGGGTCTTGAAACAAAGTCCCTTACTAAGCATGGAATGTGTCATCACAATACGATTTAGAATCTAGCAACGTAATCTAAGGTAGTAGATATGAATATATGGTACGACATGATTGAGACATCATGGAACCAAACTATAACTCCAAGGCCAAAATGGAACCATCTTATATAAGGAAGGCTTGTTTCTTCTTAACGTTTGATGTTTCTTTGCATGCTTTTTTTCATATATGTTAGAGGATTGATCAAATTTTCATAATTTCTTCTTATTATTTGTTGTATTTTTTAACTGTATATAACAATGTTTGACTGAGATCATGTTCACTTTTAGAGTGAAGTTTTTCTTAACATATGAAATTGAGAATGATATGTCCCAAAATTAATAATTCATTAAGTTCAGATATAGAAGCACAATTCAAATATATACATAAAAAATTTAAAAACTAAATCCTAAAGATAACTAAAAAAAAACGTGTTTGAAAAAAACAACTAAATATTAACTTTTAAACATGCAAAGCATAAGTCTCATATTGAGTAATAACTTTGAATACCTACTTAGATCGATTAAAATATTTTAGATATCTAAGTCAAAATAATGTATCCTTCAAGCATTAGAGTGTTGGGAATTGAGTTTAAGAGGTGTTTTTTCATGTGTCCAAACATTTTAATGTTGTTAGTTTATGGTACTAGTTTCTTTAATCATAATACCTAAATTAGGAAAAAGAGATATACATTCATTACACGAAAATGAGTAGGTTAGGTCTATTGATTTGAATGGAACGTTCATGAGAGCTTTGGTTTTTATCCTCTCTTTAAATGCCTGATCTTATGGGAAGATCAAGACTATGGCACCTGTTATAAAAAATATAGAGAGACATTTTCTATAGCAAGGTGATCCTAGAGAGTCCATGTTCTGAATCAAATTTTTAGATATCTTCCCACAAGATTATTCAAGGTATGCAACTCACGGATTTCCACTTAGCAATATTCCAATTCCGCATTGCCAATTCTTCTAAGACATAACCTAGAAATTCATTAGGAATACATGGATTGTATTGGTAATTTCTACACCAAAATGGAACCATCTTATATAAAGAAGGCTTGTTTATTCTTAATGTTTGGTGTTTTTTTGCATGTGTTTTTTCATTTATGTTAGAGGATTGATAAAATTTTCAGAATTTCTTCTATGATTTGTTGTATTTTTAAACTGTATATAGCAACTTTTGACCGAGATCATGTTTTCCTTTAGAGTGAAGTTGTTATTAACATATGAAATTGAGAATGACATGTCCCAAAAGTAATAATTCATCAACTTCAGATATAGAAGCGCAATCCAAATATATATATAAAAAATTAAAAACTAAATCCTAACTATAACAAAAAAAAATAGAGAGACAAAATGCCTAAATTAGGTAAAAGAGATATAAATTGACTACACGAAAATGAGTAGATCAGGTCTATTGGTTTGAATAGAATGTTCATGAGAGCTTTGGTTTTTATCCTCTCTTTAAACATGTCACCTTATTGGAAGATCAAGACTATGGAACCTGTTATAAAAAATATAGAGAGACATTTTCTATAGGAAGGTAATCCTAGATGTTCCATGTTTTGAATCAAACGTTTAGATATCTTCCCACAAGATTATTCAAGGTATGCAACTCGTGCCTTTCCTGTTAGAAATATTAAACTTTTGCCTTGCCAATTGTTCTAAGACATAACCTAGAAAGTCATTAGGAATACACAGATTGTAGTGGTAATTTCTACACCATAGATTCCCTACTACTTAGTTAAAAACCTTATGGCTTCTTGGTTGATATGTATGTCATATCATTAAAAAAAATGACTTGATTGAAATAATAATAATAAGTTGTCTTAATACAAGTGGTGATATTAGTTCATGATTGCCGATGCTAATGCCATTTGTTTTGTTTCATATCATATGAATGTTGAAAATTCATGTGTTACCATTTCTTTCTTATCATCTAGTCTAAATTCTATATGCTCAAGAATCTTCTAATAGAAAAAAAAAAAAAAAAATTGGCATAATGAGACAAAGGATATAATAGCTTCTTGGAAAAAAGCATTAAGTATCTCTCTAAATAGGAGGATATCAATATTAATTAATGTTACCCATGTCAAAACTTAGTTTCTAATAGTAACCCCTGTTATTGATATTGATATTGGTAAAGGGTGTTCCCATGAAGATGAGTAATTTTTTTGGAAAGAAGAGGCTGTAAAGGGCAGGAAAAAGGAGCTCGATTGAGATTTTGAAAATCCCTCAATCGATAGTTTAAAAGCTCAATCAAGGAATAAAAAATGCACTCGATCGATCCTTTAATTAATCGTCAATCAAGAAGTACAACTCGATCGAGGGTTAGGAGCTCGAACGATATAAGAGCTAGATAGAGCTATTATCTCGATAAAACTCCTAAAAATTGTTATAAAAATTGTAAAAAATACAAGCAGTTTATTTCCATCACAACTATTGTTCAAAGTCTCGACATAACATTGAGAAGAAACTCATCTAAGGGTTTGTGAGATCAATTGAGGGTCACGCCATCACCAACAACCACCACCAATAGTCCCCTCATGTTGCTAAGGCCTCCAAACAACAAGTTAGGCTCAAAAAAACTCTTAAAGCCTTAAAAAAATAGTTGATTCTTTTATTTAAAAATTAGTTATTGTAATTAAAAAAATTGTAAGATGATTATTTTCATTAGTAATGTTTTGTAATATAGATTTACATAATTTAGTTTATTTAATAATTTGATTTAGATTTTTGTTTTAGTTGTGTTTTATAGTTTAGATTTAGATTTGGATTTATTATTATTATTATTATTATTTGTGTTAAACAGATGAAAAAATATAACTATAAATTTCAAGATCAATATAGAATGAAAGTTAAATATACCCCATTCTCAAAAACTCAAAATGGTGTTAATGTACCCACTAAGTGCTGAAGGATTTTCTTTTAGGATGTGATGTGTGTTGGTTTAAAGTGTTGTTTTTGTCCTTAGATGCATGAAAGATTATTTTATGGCATGAGGGTGTTGACACAGATATGTCGATAGGGGTTCACACAATGTCGACACCCCTAAATTTTCGATCTCCATAAGCACCAACGCAGACAGGTTTTACTGTGTCCAACAACACCTGCAAAGAAGATGAAGTCTCACCCACGATGTTTGAAGGAAAATTTCCAGAACCACTTTTCCGCAGTACGAAGGAGGTTTTTGCGCATCTATTGTTCAACTATCACAACAATACTTATAGATGCAAGCATGGGTTTCATTATAACTTATTCATATTCAAGAAAATGAATTTGTCTACTTTTTAATTTACTCCTGGTTTTAAGGAAATATAAAATTGTTTTAGATGTATATTTTTTAATTATCTTATATATTTTTAAACTTTAAAAAAAAAACTCCACTTACTTCCATGTTTTATGAATGGAAATTAAAAATTACAAATGACTTGGCCCTCTACATATTCTTTTAGACCCAAGCAGACAGAAAACCGAACATACCCAAGTGCATAGGAGACTAAACAACCCTAAGCACAGAGACATTTTGGTAGGGTAATGGCTCATCTACATTGAGAGGAATGTTTCCACTGTGTTCATTCATTAATTGGCCCCTTGTGACAAGGCTTGAACGTAAGGTAGGTTACCCTGACATGCATAATAACTTTGTAAAATTGTCTCATGTCATATGGACACCAACATGGACTATGGATGACTCTGCATTTGACCAATACATTCACCAAACATATCTTACATTTTGGATCAATTGTTTTAAAAGATACAAAGTTTCAAGTTAATGTTTCTTTAATATCATAAGTTATCTCTTTTTTAGCATGAATGTTTCGATAGTGTTCAGTCAATGTGTGCAAGCTTATGGATTTACACTGTGTAGAAATTTAGAAGTGACCAGGTCACTTCTAAATTTCTACATAGTGAAAATCCATAAGCTTGCACACAATAAGTTCTCCTCCTAAACGTTGCTTACATATCATGCTTTAATGCATTCAAAAACCTTCTACTAGAGGCAATAAATAGTCTTTAGGCATCACGATAATGAAATGGTCAGTCACAACTAGCCACGCTTAGTCATCCTTTATGGGACTTGAAACAAAGTCCCTTACTAAGCATGGAATGTTTCATCACAATACGATTTAGAATCTAGCAACGCAATCTAAGGTAGTAGATATGAATATATGGTATGACATGGTTGAGAGATCATGGAACCATCTTATATAAGGAAGGCTTGTTTCTTCTTCATGTTTGATGTTTCTTTGCATGCATTTTTTCATATATGTTAGAGGATTGATCAAATTTTCATAATTTCTTCTTATTATTTGTTGTATTTTTAAACTGTATATAAATTTTTTTGACTAAGATCATGTTCGCTTTTAGAGTGAATTTTTTCTTAACATATGAAATTGAGAATGATATGTCCCAAAAGTAATAATTCATTAAGTTCAGATATAGAAGCGCAATCCAAATATATACATACAAAAATTAAAAACTAAATCCTAAAGATAACTAAAAAAAAACGTGTTTGATAAAAACAACTAAATATTAACTTTTAAACATGCAAATGATAAGCATCATATTGAGTAATAAATTTGAATACCTATTTAGATTGGTTAAAATATTTTGCATATCTAAGTCAAAATAATGTATCCTTTAAGCATTAGAGTGTTGGGAATTGAGTTTAAGAGGTGTTTTTTCATGTGTCCAAACATTTTAATGTTGTTAGTTTATGCTACTACTTTCTTTAATCATAATAGCTAAATTAGGAAAAAGAGATACGAAAATGAGTAGGTTAGGTCTATTGGTTTGAATGGAATGTTCATGAGAGCTTTGGTTTTTATCCTCTCTTTAAACATCTGACCTTATGGTAAGATCAAGACTATGGCACCTGTTATGAAAAATATAGAGAGACATTTTCTATAGCAAGGTAATCCTAGAGATTCCATGTTTTGAATCAAATTTTTAGATATCTTCCCACAAGATTATTCAAGGTATGCGACTGACGGATTTCCACTTAGCAATATTCAAATTCCACATTGCCAATTCTTCTAAGACATAACCTAGAAATTCATTAGGAAATTCATTAGAAATAACCTAGAAATTCATTAGGAATATTCAAATTCCGCATTGCCAATTTCTACACCAAAATGGAACTAGCTTATATAAGGAAGGCTTGTTTATTCTTAATGTTTGGTGTTTTTTTGGATGTGTTTTTTTATTTATGTTAGAGGATTGATCAAATTTTCAGAATTTCTTCTATGATTTGTTGTATTTTTAAACTGTATATAGCAAAGTTTGACCAAGATCATGTTTGCTTTTAGAGTGAAATTGTTCTTAACATATGAAATTGAGAATGACATGTCCCAAAAGTAATAATTAATTAACTTCAGATATAGAAGCGCAATTCAAATATATATATATATAATTAAAAACTAAATCCTAACTATAGAAAAAAAATACAATAGACACTACTACATTTCGACCAAAAATCCGACGGCAGTATTGTCGGATTTTCGACACTTCCCTGTCGCATGTACGACACTATGATTTTTTTTTAAGCGTCGGAAACTTGTCGTCGGTTATCCGACATCTCATGAAACCGTCGGTTAAGCGACACCTTAGTTTACCGTCGGTTAAATGTAAAGCGTCGGTTAAGCGATAGCCTTTCTTCGACGGGAGTGAAATTTTTTAACAAAATAATCTTCATGCCGTCGGTTAAGCGACAGCAAGGCCGTCGGATAACAACCAAAATATATATAAAAAAAATTAAAAACTAAATCCTAACTATAACAAAAAAAAAAAATATAGAGACATAATACCTAAATTAGGTAAAAGAGATATAAATTGATTACACGAAAATGAGTAGATTAGGTCTATTGGTTTGAATAGAATGTTCATGAGAGCTTTGGTTTTTATCCTCTCTTTAAACATGTGACCTTATTGGAAGGTCAAGACTATGGCACATGTTATAAAAAATATAGAGAGAAATTTTCTATAGGAAGGTAATCCTAGATGTTCCATGCTTTGAATCAAACGTTTAGATATCTTCCCACAAGATTATTCAAGGTATGCAACTCGCAGCTTTCCTCTTAGAAACATTAAACTTTCACATTGCCAATTGTTCTAAGACATAACCTAGAAATTCATTAGCAATACACAGATTGTAGTGGTAATTTCTACACCATAGATTCCCTACTACTTACTTAAAAACCTTATGGCTTCTTGGTTGATATGTATGTCATATCATTAAAAAACATTACTTGATTGAAATAACAATAATAAGTTGTCTTAATACAAGTGGTGATATTAGTTCATGATTGTCGATGCTCATGCCATTTGTTTTGTTTCATATCATATGAATGTTGAAAAATCATGTGTTACCATTTTTTTCTTATCATCTAGTTTAAATTCTATATGCTCAAGAATCCGCTAATAGAAAAAAAACAAAATCAGATTTGGCATAATGAGACAAAGGATATAATAGCTTGTTGGAAAAAAGCGTTAAGTATCTCTCTAAATAGGAGGATATCAATATTAATTAGTGTTACCCATGTCAAAACTTAGTTGCTAATAGTAACCCCTTTTATTGATATTGATATTGGTCAAGGATGTTCCCATGAAGATGAGTAATTTTTTTGGAAAGCAGAGGGCGTAAAGGGAAATAAAAAGGAGCTCAATTGAGATTTTACAAATCCCTCAATCGATAGTTTAAAATCTCGATCAAGGAATAAAAAAAGAACTCGATCGATCCTTTAAATAATCGTTGATCAAAAAGTACAACTCGATTGAGGGTTAGGAGCTCAAACGATATAAGAGCTAGATGGAGCTATTATCTTGATCGAACTCCTAAAAATTGTTATAAAAATGGAAAAAAATAGAAGCAATTTATTTCTATCACAACTATTGTTCAAAGTCTCAAAATAGCATTGAGAAGAAACTTGTCTAAGGGTTTGTGAGATCAATTGAGGGTCACACCGTCACCAACAACCACCACCAATAGTCCCCTCATGTTGCCAAGGCCTCCAAACAACAAGTTAGGCTCAAAAAAACTCTTAAAGCCTTAAAAAAATAGTTGATTCTTTTATTTAAAAATTAGTTATTGTATTTAAAAAAAATTGTAAGATGATTATTTTCATTAGTATTTTTTTGTAATATAGATTTACATAATTTAGTTTATTTAATAATTTAATTTAGATTTTTGTTTTAGTTGTGTTTTATAATTTAGATTTAGATTTGGATTTATTATTATTATTATTATTTTGTGTGTTAAATAGATGAAAAAATATAACTATAAATTTCAAGATCAATATAGAATGAAAGTTAAATATACCCCGTTCTCAAAAACCCAAAATGGTGTTAATGTACCCACTAAGTGGTGAAGAATTCACTTGGGATGTGATGTGTGGTGGTTTAAAGTGTTGTTTTTGTTCTTAGATGCATGAAAGATTATTTTATGGCATGATGGTGTTGACACAGATATGTCGACAGGGGTTCACACAATGTCGACACCCCTAACTTTGGAATCTCCCTGAGCACCGACGCAGACAGGTTTTACCATGTCCAACAACACCTGCAAAGAAGATGAAGTCTCACCCACGATGTTTGAAGGAGAAATTCCAGAACCACTTTTTCGCAGTAAGAAGGAGGTTTTTGCGCATCTATTGTTCAACTATCACAACAATACTTATAGATGAAAGCATGGGTTTCATTATAACTTATTCATATTCAGGTCGCATCGATACATTACATTGCAAGATTATGTTTACTTATGAATAAGTCGATATTCATGACACTATTCAAAACACAAAGACATCACATCATTCAGAAATAACAGGCATATTGTAGCATTGATTCATTTAGATCGCATCATTGAACCACCATAAAGCAGAAAGATAGAAGACAAAGTGTTTTCATCAACATTCATTCATGTCATATTACTATTCACATATGGTGCATAAGAAGATCTTGGTCACGCAACATTGGTTTTTCTTGCTCCATTATGGTTTGATTCTTTCGTTCTGCAACCCCATTTTGTTGATGATTGTATGGATTTATCAACTCCCTCTAAATCTTGAACTCTATGCAGAGTTCCTTGAATTATTCTAAAGTGAATTATTTCACATTAAGGATTCCCATAACCTTACATAAATCCTCTCTCTGTTCCGTCAATACAGATCCTTCTGTGATGAGCTTCATGGTCTATCTAGGTGTAGAGATAGAGACATGGACAACTTCCTAGAACAAGTGATCCTCCTCATAAATCCTCATCGGTTATTTCTCATCACCGCTTATCAAGTCCTCCTCGCCACTCATCATCCAGTCTGCCATTGCAAATCCTTTTTGAAATGTATGAGATTATGCCTTCACATCAGCCTACAAGTAATAAGAAGGTTGTTAATCTAATAACTTGGTGATAAGAAAGAAAATAATCCTTCTTAAATTGTATCATATTATTCCTTCCCTACCATACTGCAAGAAACAAGAATATTGTTAATCTCATAAGTTGTCGATGAGAAAGAGAATAATTTGATGTTGTCCAAGCTGATGGCCACAGTTTTGTATTTTATAGCGATCATTCTAACAAAAAAATTTGATGTAGGACTCTTTTAGGCCGACTTAATCACCATTTATAAGTTAAACTTTAAAAGTTAAGGGTCCTTAAGGAAAGTATACCCACAACTATTTTTTATAAGTAATTTTCATTATTAAGTAATTTTCATTATTAAACTTTAATTTTTAAGGAATTTAATAATATTTAAATTAAAAAAAATTATCATAAATTTTTACCTTGATGATAAAACTAAACAGAATTATTAAAAATAATGAATTTGTCTAATTTTTAAATTACTCCTAGTTTTAAGGAAATATAAAATTGTTTCATATATACATTTTTTAATTATCATATATACTTTTAATAAAATATTAAAAAAATTCTACTTATTACCATGTTTAATGAATGTCAAATAAAAATTACAAATGACTTGGCCCTGTGAATCTTCTTTTAGACCCAAGTGCATAGGAGACTCGACAACCCTAAGTGCATAGACATTTTGGTAGGGTAATGGCCCATCTACATTGAGAGGTATGTTTTTAATAATGTCTGAAATCCCAAGAGCACTTAAGTGAGCCTAATCATAAGCTCTCTTTTTTTAGCATGAATGTTTCCACATCGTTCATTCATTGGGTTCAAGCTTATGGATTGCACTATGTAGAAATTTAGAAGTGACCGAGTCACTTGTAAATTTCTAAACACTGCAAATCCATAAGCTTGCACACAATAAGTTCTCTTCCTAAAATTTGCTTACATATAAGGCTTTAATGCATTCAAAAACCTTCTACTAGAGGCAATAAATAGTCTTTAGGCATCACGATTACTCAATGGTAGGTAAGAACTAGCCACACTTAGTCCTCCTTTATGGGACTTTAAACAAAGTCCCTTACTAAGCATGGAATATGTCATGAGAATACAATTTAGAATATAGCAACACAATCTAAGGTATTAGCATATATGGCATGACATGATTGAGATATCATGGAACCAACCTATAACTCTAAGGCCAAAATGGAACCAACTTATATAAGAAAGGCTTGTTTCATCTTAATGTTTGGTGTTTTTTTGCATGTGTTTTTTCATTTATGTTAGAGGATTGATCAACTTATTCATTATTCAACTTTAAAGTTAATAAATATTTAAATTAAAAAAAATTATCATAAATTTTTACCTTAACCATAAAACTAACAGAACAATTTAAAAAAAGGAATTTGTGTTTTAAGGAAATATACAATTGTTTTAATAGATATATATATTTTTAATAAAATATTAAAAAAAATCTATTAAAATATTAAAATATTTGTAATGGCTCATGTGCATTGAGAGGTATGCTTTTAATAATGTCTCAAATCCTAAGAGCACCTGAGTGAGCCTAATGGTTAATACATGCTTTATCTGAAAGGGATTGAAGATTATCATGATTTTGTTTATAGATACATTGATGACTCTGATGTGGTATGAACTTGGAAGCAATTCTGCCAGAACATACTCCTTTGTGGGTTGATCTCAAGGGTTAGGTATTTTGTTTTTTCGGGATTGCAGATGACATTTTATCATTTTCACTTGGTGTCCTTCTCCAACGCCACATTTGCGGAATGTCTCTTTGAGACATTAAGGTGATGCCTCGTACTCCTCCCAAGGGATGATGGGTAATTAAGTCTCATCAGGGGTATACTTCATGGGTTTTCGATGTTTTGGATCCATCTTTTCGATGTGAGGAGGTGATTTCGAATGAGGGTTTGATCTAGTGCGAGTTTCCTTCATCTGTAATGGGTATTAATATGGATCTTCCTTCTAGTGTTTCTCAATGGGAATTGTCGGATAGTGTGCCAGGAGTTATTTCTGGTGTTTATTTAGGTAAACTATGCCTTTCTAGTGGAAGGTTTTTGAGAAAGGGGAGGTTGAAGGTGGTTTCTTTAGAGCCTGGGTTTCTATTTGATGGTTCTAGAGGGTTGTTGGTTAGGTTTAGTTTACATTTTGATATGTGAATTGATCTAACTGGTGGTAATGGTTTATCAGTTGCGGGAGTTTACCATGTCTCAGTGCCTGTTTCGGATGCTTTTAACTTAGGATTGGAGTCTAGTTCTCAAGTTGTTTGGGGTTTGTATTTTGACCACCGGCATTCGCAGGTTCAGGAATTACCTATTGTAGGGAATTCGAAGTGATCGAAACAACACATTTGTAAGCTTGAAAAACCACTATTGTTGTTCATTGGTGAGGATGTAGCGATGAATGAGATCTTTCTAATGAATGCTCTTACTCTGGTGGGTCGTTTTAGTGGTCGCAAAGTTAGTCTGGATGGTGTTAAGAAGTGGGTATCTGCCTCTTGGAAGGATTTTGTTTGTTCATGTTTTGATGTATGTGTGCTTCCATAGGGGTGACTTGCGTTGAATTTTCAATCCTTGGCGATATTAAGAAAGAGAATAATCCTTCGTGAAATGTATCAAATTATTCCTTTGCTATCAACTTACAAGAAACAGGAAGGCTATTAATACAAGGTGGTGCGAGTTGATGACCACACTCTTGTATTTTATATAGCCATCAATCTAAGTGAACTTCTTAATGTACGTGTCTTTTGAGCTGACTTAATCACCATTTATAGGTTAAAGTTTAAAAGTTAAGTGATTTGTGGTGGACGAATAAGGGTCCTTAAAACAAGTATAATGACAACTTAACGTGTTGTGTTTCTAATTTTGTTTAAAGTAATTTTCATTATTAAACCTTAATTTTTAAGGAATTTAATAAATATTTAAATTAAAAAAAATAATCATAAATTTTTACCTTTACTATAAAACTAACATAACTATTTTTAAAAAGGAATTTGTCTACTTTTTAAATTACTCCTCATTTTAAGGAAATATAAAATTGTTTTAGATATATATATTTTAATTATCTTATATATTTTTAATAAAATATTAAAAAAAACTACTTATTTCCATGTTTTATGAATGGAAAATAAAAATTACAAAGGACTTGGCCCCGCAAATCTTCTTTTAGAACCAAGGGCACAAAAAACCAAACATACCCAAGTCCATAGGAGACAGGACAACCCTAAGCACATAGGCATTTTGGTAGGGTAATGGCTCATATAAATTGAGAGGTATGTTTTAAATAATGTCTCAAATCCCAAGAGCACCTAAGTGAGCCTAATAGTTAAGACATGTGTTATCTCCTTGGAGGTCAAAAGTTCAAAACCGACGGGGGTTAGGGTTTTACATTGGCCCCTTATGACAAGGTGACATGCAAGATAACTTAGTAAAATTGTTGGCCAATACATTCACCAAACATATCTTACATTTTAGATAAATTGTTTTAAAAGATACAAAATTTCAAGTTAATGTTTCTTTAATATCATAAGTTCTCTTTTTTTTTAGCATGAATGTTTCCACAGTGCTCAGTCATTGTGTGCAAGCTTATGGATTTGCAATGTGTAGAAATTTAGAAGTGACCAGGTCACTTCTAAATTTCTAGAAACTGCAAATCCATAAGCTTCCACACAATAAGTTCTCTTCTTAAACTTTGATTACATATAATGATTTAATGCATTCAAAAACCTTCTACTAGAGGCCATAAATAGTCTTTAGGCATTAGGATAATTCAATGGTAGGTCAAAACTAGCCACACTTAGCAATCCTTTATGGGACTTGAAACAAAGTCCCTTACTAAGCATGGAATGTGTCATCACATTACAATTTAGATTCTAGTAACACAATCTAAGGTAGTAGATATGCATATATGGCATGACATGATTGAGATATCATGGAACCAACCTATAACTCTAGGGCCAAAATGGAACCAACTTATATAAGGAAGGCTTGTTTCTTTTTAATGTTTGGTGTTTTTTCATTTATGTTAGAGGATTGATGAAATTTTCAGAATTTCTTCTATTATTTGTTGTATTTTTAAACTATATATAGCAAATTTTGACTGAGATCATGTTTTCTTTTAGAGTGAAGTTGTCCTTAACATCTGAAATTNTATATATATATATATATATATATATATATATATATAAACGTGTTTGAAAAAAAAACTAAACATTAACTTTTAAACATGCAAATGATAAACCTTATATTAAGTACTAACTTTGAGTACTTACTTTGATCGATTAAAAAAAATTTCATATCTAAGTCAAAAAAATGTAGCCTTTAAGCATTAGAGTGTTGGGTATTGAGTTTAAGAGGTATTTTTTCATTTGTCCAAACATTTTAATCTTGTTAGCTTATGCTACTACTTTCTTTAATCATCATACATAAATTAGGAAAAAGAGATATAAATTCATTACACGAAAATGAGTAGGTAGGTCTATTGGTTTGAATAGAATGTTCATGAGAGATTTGGTTTTTATCCCCTCTTTAAACGTGTGATATTATGGGAAGATCAGGACTATGGCACCTGCTATAAAAAATATAGAGAGACATTTTCTATAGCAAGGTAATCCTACATTCTCCATGTTTTGAATCAAATTTTTAGATATCTTCCCACAAGATTATTAAGGTATGCAACTGACGGATTTCCTCTTAGCAATATACAACTTTTGCATTGCCAATTCTTCTAAGACATAACCTAGAAATTCATTAGGAATACACAGATTGTAGTGGTAATTTCTAAACCATAGATTCCCTACTACTTATTTAAAAACCCTATGGCTTCTTGGTTGATATGTATGTCATATCATTAACATAAATGACTCGATTGAAATAACAATAATAAGTTGTCTTAATAAAAGTGGTTATATTAGTTCATGATTTTCATTGCTAATGCAATTTGTTTTGTTTCATATCATATGAATGTTGAAAATTCATGTTTTACCATTTCTTTCTTATCATCTGGTTCAAATTCTATATGCTCAAGAATATTCCAATATAAAACAAACAAAATCAAATTTGGCATAATGAGACAAATGATATAATAGCTTGTTGGAAAAGAATATTAAGTATCTCTCTAAACAGGAGGATATCAATATTAATTAGTGTTACCATGTCAAAACATCGTTGCTAACAATAACCCCTGCTATTGATATTGATATTGTTCAAGGGTGTTCACATAAAGATGAGTAACACTTTTGGAAAGAAGAGGGCGTAAAGGGCAGGAAAAAGGAGCTCAATTGAGATTTTGAAAATCCCTCAATCGATATTGTAAAAGCTCAATCGAGGAATAAAAAAAGCACTCAATCGATCCTTTAATTAACTGTCGATCAAGAAGTACAACTCGTTCAAGGGTTAGGATCTCGAATGAGATAATAGCTAGATAGAGATATTATCTCAATTGAACTCGTGAAAAGTGTTATAAAAATGGAAAAAAAATACAAGCAATTTATTTCCATCACGACTATTGTTCAAAGTCTCGACCGAGCAATGAGAAGCATCTTGACTAATACTTTGTGAGATTGAGTGAGGGTCATGCCATCACCAACAACCACCACCAATAATCCCCTCATGTTGCCAAGGCCTCTAAACAACAAGGTAGGCTCGAAAAAACTCTTAAACCCTTAAAAAAATAATGTATTCTTTTATTTAAAAATTAGTTAGTGTATTTAAAAAAATTTGTAAAACTCATTATTTTCATTAGTGTGTTTGTAATATAGATTTACTTAATTTAGTTTATTTAATAATTTAATTTAGATATTTTTTTAGTTGTGTTTTAAAATTTAGATTTAGATTTGGATTTATTATTATTATTATTATTATTATTATTATTATTTTGTGTGTGTTAAACATATGAAAAATTATAACTATAAATTTCAAGATCATAGAATCAAAGTTAAATATACCACGTTCTCAAAAAATCAAAATGGTGTTAATGTACCCACTAAGTGGTGAAGGATTCCCTTGGGATGTGATGTGTGTTGGTTTAAAATGTTGTTTTGTCCCTAGATACATGAAAGCTTATTTTCCGGAGTAAGGAGGTTTTTGTGCAACTATTGTTCAACTATTGCAACAATACTTAAAGATCCAAGCGTGGGTTTCATTATAACTTTTGCATATTTAGGTCGCATCGATGCATTATATTGCAGAATTATGTTTACTTATGAACAAATCAATCAGCATGACATTATTCACAACATGAAGACATCACATCATTAAAAAATAACAGACATATTGTAGCATTGATTCATTTCAATCGCATCATTGAACCCAGAAAAAGCAGAAAGACAAGGAAAATTGTTTTCATCAAAATTTGTTCATGTCATAGTAATATTCACATAATGTGCATAAGGAGATCCCTGTCATGCAACTTTTCTTTTGCTAGTTCCATGATGTTTGAATTCTTTCGTTCTGCAACCCCATTTTGTTGAGGATTGTATGGATTTCTGAAATCCCTCTAGGTCCTGAACTCTATGCAGAGTTCCTTGAATTATTCAAAAGTGAATTCTTTTACATTAAGGATGCTCGTAACTTTACATAAATCCTCTCTCTGTGTCATCAATACATATCCTTCTTTGATGAGCTTGATGTTTTGTCTAGGTGTAGAGACAGATACAAGTATAACTTCCTGGAACAACTGAACCTCCTCGCTAATGCTCATCAATTCTTCCTTGTCACTACTCATCAAGTCTTCCTCCTCGTCGCTCATCACCCAATATTTCATTGCAAATCCTTTTTGAAATGCATCAGATTATGCCTTCACTATCAGTTCACAAGAAACAATAAGGTTGTTAATCCGATAACTTGGCGATGAGAAAGAAAATAATCCATCAAGAAATGTATCAGATTATGCCTTCCCTACTAGACTGCAAGAAACAAGAAGATTGTTAATCCGATAAGTTTCCGATGCGAAAGAAAATAATCCAATGTTGTCTGAGTTGATGGCCACACTCTTGTATTTTCTAGCTATCAATCTAACGAAATTTCTTGATGTACGACTCTTTTGGGCCGACTTAATCATGATTTATAAGTTAAAGTTTAAAAGTGAAGGGTCCTGAAGACAAGTATACCCACAACTATTTTTTTATAAGTAATTTTCATTATTAAACTTTATCTTTTATAAGTAATTTTCATTATTAAACTTTAATTTTTAAGGAATTTAATAATATTTAAATTAAAAATAATATTATCATAAATTTTTACCTTAACCATAAAACTAAACATAATTATTTAAAAAAATGAATTTGTCTACTTTTTAAAATACTCTTGGTTTTAAGGAAATATAAAATTGTTTCAGATATATATAATTTTAATTATCTTATATATTTTTAACAAAATTATAAAAAAAAAAGATATACTTATTTCCGTGTTTTATGAATGGAAAATAAAAATTACAAATGACTTGGCCCTGTGAATCTTCTTTTAGAACCAAGCGCACTAAAAACCGAAAATACCCAAGTGCGTAGGAGACTGAACAACCCTAAGCACAAAGACATTTTTATAGGGTAATTGCTCTTCTACATTGAGAGGAATGTTTTTAATAATGTCTCAAATATTGAGAGATCCTGAGTGAGCCTAATCATAAATTCTCTTTTCTTAGAATGAATGTTTCCACAATGTTCAATCATTGTGTGCAAGCTTATGGATTTGAATTGTGTAGAAATTTAGAAGTGACCAGGTCACTTATAAATTTCTACACACTACAAATCCATAAGCTTGCACACAATAAGTTTTCTTCCCAAAATTTTCTTACATATAAATCTTTAATGCATTCAAAAACATTCTACTAGAGGCAATAAATAGTCTTTAGGAATCAATATCACTCAATGGTAGGTCACAACTAGACACACTTAGTCATCCTTTATGGGACTTAAAACAAAGTCCCTTACTGAGAATGGAATGTGTCATTACAATAGAATTTAGAATCTAGCAACACAATCTAACATAGTAGCATATATGGCATGACATGATTGAAACCAACCTAGAAATCTACGGCCAAAATGGAACCAACTTATGTAAGAAAGGCTTGTTTCACATTAATGTTTGGTGTTTTTTTACATGTGCTTTTTCATTTATGTTAGAGGATTGATCAAATTTTCAGAATTGCTTCTATGATTTGTTGTATTTTTAAACTGTATATAGCAAAGTTTGACCAAGATCATGTTCTCTTTTAAGGTGAATTTGTTCTTAACATCTAAAACTTAGAATGCTATGTCCCAAAAGTAATAATTCATTAACTTTAGATCTAGAAGCACAATCCTGAAACAACTGATCCTCCTCGTCATTGTTCATCATTTCTTCCTCATCATTGCTCATCAAGTCCTTATCCTTCTTGCTCATCATCCAGCATGCCATTGCAAATTATTTTTGAAATGTATGATATTATGCCTTTACTATCACCTACAATAAACAAGAAGGGTGTTAATTTGATAACTTGGCGATCAGAAAGAAAATAGTCCTTTGTGAAATCTATCAAATTATGCCCTCCCTACCAGAGTGCAAGAAATAAGAAGATTGTTAATATGATAACTTGTTGTTGATGAGAAAGAGAATAATCCGATGTTGTCTGAGCTAATGGCCACACTCTTGTATTTTATAGCCATCAATCTAACGAAATTTCTTGATGAACGACTTTTTTGGGCCGACTTAATCACCATTTATAACTTAAAGTTTAAAAGTTAAGGGTCCTTAAAACAAGTATACCCACGACTATTTTTTTTTAAGTAATTTTCATTATTAAACTTTAATTTTTAAAGAATTTAATAATATTTAAATTAAGAAAAAAATTATCATGTTCACAAAGTAAATAGAAAATTTTGTTTGAGATCATGTTCTCTTTTAGAGTGAAGTTGTTCTTAACATCTGAAATTGAGAACGATATATCCCAAAAGTAACAATTCATTAACTTCGGATATAAAAGCACAATCCAAATATAAAAAAAAAATTAAAAACTAAATCCTAACTATAACAAAAAAATATATAGAGACAGACATAATACCTAAATTTGGTAAAAGAGATGTAAATTCATTTCAGGAAAATGATTAGGTTAGGTCTATTGGTTTGAATGGAATGTTCATGAGAGCTTTGGTTTTTAGCCTCTCTTTAAACATGTGACCTTATGGGAAGATCAAGACTATGGCTCCTGTTATAAAAAATATAGAGAGAAATTTTCTATAGCAAGGAAATCCTAGATGTTCCATGTTTTGAATCAAATGTATATATATCTTCCCACAAGATTATTCAAGGTATGAAATCCATGGCTTTCCTTTTAGCAATATTCAACTTCCGTATTCCCAATTTTTCCAAGACATAACCTAGAAATTCATTAGGGATACACATAATGTAGTGGATATTTCTACACCATAGATTGCCTACTGCTTAGTTAAAAACCCTATGGCTTCTTGGATGATATGTATGTCATATCATTAACATAAATGAATCGATTGAAATAACAATAATATCTTGTCTTAATACAAGTGGTGATATTAGTTCATGACTGTTGATGCTAATGCCATTTCTTTTGTTTCGTATCATATGAATGTTGAAAATTCATGTTTTAACATTTATTTCTTATCATCTGGTTCAAATTCTACATGCTCGAGAATATTCCAATATAAAACAAACAAAATCAAATTTTGCATAATGAGACAAAGGATATAATACCTTGTTGGAAAAAAGTATTAAGTATCTCTCTAAACATGAGGATAACAATATTAATTAGTGTTACCATGTCAAAACTTAGTTGCTAAAAATAACCCCTGTTATTTATATTGATATTGGTCAAGGGTGTTCCCATGAAGATGAGTAACACTTTTATAAAGCAAAGGGCATAAAGGGCAGGAAAAAGGAGCTCGATTGAGATTTTGCAAATCCCTCATTCGATATTTTAAAATCTCAATCGAGGAATAAACAAAGCACTCGATTGATCCTTTAATTAACTGTCGATCAAGAAGTACAAATTAATTAAGGATTAGGAACTCAAATGAGATAATAGCTATATAGAGCTATTATCTCGATTGAACTCCTGAAAAGTGTTATAAAAATGGAAAAAAATACAGACAGTTTATTTCTATCATGATTATTGTTCAAAGTCTTAATCGAGGAATGAGAAGCAACTTGATCAAGGGTTTGTGAGATTGAGTGAGGGTTACGCTATCACCAACAACCAACACCAATAATGCCCTCATGTTTCCAAGGCCTCCAAACAACAAGGTAGGCTCCAAAAAACTCTTAAACCCTTAAAACAATAGTTTATTCTTTTATTATTATTATTATTATTATTATTATTATTATTATTATTATTATTGTAAATGAGTTAGTGTATTTAAAAAAACTATGAAACTAATTATTTTCATTAGTTGTGTTTTGTAATATAGATTTGCATAATATAGTTTATTTAATAATTTAATTTAGATTTTTTTTTAGTTCTGTTTTATAATCTAGATTTAGATTTGGATTTATTATTATTATTATTATTATTATTATTATTTTGTGTGTGTTAAACATATGAAGAAATATAAGTATAAATTTCAAGATCATAGAATCAAAGTTAAATATACCTCGTTCTCAAAAAAACAAACTGGTGTTAATGTATTCGCTAAGAGGTGAAGGATTCCCTTGGAATGTGATGTGTGTTCATTCGAAGTCTTGTTTTTGGCCTTATATGCATGCAAGATTATTTTACAACATAAGGATATTGACATAGAAATGTAGATAGGGGTTTAGATCTTTCGACGCCCCTAACTCAATGGTCTTTGTGAGCACCAACCCAAACAAGTTTTACCCTATCCAACAACACCTACAAAGAAGATGAAGTCTCACCCATGATGTTCGAGGGAGAACTATCGAAACCACGTTCCTGTAGTAAGAAGGAGTTTCTTGCGCATCTATTGTTCAACTATCCCAACAATAATTAGAGATCCAAGCGATGGGTTTCATTATCACGTATTCATATTTAGGTTGCATCGATACATTATATTGGAGGATTACGTTTACTTATGAACAAATCAATCAGCATGACATTATTCAGAACATGAAGACATCACATCATTAAAAAATAATAGACATATTGCAACATTGATTCATTCAAATCACATCATTGAACCCATAAAAAAGAAAAAATACACAAGATAAAGTGTTTTCATCAACATTCGTTCATGTCATATTACTATTTGCATAAGGTGCATAAGAAGATCCTAGTCATGGAACATTATTTTTTCTAGTTCCATGATGGTTTGATTCTTTCATTATGCAACCCAATTTTGTTGAGGATTGTATGGATTTCTCAACTCCCTCTAAATCCTGAACTCTATCCAAAGTTCCTTTTATTATTCCTAAGTGAATTCTTTTACATTAAGGATGTCCATAACTTTACGTAAATACTCTCTTTGTGCCATCAATACAGATCCTTATATGATGATCTTGATGGTCTATCTAGGTACAAAGACAGAGACAAGGACAACTTCCTGGAACAAGTGATCCTCCTCATCAATCCTCATTAGTTCTTCCTCGTCACAGCTCATAAAGTCCTCCTCGCCACTCATCATTCATTCTACCATTGCAAATCATTTTTGAAATGTATGATATTGTTCCTTCATTATCAGCCTAGAATAAAGAAGAAGGTCGTTAATACGATAACTTGGAGATAAGAAAGAAAATAATCCTTCGTGAAATGTATCAGATTATGCCTTCCCTACCAAACTGCAAGAAACAAGAAGATTGTTAATCCAATAAGTTGTCGATGAGAAAGAGAATAATCCGATGTTGTTTGAGCTGATGGCCACACTCTTGTATTTTATAGCCATAAATATAATGGAATTTCTTGATGCACTACTCTTTTGGGACGAATTAATCGCCATTTATAAGTTAAAGTTTAAAAGTTAAGGGTACTTAAGACAAGTATACCCACAACTATTTTTTTATAAGTAATTTTCATTACCATACTTTAATTTTTATAAGCAATTTTCATTATTAAGTAATTTAATTTTTAAGGAATTTAATAATATTTAAATTAAAAAAAATTATCATAAATTTTTACCTTAACCATAAAACTAAAAAGAATTATTTAAAAAAATGAATTTGTGTACTTTTTAAATTACTCCTGGTTTTAAGGAAATATAAAATTGTTTCATATATATATATATATAATTATTTTATATAAAATTTTAATAAAATATTAAAAAAAACTACTTATTTCCATGTTTTATGAATGGAAAATAAAAATTACAAATGTCTTGGCCTTGCAAAATATTATTTTAGACCCAAGCGCACAAAAAATCGAACATACCCAAGTGCATGGGAGACTAAACAATCCTAAGCACAGAGACATTTTGGTAGGGTAATTGCTCATCTACATTGAGAGGCATGTTTTTAGTAATGTCTCAAATCCCAAGAGCACCTCAGTGATCCTAATCATAATTTCTCTTTTTTTTTAGCATGAATGTTTCCACAACGTTCAGTCATTGTGTGCAAGCTTATGTATTTGCAGTGTCACTTCTAAATTTCTACACACTGCAAATCCATAAGATTGCACACAATATGTTCTCTTCCTAAACTTTGCTTACATATAAAGCTTTAATTTATTCAAAAACATTCTACTAGAGCCAATAAATAGTATTTAGGCATCACAATAACTCAATGGTAGGTCACAACTAGCCATACTTAGTCATCCTTTATGGGACTTGAAACAAAGTCCCTTACTAAGCATGGAATGTGGCATCACAATAGATTTTAGAATCTAGCAACACAATATAAGGTACTAGGATATATGGCATGACATCATTGAGAGATCATTGAACCAACCTATAACTCTAAGTCCAAAATGGAACCAACTTATATCAGGAAGGCTTGTCTCTTCTTAATGTTTGGTGTTTTTTTGCATGTATTTTTTTCATTTATGTTAGAGGATTGATCAAATTTTCAAAATTTATTCTATGATTTTTTGTATTTTTAAAGTGTATATAGAAAAGTCTGACTGGGATCATGTTATATTTTAGAGTGAAGTTGTTCTTAACATCTGAAATTGAGACAGATATGCCCCAAAAGTAATAATTCATTAACTTCAGATATAGAAGCGCAATCCAATTATAAAAAACAATAAAATAAATCCTAACTATAACAAAAATAAATAAATATAGAGAGACATAATACCTAAATTAGGTAAAAAAAGATAAATTCATTACACGAAAATGAGTAGGTTAAGTCTATTGGTTTGAATGGAATGTTGATGAGAGCTTTGGATTTTATCCTCTCTTTAAATGTGTGACCTTATGGGAATATCAAGACTATGGCATCTATTATAAAAAATTAGAGAGACATTTTCTATAGCAAGATAATCCTAGATGTTCCATGTTTTGACTCAAACATTTAGATATCTTCCCACAAGATTATTCAAGGTATGAAACTCACGGATTTCCTCTTAGCAATATTCAACTTCTGCATTGCCAATTTTTCTAAGACATAACCTATAAAGTCATTAGGAATACACAGATTGTAGTGGTAATTTCTACACTATAGATTCCCTACTACTAAGTTAAAAACCCTATGGATTCTTGGTTGATATGTATGTCATATCATTAACATAACTGACTCAATTGAAATAACAATGATAAGTTGTTTTAATACAAGTGGTGATATTAGTTCATGATTGTCGATGCCAATGCCATTTGTTTTGTTTCATATCATATGAATTTTGAAAATTCATGTTTTACCATTTCTTTCTTATCATCTAGTTCAAATTCTATATGCTCAAGAATATGCCAATATAAGAAATCAAAATCAAATTTGGCATAATGAGACAAAGGATATAATAGCTTGTTGGAAAAAAACATTGAGTATCTCTCTAAACAATACGATATCAATATTAATTAGTGTTACCATGTCCAAAATTAGATGCTAGCAGTAACCCCTTCTATTGATATTGATATTGGTCAAATGTGTTCCCATGAAGATGAGTAACACTTTTGGAAAGCAAAGGACGTAAAGTGTAGAAAAAAGGAGCTTGATTGAGATTTTGGAAATCCCTCAATCAATATTTTAAAAGCCTGATCGAGGAATAAACAAAGAATTGGATCGATCCTTTAATTAACCCTCGATCAATAAGCACAACTCAATCGAGGGTTAGGATCTCCAACAGGATAATAGCTAGATAGAGCTATTATCTCGATCGAACTCTTGAAAAGTGTTATAAAAATGGATAAAAATACAAGTAGTTTATTTCCATCATGATTATTGTTCAAAGTCTCAACTGGGCAATGATAAGCAACTTGAATAAGGGTTTGTGAGATTGAGTTAGGGTCATGACATCACCAACAACAACCACCAATAATCGCCTCATGTTTCTCAAGCCTCCAAACAACAAGGTAGGCTCAAAAAAACACGTAAACCCTTAAAAAAATAGTTAATTCTTTTATTTAAAAATTAGTTTTTGTATATAAAAAAATTATAAAATTGATGATTTTCATTAGTTATGTTTTGTAATATGGATTTACATAGTTTAGTTTATTTAATAATTTCATTTATATTTTGTTTTTTTAGTTGTGTTTTATAATTTAGATTTAGATTTAGATTTATTTGTTCATTTATTATTATTGTTATTATTATTCCCATTACTACTATTATTATTTTTTATGTGTTAAGTAGATGAAAAAATATAACTATAACTTTCAAGATCATCGAATCAAACTTAAATATACCCCATTCTCAAAAAATCAAAATGGTGTTAATGTACCCACTAAGTGATGAAGGATTCCCTTGGGATGTGATGTTTGTTGGTTTAAAGTGTTGTTTTTGGCATTAGATACATGAAAGATTATTTTATGGCATAAGGTTGTTGAAACAAATATGTTGACATGGGTTCACACTCTATCGACAATCCTAACTCAGTGGTCTCTTTGAGCATTGGCCTAAACAGGTTTTACTCTGTCCAACAACACCTACAAAGAAGATGAAGTCTCACCCAAGATGTCCAAGAGAGAACTGTCAGAACAATGTTTCTACAGTAAGAAGGAGGTTTTTGCGCATGTATTGTTCAATTATCACTACAATACTTAGAGATCCAAGCATGGGTTTCATTATCACTTATTCATATTTAGGTCACATCAATACATTAGATTGCAACATTATGTTTACTTATGGAAAGATCCATCAGCGTGACATTTTCTGAACATGGATACATTGCATCATTCAGAAATAATAGACATATTACAACATTGATTCATTCAGACCACATCATTTAACAAAGAAAAAGTAGAAAGACACAAGAAAAAGTGTTTTCATCGACATTTGTTCATGTCATATTACTATTCACATAAGGTGCATAAGAAGATGGTGGTCATGCAATATTGCTTTTTCTAGTTCCATGATGGTTCGATTCTTTCGTTTTGCAACCCCAGTCTATTGAGGATTGTATGGAATTGTCAAATCCCTGTAAATCTTGAAATCTATGCAGAGTTCCTTGAATTATTCCAAAGTGATTTCTTCGCCATTTGTTTGACTGTAGATTCTTGATATTCCTATCGGTTTGGTTCTCGACCAAGGATTTATATTCCTTGAACTTACTAAAAACTTCATTTTTCCCTTTCAAGAAATATATCCAAGTCTTACATGAGAAATCATCTATAAAGGAAACATATTACACATACCCTCTTAATGAGATAAAAGAAATGGGTCCATATACATCTCAGTGTACTATCTTCGGTATTCCTTTTTCCTTGCTCTCGCTGCTTGAAAATTCCTTCTTTGCATTCTTTCCTTGTGCACATCCTTTGCAAATGACTTCATGATTTTCCTAGATCTCTAGCAATCTAGAGACTACTTTTATTGCCATCGGTAGTGATCTATATTGCACATGTTCAATCCTTCTATGCCATAGTTCGCTTGGTTCAATTCACTCATGAACCAATGCTTTTTCAAGCTCTCCCTTTAGCTTGTACAAGCCTTCGTCTTCTTCTCCAATCATTGTTTCATCCTCTATTGTCTTCCCTCTAAGACACATTAGAACTTGGCCATCGACAAATCCAACTCTAATTCCTTTTGCATCTAGTGCTGAGATGGAGAGAATATTTGTCTTTAATGCTGGAACATATATCACATCTTTCATCTTTAATAATTTCTTGGAGTCAATATTGTACGAAGCTTCTCCAGTCCCTTTTATGGGGTATTTGTAATCATCCCCAAGTTTTACCTTGTGAGGTGACTCATGTTCAGACATATTAATGATTGATTCCTTGTATCCCATCATGTGTTTAGAAGCTCCACTATCCACAATCCAATCATTGCTTCCATGTGAGATACTACTACTAAGTGTTGAGATTAACACATACTCTTCATATGAATCATCCTTCTCTCTTCTTAATATTTTGTTTTTTGGTTCATCGTCTTCGACAACATGAGCATGGTGTCTCCTTTTCCTAATGGGACAATCTCTTGCAAAGTGCCCCTTTTCGTCACAAGTATAGCATCGAACATTTAAAGGATTTGTCTTGGTCTTTCAACTCTCTCCCTTAAAGTTTGTGAAACTAGCTTGAATAAGAAAATAAAAAAGATAAAAATAGACATTGTTTTAGCTAAATAAGGGGAGATAATTTCCCTAAAAAGATGACATACCTCCAAGGCTAGGGATTTGTATATACAACTACTCAAGGACAACTATTTTTTTCTTTGTGACAAAAAATGTCTCACCTTGGGGGATAGTATTCCTTCCATTATCAATGGTATGCCTCTCTCACTCTCCTACTTAGTTATTTAAGGTTTAAATATGTTAGTTTCTCACTCGGTATCCCAAGACACCTCATCAACATTTTATATTACCATCTCTACCAATCAAATTTCAGTCGCACTCTTGGTATTATGAATGGATAGGAAGTGAAGCATTAGGATACTAAGAGGTACAAAACTACCTATTTGTAACAGCTCGGTTTTGACCCCATGACATTTTGATTGTACATGATGTAGGTATTGTATTGAGATCATGTAATGGAGCTCAAGGCCGAGACCCTGCCATCAATCTGGTATTTTGTGAACAGGTAATCAAGTTGATGCCTATGGTTATTGTGCTAGTCAAAGAAAAACGCATTTTGTATATCATATAAATTCCAAAATTTAATAAAATACAACAACAAGCGATGGGACTACAATGTGAAAGAGACAGGGGCATGATTTCACAATGTATAGTGTGGGGAGATAGTCAAAACCTTGAGCCAATAGGGTGTGAGAAGATGTCAATGGGAGAACCCATGGAAACCTCAGCTACCTTTTTGTCCTCTATCCTAAATCATTATCCTTTCTAGAAGGTAGTTGAGACAGTTAATGCCTGGGGAAATGCAATGCATGGAATACCGCAGTTTGTGTAGGCCTGCTTCCTGAGGGATGTCACATACCCCAACTTTGCAATGACATTTTATGTTTAAGAAGACATTATATTTCATTTTTAGTGTAAAGTTTGTAATTATTGACCAAGTGGGGTTAAGGATGATTGTAATTAATTATGCTAAATATTTTATCAGTTAATAAATAAAATAAGAGACAAAAAACTTAAGGAGGCTGTTAAATGAGTGTCTACTAGCCACTAGGTGGGATAGACTAGGTTGAGAGCAAACTGACACATGGTAGCATCCTCGCCACTTCTAGCTGTTGTAGGGGGGAAATTCCCTAATTTTGTGGTCATGTTCCCCAAGAAAGTGGAACAAGAGCAAGTAGCTCATTAAGTGAAAAACTGAACAAAAGACCTAGGAATTCTTATAATTACCCATTGAATTCAGCAGGTGGTTGTTCAATTTTTAACTTGTGGAATTTCTGAAGTGAAAAATCTGCACACGAGATTCGATGGAGGGGGAGGCAAAAGCGGTGTGCGTGTGAAGGATGTTTTTCAGAACTAGTGCGGCTTCTTAGTTGAGTTCTTTACTACAGAAGGAAGAACTATTACTGTTGAATACTTATGTGGAGTTGCAGAGGTTTTATATCCCATACTCGTTTCCCCGCATAGATGATATGTTTGATCAGCTGCGCGACGCAACAATATTCTCAAAAATTGACTTAAGATACGGTTATCATTAAGTCCATATTAAGGATGAGGATATTTTTAAATCAACTTTTAGAACCAAATATGGTCACTATGAGTTTGTTGTCATGCCATTTGGGCTCACTAATTCCCCGACTATTTTCATGTGTTTAATGAATAATGTATTACATAAATATCTCGATAAATTTGTAGTAGTTTTTATTGATAATATTTTAATTTATTCTAAGACTAAAGAAGAGCACGAGGAACATTTAAAAATTATTTTACAAGTATTAAGGGAACATCAGCCTTATGCCAAGTTCAGTAAGTGTGACTTCTTCAAAAATAAAATACAACACTTGGGTCACATAATAACTAAAGATGGGGTCTCGGTTGATCCATACAAGGTAAAAGTAATTGAAAAATGGCCAGTCCCAAAGGATGTGAAAGATGTGCGGTCATTCATGGGGATCACCAGTTATTATCGAAGATTCATGAAGGGATTCTCAAGTATTGCAAATCCCATAACTTCTCTATAGAAGAAAGGAAAGAAATTTGAATGCAATAAAAAATGTGAAGAGAGTTTTAAGAAACTAAAAGAGTTATTGACTACTACACCGATTTTAAGAATTGTGGATCCTAACAAGGACTTTATTGTATGCACCGATGCATGCAATGATGGCCTTGGTGGGGTATTAACTAAATAATTACACGTAATAGCATACGACTCCAGGAAACTTAAAATTCACAAGAAAAATTATGCTACTTACGATTTAGAATTGGCTGCCATGATACATGCTTTAAAAATGTGCCGTCATCACCTGATTGAAATAAAATTTATGTTAATAACAGATAATAAAGGATTAAAGTATATGTTGGATCAACCAAATTTAAATGCAAGGAAAGATAGGTGGCTAGATTTCCTTAGCGTGTATGATTTTGAGATCCAACATATAAATGGAAAAGAAAATAAAGTAGTTGATGCTTTAAGTAGAAATGCAAGATTGAATTTTATGGCAGCAATAAGTACTTATAAAATAGATTTAGAAGATCGGCTCGAAAAAGGAGTAAAATTGGATGAAAATTATCAAAAATTACAAGCTAAAGTGGCAGAAAATGTAATTGAAAGTTTAAGTACAGGTTACAGTCTAAATGAGAAAGGGTTAATACTTTATAAAAACAGGTTGTATATACCTAATGTACCTAAAATTAAGCCGTTGATTTTAAATGAAATACATAAGACTCCCTACTTAGGACACCCTAGCTATCAAAAGACAATAACCATGTTGTGGAAAGAGTATTTTTGGTCGAATATGAAGAATGAGTCGGAAGAATATATTTTTAGATGTTTTGAATGTCAACAGTTTAAGACTGGACATTAACATCTAGCCAACTTATTACAACCATTACCAATCCCTAGCTGGAAATGGGAAATAATCATCCTTGATTTTATTACAGGTTTGCCTAGAAATCAGAATCAGAATGATTCGATAATGGTAGTCATTGACAAACTCTATAAAGTAGCCCATTTTATACTAGTAAAGACCACTCATAAGGCTGCTAATATTGATGAAATATTTATGAAACAAATATTTCGTTTACATGGAATACAAAAAGTTATAATTTCTGACAGGGACCCTAAATTCAAGGGGAACTTATGGAAATATTTATTTAAAGGTTTGAATACTACTTTAAATTTCAGTACATATTTTCATCCACAGATGGATGGACAGACTGAAAAGGTAAATCAAATCTTGGAAGATATGCTAAGGATGTATGTTAGAGAACAACCAAGTAAGTGGGAGGACTACTTACACTTGGTTGAGTTTGCATATAACAATCACTACCAAGCTTCAACAAAATACAACCCATTTGAAATTCTGTATGGCAGAAAATGCAATACTCCCATCTCTTGGAGTAACCCAGTTGACAGGTTAGTACTAGGACCTAAGTTATTAAAGGAGATGGAATTAATCGTGAAGCAGGTACAAGGTAATGTGAAGGTTGCACAAGACAGACAGAAGAGTCAAGCAGATCTTAAACGAACTCAGAAAGAGTTCCAGGTGGGCGAACATGTTTTCATAAGGGTAAAGCCTAAAAACATTTATTTAAAGTTGGGAAGTTGTGCTAAGTTGGAACCTAGGTACTATGGACATTTTGAAATATTGTCCAGAATTGGACAAGTGGAATACCAACTGGCCATACCACTGAATCTTAAAGTTCATAATTTTTTTCATATCTTTGTTTTAAAAATATATGTACATGATGCTACTCATGTTATAAATTGGAATGATGTGTAGGTGGAACCCGAAGGATATTTTCTAGTGGAACCAGATTGTATCCTTGACAAAAGGGAGATCTTGCTTCGGAATGGCACCATTGGGTAGGTGAAGGTGCAATGGAAGCACCTTAGTCTAGAAGAAGCAACCTAGGAATTGGAGAGTCATATGTGGGAAGCATATCCAATTCCATTCCATGGAAGCTTTGAGGATGATGAATAAAGTAACATCGAGGACGATGTTAGACTTAAGGGGGGTGTATGTCACATAACCCAAATTTGCAATGACATTTTATGTTTAAGAAGACACTATATTTTATTTTTATTGTAAAGTTTGTGATTATTAATGACCAAGTGGGGTCAAGGATGATTGTAATTAATTATGCTAAATAATTTATTAGTTAATAAATAAAGTATGAGACAAACAACTTAAGCAGGATGTTGAATGAGTCTCTACTAGCCACTATGTGGGATAGACTGGGGTGAGAGCAAACTGACACATGGCAGTATCCTGAACCACTTTTAGCTGTTGCAAGGGGAAAATTCCCTAATTTTGTGGTCATGTTCCCCAAGAAGTGGAATAAGAGAAGGTGGCCATTAAGAGAAAAAATGACTAAAATAACTAGGCATGCTTATAATTACCCATCGAATTCAGTAGGTGGCTATTAATTTTTTTACTTGCGGAATTTCTAAAGTGAAAAATGTGGACAAGAGATTCGATGGAGGGGAAGGTAGGATTGGTTTGAGTGTGAAGGTTGTTTTTCATAACTAGTGCAGCTTGTTAACTGAGTTCTTTACTGCAAAAGGAAGAAGTATTACTGTTGAATACTTATGTGGAGTTGCAAGGGTTTTATATCCCATCCTCTTACCCAGTTCTTTCAACTAGGTGGACCAGTGGACAGACTTGGGGGTCTTAAGACAAGCAGCTAGGCTATCTTCAGGAATTGGTTGGGAGGAACAGGCTTCTTATTCTGTTTGTCTCCTCTACAAGTTATCAGGTTCCAAAATGTTATTTTAATTTACCTTATGCAAGTAAAAGTACTAGAATGAATGAAGTTGAGATTAGATTTACTGTTATGTCTGGATAAATTGTTTTTGCAAATTAGATAGTGTAAACTTGATTTATTTCAAGAAGTTACAGGTTAAAGTTATTTGAATAAATGTTCTAGTGTTAGATTTAATTGATTAATTGATGAAATACCTTCTTGTATTTTTTCACTTGTATTAAGACGAAGTACTCTAGTATTGTAGGTGATTTAGAAGAATGATTATATCAAGTTAAGATGTGTTTTGAATTAATAAGGAATTCTATAGTATTTTGTATTAGTTAGTATAGAATGTTAACTGTTAATTGTTAAACTAACGTATTTAGGCGATAAATTAACATTAAATGTCGCATGGAAAATTTTTAAATTTTTATGAATTTTGGAGTGTTACAGGGGAAGCCGCACTTTTGCTTCTGCAATAGTAAAGCACGTGATGTGTTCCTAGCCCGTTAGGGAGGAAGTCGCGTTTGGGTTTTTCTCTCTCCTCCTCGGTCATTCGGGGCATTTCGTCATTCCGTTGGGATTCATTCCATCTTGTTCGAGTTTCTAGTACACTTCTCATAGGCTTTGTACATTTTACCCTAAGAACCATTTTGATATGGATTTCCATCCCTGATCCCATCATTGCATTGGTTAACTGTCTGTAGTCGCATACTGTGTATTTTGCAAGTATTTTCCTTTGCCGAGTAAGGGCAGAGGAGATCCCTCCTTTTTTTGAGAAATTTTGGTCTTCTGTGGTTTTTCCCAGTGTTGGTTTTATCCTGTGGTAGAAATCCTCTGTTACAATGTTTTCCCTACGTACATTGAAGAAACTAGTATACTGAGTTACAGTGTGGTTGTGGTGTTTTTCACCCTAGTTTGGTCTGAAATGTTTGAAAGAATCGAGAGTGGGAGAGACGTATAATGTGATTTATAAACCTATTGTGGAACCTAACAATAACATAAGAGTGGCGGGTAAATTTTCTCTTCGGATCCTGAAGAACATCGGAAGGGAAGGTGTATCTTGAGGGACTGTGGAGTAGAGAAGGAGATACTTCCTTATGTTAGGTGTGTAGGAAACATGGATGCCAGGACATATAAATCTTGTGAAGGTGTCCTTATCTCTATAGATGAGATAAGTAGCTTAGAATTTCTTCCTATCCACTACCTTAGCATCCTGATAAACCCAACTTGAAGGATGGCTTGGCTGAGTGCCTGATAAACCCATCTATTGGCTTGGTTGTGTCTTGTTGTATTTGGCCTTGTGTATAATCCTTGGATGGACATCCTCATAAACCCAACGAGAATGATGGCTTGGATAGTATCCTGATAAAACCATCAGTTCACTCGGCTGTTCCTCAAACTGGTTGTTGGCTTGACTATGGACAGTCTGGTAAACCCAACAATGTTTGGCTTGTAAGCCTGCAACCTAATAAAACAACTATGACTGATGGCTTGGATGGGATCTTGATAAACCGATGTTTGGCTTGGCTGAGTAGTCTGATTTGTCCAACTAGGTGTTGGCTTGATTGTGCGCTAAAATATATGGTTGTGTGTAATTCTATTGTTCCCTACTTCCTTGTGGATTCATGCCCAACTCAGGGGTGGAAATGGTGTTGATAGATTAAAGAAAACATTGACCTATGGTTGGGTGGAACATTGCAGCTACATATCTAGTTGGGACATCTTCATTCTTCAAGATAAGTATTATTCTCACGTTGTTTATGCAATGTATTTACCTATGAATTGTTCTGTTCATGTTTAAATTCTTATTGATGATGATGTAGAGGTTTCTGTTCATGTTTAAATTCTTATTGATGATGATGTAGAGGTTTACTTATATATATCTCCTGCACTTTATCTTTGTTTATTCCTTAGATGTTTGTATGCATTTCTACCTAATTTCATGAAGGCTAGAAGCCTGTTACAAGTTCAAAAATACATCTAAGGTAAGAAATATGGTGTTTCCACCCCTTGAAAATCCAACTGGGGGGAATTTGAATAAGGATGAGAATGGGTGTTTCTATTTCTGATTCATGAAGTCAGAAAAAGGAATTCAGGAAGTGGAAATATAGCTGAAAGTTCTAAGGAAAGTTTTATTTCTAATTCCTGAAGTCAGAAAGTACAAATTAGGAAGTCAAAAGTTGGAAAGTGGAAGGATAACAGAAGTCAAAAATCGGATTTCTGATTCCTGAAGTCAGAAATCGGAAAGCGCGAGGCCGGAAGCTGAAAGTCAGAAAGGTGACAGGTGAACACCTTATATTGATGGAATTCCTATTTCTGAGGTCGAAAGTCAAAAAATTTAGTTTAGTCCTAAAATGGCCATTCTAGATGTAGAATGGATAATTGGAGGTCGGAATGACTGGTATAGTGGTTCTAAGCTTGGAGTGAAGGTTGGAGAATAGGATAACGTCCATACCTAGTGTTTATCAGAAGAAAAAAATAGGTTCTTTAAGAAGCATTTTTAATTATTCTGCATTATCGGGTATCGGGACATTACAGTATGGTATCAAAGCTACGGGTGGCAGCAATGGGACTTAATGGGCCAAGTTGAACAGTTAATAGAGCCAATGGTTGTAGTATTGGGCCTAAATGGGCCATGTGAATAATTTCTAGAACTATTGGGTGCAGTATTACAGTTAACTGTGTTTTTAACTTTTGGAAATTATCATGTATCTAACAAATGATGTGTTAACACATTTTGCATAATCACTGAGTTTTAACTCAAGCCATGAAAACCTACAATAGGTATGATGCACAGAATCCCTATGAGCACAGGGAATATGCGATGAAATAAAATGCCTGAGTTGGAAATGATGACCTAGAGTCTAATAGAAAAATATTTCAAGAGACACTGCCAGATGTTGTAGCCACCATGAGAAGCCTGATTAAAGCTCAAGAAGAGAAACATCGGTTAAATTCTTCCATGTTGAAAATATTGACATACATCCAACAACGGATGAGCTATGGGCATCTTACAGTAAAACCAGAAGGTCCTAAGAGCAATACCAGAAGAAGAAGAAGGTATTCTAGTAGATCTCCTGACTCAGAAGGATCCACTGAGGATTCCATCTCTTCATCTCATAAAGGAAAGAGAAAGAGACGTTATAGGAACAACTCACATGATGAGTTTAAGAAGGAAAAACTCCCTACTTTTAATGGTGAGATAAAGGATGGATAGGAAGTTGAAGCTTGGCTTCTTGGGATGAGAAAATATTTCCAAGTCCAAGACTACTTTGGAAATATGAAAGCTAGAGTATCCATATTCACCCTAAATGGAAGAGCATCCATTTGGTGGGAGAACCTTAGGGAGGTAAAGAAGACTAGTGAAAGGAAGATCACTTGTAAATAGTTCAAGAAGTACTTCAAGCAGGAATACCTCTCTGACAGGTATTATGATGATAAGATGAAATAATTCCATGAGATGAAATAGGGATAGCAGACAATAGAATATTATGCCAACAAGTTCCTGGAAATTTTGAGGTATGTTAGGTACATTAAATATGAAAAGGTAAAAATCCACCATTATCTAAGTGGATTACCTTAGTCCTACAAGGATAGAATTGAGTTTTATGAACCTATAACTATGGAAGAAACAATAAGGAAATATAAGTATTGTTATGAGCAAAGCAAGAGCAAACCTGATGTCCATAAGGCTTGGAAGGACAAGAGAAATGAAAAATATGATCAAAGGAATAAAGGGTTCAGACCTTCCAACTTTAAGAATCAGTAGAAGCAACCATCCCAAGATATGGGTAAGCCATCTAGAGTGATGGGAGAAAATCCAAGAGATCCACAAAAAGACAGATAAATTCTTTAATGTTAGAAATGTGGAGGACCCCACATGCGCAAGAATTTCCCACTTGAGAATGGGAATGTAAGGCCATCTTATAACATTCAAGAAACATGAACAGTGGGTCAAGTTGCAAGGACTATCCCTAGGATTTATGGAGTTGTGGAGGACCTCTAGGAAGACCATCAATCAATTATGGTTGAAGTCACAAGTAAGATTACTGAGCAATCTGTTTCTATGTTAATTGAACCTGGATCTACTCATAGTTACATTACTCCTAGGATTATTGAATTTTTTTCTTTTGATAAGTTGAAGCATAGTAAGTCTTGGTTAGTTCAACTAGCCACTAGAACCAAGAGGAAGGTCAATGATATTGTAGAAAAATGACCATTAGAGATGAATGGGTTAGTGACTTATGCAGATCTAATGTTCTACCACTTGGTTCCTCTGTCATTCTCATTGGAATGGATTAGTTAGAATCTCATAGGGTAAATCTTGACTGTTACAATAAGAATTTTGAATGCATGGATGAATAAGGACACCCAAAGGTGGTAACAGGCATTCCAAAAGTGATTTATTTTAGGCATATTTCAATCATGTAGGTGAAGAAGTTATGTAGGAAAGGTTTCTAGTTATATGCAACCCATGTGTTGGAGGCAGCAGGGAATGAAACTCCTAGGTTCGAGAATTTTCATGTGTTACAGGAATTCAGGGATGTTTTCCATGATGATGTTTTAGGACTTCCTCCAAAAGGGATATTGATTTTACCATTGACCCGGTGCCAGGAGCAACACTAGTGTCTAAGGCACCCTACAGGATGAGCACACCAGAGTTTTTAGACTTGAAGATGTAGCTTCAAGAATTGTTGGAGAAAAAGTATATTAGGACGAGTGTGTCTCCTTGAGGAGCACCAATCCTATTTGTAAAAAATAAATATGGTATAGACATATTGTGTATTGATTACAAAAAGATGAACAAAGTCACAGTGAAGAACAAGTATCCTTTAACTTGAATTGATGATCTCTTCGATCAAATGAGAGGGGAAGAGGTATTTCCCAATATTGACTTAATATTTGTTTATCATCAAGAAAGAATCAAGGATGAACACATTCATAAGAGAACCTTTAGAACACGGTATGGATAATATGAGTTTCTAGTGGTGCCATTTGGTCTCACAAATGCACCAGCTACATTTATGTGCCTTATGAATAGTTTTTTAGCAGGTATTTGGACAAATTTGTTCTTGTCTTCTTTGATGAAATTCTTATCTATTCTGAGAATGAGGAAGAGCATGAAGAACACCTAAGAATTGTTTTGCAATTGTTGAGGGAGCATAAGTTGTATGCCAAGTTGAGTAAGTGTGACTTCTATAAAGATATAATTCATTAACTTGGGCTACATCATATCAGATGAAGGCATATTTGTGGACCCTGAAAAGATTGAGTCCATTATGAATTGGCCAAGTCTAAGGAATGTGACAAATGTAAGGTCCTTTATGGGACTTGCACGATATTATAGGAGATTCATTAAAGGATTCTCCAAGGTTGCACATCCTATCACTTCCTTGCACAGGAAAGGGATGACAATTGAATGGAAACCTAAACTTGAGGGAAGCTTCCAGCAGCTGAAGAATCTTCTCACAAGTGCACCCATTCTACCATGTTCCCATTTTGACAGTACCATGAATAAGGTCGAACCCCATGGATCCTAGTGATAGATTGAATTAAATAATTAATGAGGGGTTAAGATGAGGCAATTAATTAATTAGGAGTGTGCATTTAAATTTATCCATAGTTGCTACCCACTTGGAATAAATAATTATGGATCATTTAATGTTATTGGTGCAATTAATATTTTTATTTGTTATGCTGAATAAATGGAGAAATTATCCCAGTAATTCGAATTAGTGGATAAGGTTGGAGGAATTACTTGGAGTAGAAGTCAAGTAAGCACTGGAGTCCAAAAATGATGCCAAAAATGAGAAAAATGGAATATTTGAGGAAAAGAAGTATAAATCCAGAAAGCAGGATAAAATAGGAAAAGCAGGAAAGTATGAAAAATAGGAAAGTTTAGAAAAGAAGGAATGTCAGAAAAAAGAGGAAAAAAGAAGGAAATCCAAAGCAAAGAAATGAAAGTATGTCCACTAATGGGTGACCTATTCTCACAGGTCACTAAGCCATGTAACTTTCTCAATAGTTCAACATTAATTCTATAAAATAAGTATTCCAACTCCCTTTTAGATCTTTTTCTAGTTTGAGAAATTTTATGAATGCATTTGTGCATTTGAGAATTGGGAGATATGCCCCTAGCCAAGCATGGGAGATGTGCCCCAACATTCTGTGAGAGGATAATGGAATTCAGCCATTTTAATTTAATTTATTTGCATGTCATTTAGCTGATAAAGTTGAATTTGAATATCAGAAAAAATCATCATCCATTCCAGAGATTGAATCTCCAAGCTTCTTGTGGATTTCTAGATCTAGTTTTTGGTGTAGAAGAAGATAGATTTTTCCATGATTATTTGAGAGGTATTTAGACATATTTATGATTTAATAACATATTACTGAATCTTATCAGGTTGAATAGAAATTTCAGAATCATCGTCACCAAGTTCAGATATCAAATTCTCTCTCCTTCTTCTATTCTACAATTAGTTTCCTATATGCAAGAGGAGAGATTATTCCATCATCCTATGAGAGGAATATCATCCTATTTATGATGTAATAACAGATTATGTAATTCTATGATATTATTCACTTCAATAAAAACTACATAACTCTGATTTCTTCTCCAATTTATGCATCCCTTCTAGATATAGCTATAATTTGACTAGCTTTCAATGAATGATTCATAAGTCAATGTGTAAATGTAAAAATGAAGTAATTATAGTTCTTGGAGTTATATAATATATCACATGAGGTGATCCAACCTCTGTTTTAGAAATTTCATTGCATTTGATTATTGTTTGGGAATCCAAAAGTCAAGCTAGCTGAGTAGTCCTGAATTGTCATTTTACTAGTTATGCTATAATACTTGCTCAGATATATTTGTAACTTTATGGAATGATATATTAATATTTAATTACTGTTATTAAATGATATTTAACCTATATAATATCAGAAACACCCATATCCATTCTCCATTTAATTGCCTCACCCATACTAGTCTATATATGATGAGTAACCCTTAATCTACCTTTTGAATTTCCATAATTGTTTAAAACCTGAATATAACTTTATATACATGTCTGATAACTTTATTACCAATCCAAATCATTTCTCAAAATCCTTTGGTTGTGGATATGAGAAAAGTGCTTCCTAGTTTCACAGTTAGGTGAGCCAACTGCATGGAAGTAGGTTTACATGGAACGGACTTTGAAACCTCAATGGTACCTGATATAAATGTGTTATGGAAGACACTCTATCAGTCCTATTATTTTCTTGATTTCTTCCCTCTTCCCACTTCCATGTGACCAAAAGTATCAGTCATTTTCCCTTATCCACTTAGTTTCCAAAAGATAACTGGTTATTTGCAAGTTTTATTTTAAAACATAAAGCTAATTTGTAAAAAATAAATATTCTTATATGAATATTAGATCAGGGATATTACAGTGGTATCATAGCGCTTTTCTTGCCTCATCCTGTGAAAAGTAACTCTTAGTGGAAAAGTAGCTCAGCAATATCTTCAAGTTGCAGTTGTGAAATTAGGTTAAGTCGTGGAAGATTTAGACTTTGAGTTGTGCGAGGAAGAAGATTATACTTATGAATAAGAGAATTCAAAAATGTATGATCGAGAAGATTTAAGAATTTTGATGCAAAGATCATTTAAAGGGATGAAATATGTCTCTCAAAGCATCAACCAATTAGATCAAGAGATTAGAGAATTCATTGCCAAGCAGTTGGCAAGCAAACATGGAGAAGGGATTAGTAGTGTCTCTCAGCATGAATGAAATAAAGATGGAGATTCCATGTTTTTGTTGGAATATATTAAACCTACTCATAACTTAGGATAAAATAATTATTCATTATTTTATTAATTATTCACCCACTAGCTTAATTAGTTGGCATCCACTTGCACCTTAAAGTCAATACATGCCATATATTTCCTAGGAATGATTTATTTCTAATTATGGCTTGATCTTGACCACCTTTTGACCAACCAGAATTAGTATACAACACTTTACAACAAATTCTGCTTTCGCTTTTCTATGGATAAGATAAAAGCTAGTCAAACTAGGAAACTAGGTGCTTTTGTTTCCAACCCATCCTTCATGAATTTTCCTCCATTTTCTAGGATCAGTATGTTTTTTCCATCTCCTTGAAAATTCACACATGATTTTTCAAACTCATGAGGTCCTTGATAGATTTGGGAAGTGCTTTAGCCACCTATGGGGGTTTTCTATATTTTGGTAAGTCATCCTTTTTGAGTTTTATGAGTTGTCTCCATACAACTCGATTTTCCTATGAGGGATGTACTATTTATTCACACTATTATTCATAATTATTTAATGGAAGGATACACACCAATATTCATCTCTTCATTCATGTGATCCAGTGTCTTTTCTTCTCTCTATTTTTCCTATGTATGTTTGTGAGAATTCTTAGTGGCAAGATCTATTTCCTGTGCCTCTTTTTAGCATCATTTCTCACAGAATTGATCTATTATTTATACATGGTATTAGATTTACAGGGAGCACAACCTTTCCATCTTCTACATGGAATCAGAGTAGCAAGCTTGATCGAGTTCTACAAAGTTAAGGAGTGCATCCAGTCTCTTATCCCTCTCTGAAGAAGAGCTTGTCTAGCTTACAAGATTTTCTCCTAGTTTGTTTTGCAGGTTTCATAGAGTATCTACTAGAGAATATCAACAAATTCAATATGGAGTCAAAAGTTCCTCTACTATCTCCTTTCAACTATTCTGATTGGAAGCCAAAGATGAGCGCATACTTGAAGAGGCAATGTCTCTTTGATGTCTCCATTGGTGCATTGAGTGAACTTGAGTCTTATGAAGAGAAGATTGATTGGATAAATAAATGTGATAGAGCTTATGGAATTATGTGTTTGGTAATTTCTCCAAAAATATAACATCTCATAGATTCTATTGAGTATCCATTTGAGCTTTGGAAGAATTTGGACAAAGCTTTTGGTTTGCAGTAAATAGAAGATGAAGCATAGAGCGAAATCAACATCTCCTCTTGTTCTCTCTCTCACTGATTTCTTGGCCTGTACATTCTCTAATGAAGTTGATCATTATGAATAATTTTCTCATACAGTTCATGTTGTTGAAAAACTACCCTCTTTGATTCGAATGCTTCCTCCTTCAATGAAGAAGCAAATATTTGAAGAGCCATCTTTTTATGTGTCTCTTGAAGATGAATTTTCTTCTTGTGATACTATTGATGAAAAAGAAGTAGCATATGGATTTTGTATTGATATTAAAGATGATCCTATCACCCATTCATTGTTCTCTAAATCTCCTATCTTAGATTCTGAGATCTATGTGCCAGACCCTTCACACTTTGTGCATGCCTCTCTCATTGATGGTGTGTAACCCAATGATTTATGGGATGTTTGCTTAGTAAAATCAAGCCTCATTTGTGTCATACTGTTGATGTATTTGTAACTTCAGAATGTATTCTTCTATGTATCTTATGTATTGTAACCTGATGTTTATTCTGGGATGTATCTATAATGCAATTGAGTCATGTTGTCATGCCATGATGTTCCGATTGGGAGAATCAATAATGTAAACAAGTCATGTCAATTCATAGTGGGTAAACCTCTGATTGTCTAAGGGTTAAAGTCCCCGCAGTTCCGGGGCACTAGGGTTATTAGACTCTCCTAGTAGAGGTTGGCCTTAGTAGGGTTTTAGTCATGTCAAGATTAGTATAAATAGAGAACTGGAGTCTCTATTTATCACACAACTCATACACACTCAAGTGTAGTGCATATTTGAGGAAGTAGAAGACACTGGGGCGAGATAAGAAGAAGATTACTGCTGTCAAGAGATCACTTACTGTTTTGGGGCTTTTACTGTTTTGGTGCTGATTCTATCTTCGAGGAAGTTGTGGGGTTTTTACATTTATGGTTCCCCCGAGGATAATCAATGTGTTCATTGTCTCTTGTGTTTGATTGCTGCACTTTTTATTCTCTCAGTAAATATCCTAATATAATGCTAGCATAATGATGAAATTCTAACATGGTATCAGAGCTAACCTGACAAGAAGACATTGTGCAGCTACGAGAACTAGGGCTTCCTAGTTTGTGGATCTTCCTCCATATATTTTAAGCAAAATTAAGGGGGAATAACTCTCCTCCCTAGGGCGCATCTTTCTGTCGAAGCAGAATCCAATTCTAAGGTTTTTCAGTTTTGGACCCCACACTACTGCCAGATATTAGGGATTTTCATAGAAGGGGAATTTTTCAGTGAGCCTAGGCCTAGATTGATCTCCTCCCCAAAATCAAAGTGAGGGATAAATTTCAAGGCATTTGGGTGAATAGATCTCCGGAAAAGCAAAACCCTAACTTGCTACTGAACCTGGTAAGATCTAAGCTCAAGTTTTAGATCCGACATCTTGAACCTGGTAAGATCTAAATATTTTGTATTTCCATTTGAGGTTCTCAATTTAAGATATCTCATCATACCAATCTTGATGAAAAGCTTGAGGGAGCTGATAACTTCTTGGAAATCATCCACTTTGATGTATGTAGACCAATGTCATCAAGCTCACTGACCGGGTATGTGTACTATGTTTCTTTTATTGATGACTTTTCTAGGAAGACATGGATTTACTTCATGAAGAATAAAGATGAAGTGTTTCGCAAGTTTAAGGAATTCAAAGCCTTGATCAAGAACCATACTGAAAAGAAGATCAAGACTTTTTTATCAGACAATGGCAGAGAATTCACTTCAAATGAGTTTAAGGAACTATGTAAGGACTCATGGATTAAGAGGGAGTTGTCCACTCCTTATAATCCACAATAGAATGGGGTTGCAAAGAGGAAGAATAGAACCATCATGGAAGCTGCAAGAGCTATGCTTCATGATCAATATCTTCCTATGCATATTTGGGCAGAAGCATCAAGAACAGCAGTCTATGTACAAAACTGTACTCCACATAGAGTACTCGAGAACAAGACTCCTGAAGAAGTCTTCTCCAGAAAGAAACCAGAAGTCAACCATCTCAGAATATTCAGCTGTCCTATGTACATACACATTCCAAAAGAGAAGAGAACAAAATTAGATCCTTCAGGAAAGAAGGGTGTATTTGTGGGATACTCTGAAAGCTAAAAGGCTTACAGAATATACTTCCCAGGATTCAAAAATATTGACATCAGAAGGGATGTAACATTTGACGAAGATTCAGCCTACATCAAATCCAGAAAGAAACCTGCTGAAGAACCTAAAGAAGCAGAAGCTCCCAGAATTCGTGATACAATCATGAACGAAGAAACTCAATAAGAAGATCGAGAATTTGAAGAACCACAAAGACCTGTAGATCCACCACAGGAGAAGAATCCTCACAAGAGGAAACCTGCTTGGGTACAAGAGATTATCCAAGGTGCAGAAAGATATGGGGTTCCAGAAGAGAATCTCAGAGAAAGAAAGAGGACCAGATCCTGTTCCAGTTATGTAGCTTTACTATGTGACTTCATTGATAAAGAACCTTTCGAGTATGAAGAAGTAGCAGAACATAAAGAATGGAAGGATGCGATGATCGAAGAATATCAATCGATCATGAAGAATGATGTTTGGGATGTTGTCCCAAGGCTAGAAGGGAAGTCAGTAGTAACTTCCAAATGGATCTACAAGATCAAGCATGCTGCATACGGTAGAATTGAAAAGTATAAGGAAAGATTTGTGGCTTGGGGTTTCTCCTAGAAAGAAGGAATAGACTATGAAGAAACCTTTGCACCTGTAGCCAGATACACTTCCCTCAGATCGGTACTTGCTCTGGCTGCAATGATGAAATGGAAGATACACCAAATGGATGTCAAGACTGCTTTCTTGAATGGTGTAGTAGAATAGGAAGTGTATGTAGAACAGCCACTCGGTTTTGAGACACACGAAATGGAGTCTCATGTGTGTAGACTGAGGAAAGCCCTGTACGGTTTGAAACAGGCACCCAGGACATGGTACAGAAAAATTGGCAGCTTTCTATCTAGTTTGGGCTTTACCAAGAGTAAAGCAGATTCCAACCTTTACTACAAGGTGGAAGGTGGCAACCCGGTGATACTTCTACTATATGTAGATGATCTATTTGTGACATGTATGAATGGGTTGATTGCTGATATGAAGAGAAATCTTGCTGCTGAGTTCGAGATGAAAGGCTTGGGAATGATGCATTATTCCTAGGTATGGAGGTGTGGCAGACTACAGATGAAATATTTCTTGGACAAGGAAAGTATGCAGTAGAGATCCTGAAGAGATTTGGGATGATGGACTGTAAGGCATCAACCACACCTATGGCATCAAACTTGAAGCTATTAAGTGATGCTTCATCAGAGATAGTTGATGTCATGATGTATTGTCAGATGATTGGGTCCTTGATGTACCTGACAAACACGAGACCAGATATTTGCTTTTCTGTGAACACCTTGAGCCAGTACTTGACAGATCTGAGACATGTTCACTTAACTGCTGCAAAGCATATTTTGAGGTACCTAAAGGGTACAGTTGATTATGGGCTCAAGTATAAGGCTGATCAAAGGATTAACCTGGAGGGTTATGTTGATTCAGATTGGGCAGGAAGTGCCATTGATAGGAAGAGCACTTCAAGGTGTTGCTTCAATATGGGATCAGGTGTGATCTCATGGTTTAGCAGGAAGCAATCTTGTGTGGCACTGAGTACAGCTAAAGCAGAGTATGTTGCAGCCTGTTCAGCTAGTTGTGAGGTAGTATGGCTGAGGAAGCTACTATCTGATTTGTTTGATCTCTAGTTAGATGCTACTTGTATATACTGTGATAACCAGAGTTGTGTAAAGTTGTCAGAGAATCTAGTATTCCATGACAATTCGAAGCATATTGAGATCAAGTATCACTATATCAGGGATATGGTGCAGAGAGGAGCAGTGAAGCTCCAGTATGTTGTGACAGACGAACAGATAGCTGATGTGTTGACTAAGCCATTGGCTAAGGTGAAGTTTGAGTACTTCAGGGAGAAGCTTGGTGTTCTCCAGATCAAGGTTCCTCCCAAGAGGAAGTGATGTGTCCGTGCTGTGCCCTTCTAACATGGTGAGAGGATTGGTTCCTTCCATGGTCAGATGTAAGTGTTGTGCCATTCCGACATGGTGAGATGATTGGTTCTTTCCATGGTTGGATGTAAGAGCTATGACATGGTGAGAGGATTGGTTCCTTCCATTATTAGGTATATGTGGATGCCACATCCAGCATGAAAAAGGGCTAGCTCTATGAAGACACATCTAGTATGAAAAAGGACTAGCTTTGTGTAGATGACACATCCAGCATGAAAAAGGGCTGGCTCTGTGGAGGTTCATCTAGTATGAAAAAGGACTAGCTCTGAGTAGCTGCCACATATGGTATGAAAAAGGACCAGCTCTGTGTGCCTCATCTGGTATGAAAAAGGACCAGCTATGTGATGCCCTACCTAGTATGAAAAAGGACTAGATCTAGGAAGGCTCATCTAGTATGAAAAAGTACTAGCTCTGAGTAGTTTCCACATCTGGTATGAAAAAGGACTAGCTCTGTGATGCCTCATCTGGTATGAAAAAGGACCAGCTCTGTGATGCCCTACTTAGTATGAAAAAGGACTAGCTCGGGGAAGGCTCATCTAGTATGAAAAAGGACTAGCTCTGAGTAGCTGCCACATCTGGTATGAAAAAGGACTAGCTCTATGATGCCTCATCTGGTATGAAAAAGGACCAGCTCTATGATTCCCTACCTAGTATGAAAAAGGACTAGCTCTGGGAAGGCTCATCTAGTATGAAAAAGGACTAGCTCTAACTAGCTGCCTCATCTGGTATGAAAAAGGACCAGCTCTAAGATAATACATCTAGTATTAAAAAGGACTGGCTCTGTAGAGGTTCCTATGACAAGACGAATCAAGAGATAGCACTTGTGATGATTCCCAGTGATGATCCAGATTGAGTGATGATGATCCAGCAGTGATGATCCAGATCCAGTGATGATAGCCAATGATGATCTAGATCCAGTGATGCTCCAGATCTAGTGATGATGCCTCATGATGATCCATATCGAGTGATGATGTCCCATGATGATCTAGATCGAGAGATGATCCAGATCCGATGACTTGAAGATGAAGATGACTTGAAGACTCAGAAGACCTGAGATGCAGATGACGAGATGATCCAGTTGATACAGAGAAGAAGACCAGTGCTGAAGATTGTGTCGAAAGAATACCTTCCTAGTTAAGAGGGAGTGTTGATGTATTTGTAACTTCGGAATGTATTCTTCTATGTATATTATGTATTGTAACCCAATGTTTATTCTGGGATGTATCTATAATGTAATTGAGTCATGTTGTCATGCCCTAATGTTCCGATTGGGAGAATCAATAATGTAAACAAGTCATGTCAAGTCATAGTGGGTAACCCTCCGATTGTCTAAGGGTTAAAGTCCCCGTAGTTTTGGGGCACTAGGGTTATTATAATTTCCTAGTAGAGGTCTCCCCTTGTAGGGTTTTAGTCATGTCGGGATTAGTATAAATAGAGAACTAGAGTCTCTATTTATAACACAACTCATACACACTCAAGTGTAGCGCATAGTTGAGGAAGGAGAAGACATTGGGGCTAGATAAGAAGAAGATTACTGCTATCAGGAGATCACTTACTGTTTTGTTGCTGATTCTATCTCTAAGGAAGTTGTGGGGTTTTTCCATTTATGGTTTCCTCGAGGATAATCACTGTGTTCATTGTCTCTTGTGCTTGATTGATGTACTTGTTATTCTCTTAGTAAAGATCCTAATATAATGCTAGCTTAATGATGAAATTCTAACACATACCACTACCTTGCTTGATCTCATGTGCTTCAAAATATCCTTCTTTATTATTGGCATCAATACTCAGATCCTTCTTGAATATTTTGAACATCTCCTTATTTCCTCCTTTCATACAGAGGATTCATTACCAGTGTATTCCCATGAGTCTACTGATATGCTTATATGTGGTCCTTTGGATTCTGATTTAGAAGCATATTTGTATGTTGATACACATATCATACCACCATCCATACCATCTACCATACTTATGAATAATCCTAAGACTATACAAATCCCAAGTTCACTAGTTGATTCCTCATTGGTCTGTTATGCAGTGATATTTATCTTACATGGTTTGAAGTCTTTCCTATCTTTTAGTGGCTAGTTATCCATGTCTTTATTCATAATTGGAATTATATTAAACATGTTTGTATCTATTCTAAACACTTATGGTTCATATCTTATGCCCATCCATCATTCAGATTTTTACACCTATCAGTTTTTCCCAGTTGCTCATAATTTTCCTAGTCTAGCCCTATATCCTCATGGAGCCACTGAAGCCTTTGTCCTTTCTATTACATATGTTAATATTTATGATATATCATAGTTTTACCAACCTCATAACATATCTATACAAGTGCTACATCATATTGGAAGATTGACATGTTATTCACATCACAATTTTGCAGCTATTCAGGGAATTGGGTGTGAAATAAATTGTCTTAATTTTTGTACTCTTTGGAAAGGAGTATGCACAGATATCTTTTCCATTTCAGATTATGTTTGCATATCAGAGTTTTACAGCAGCAATAATCATTCAGATAATGCTCCTACATCATCAGTTGATGATATACAAGGATTCTCTCATCTTCCTTTTTGCAGGTTCTACACTCTAGCGCATGATCATGGAGTTCATTTTTTCTTCAGAAAGTCCTTCATCCAGAAGTAGTTAATTCAGCTCATTAAAGTGAATATGAATATATTTTGAAGACATATTTCAAATTTTGTGCCTTGTCCTATCTTGAGGGAGGATTTTCCTCATGTGGTTTTGCCTCTTTCCTCACTTTTTTGGACATAATAATTGTTAAAGGGTGACCATCGCCTTGTTGCTGGGCCCTATATGCATCCATATTTTTTGTCATACCATAATAAATTCAGACTTATATGAGGGTTTTGTAATATATTAAACCCACCCATAACTTAGGATAAAATAATTAATCATTATTTTATTAATTATTCACCCACTAGCTTAATTAGTTGGCATCCACTTGCACCTTAAAGTCAATACATGCCATATATATCCTAGGAATGATTTATTTCTAATTATATCTTGATATTGACCACATTTTGACCATCCAAAATTAGTATACAACACTTTACAATAGATTCTGTTTTATTATGTTTTTTTTGCTTTTCTATGGATAAGATTAAAGCTAGTCAAACTAAGAAACTGGGTGCTTTTGTTTCCAACCCATCCTTCATGAATTTTTCTCCATTTTCTATGATTAGCATGTTTCTTCCATCTCATTGACAACTCACTCATGGTTTTTCCAACTCGTGAGGTCCTTGATATATTTGGTAAGTGCTTTAGCCACCTATGGGGGTTTGCTATATTTTGGTAAGTCAACCTTTTTGAGCTTTATGAGTTGTCTCCATACAACTCAATTTTACTATGAGGGATGTACTATTTATGTACACTATTATTCATCATTATGTAATGGAAGGATACAAACCAATATTCATCTCTTCATTCATGTGATTCGGTCTCTTTTCTTCTCTCTATTTTTCATGTGTATGCTTGTGAGAATTCTTAGCAGCAAGATCTATTTCCTGTGCTTATTATTAGGATCATTGCTAATAGAATTGATCTATTATTTCTACATTTTTCAAAAACATTAACACATTTAGGTTCTTTTAATACCAAGAAGCTATCAAGAAATGAACTAAGTTGTTCCACTTCTCAAAGTAAAGGGGATGAAAAGAGGACCAAAAGTGAAGATTCATTAGAGCCATCTATACATGTTTCTTTGAGAAATTATTTTGGTTTTCCCCAAAGAGACATCATCCTATTTTCATCATCCATGAGGATGATGAGTCACCAAATACTTCTCCAAAAGGATATGGAGAAGATCCATTCACAACCAAAGATCCAATAGTCCAACATCTAGTTGTTGGTAACGTGGAAGGTGAAATGACTCCAAACATTGTGGTTGATTTCAAGTTAAATGCATAAGAGATGGGGCATATTGATATGCTGATACGTATTTTTGGATCTGATACAAAAGATAAACATGATTCATATTTACAGCAACCCCTTGAGCCTCACAAGGAAGCAAAAATTGAGTACATCTCAGTAGGGTGTGAAGCAAAGAAATAGGTGGGTGAACAAGCCATCATATTTCCACTAGAGAACATGACACATAGTGAGTTAGTAGGTTCTTATTTTTATGTGTCATTTTGTAAATATGATATGGAATCCATTTCCAGTGAAAATTTTAGAATGGCTAAGCCCCTTAGTGATGAGGTTCAAAATTCTGGTGTAAAAATTGAATGCAGTATGAAGGATGAAAATTTGAGAGAATATGTTTCTGGTGCACCAAGGATGAATGAGCACTTAAGTTGTAGCCCAAATTATGTTTTTGATGACTTAAAAGATGAATATATTGCAGAAACAACATATGGATCGGATTTCAAAACCTCGAATGCACTGCATGAAATTGATCCGGTGATGGAAAATAAAGAGGAGGAACATCTACAAGAACCTCATCTTCTTGCAAGGTCATTAAATATGGATGAAAAGAATATCCAAGAGGCCCTGAAAATTATCCATGACACTCATGATTCAGTTCCAAATATGTTTTGGAAATCCTTTTATGGAATACCAAACATCCTTTGAAGCCATGGAGAGTATCCAAAAAGAAATGTCCACAATCAAAGGTAATTTCTCACAATTGCTTTCAGATAAAAATGACATGTTTGAGCTTGTTGAGTTATTACGGGAAGCGTCACTGTATGATGAAGAAATTATTTGCATATATGAAGAAGAGAACTACAAGCTCAAAGGTGATTTTTTGGCCACCCAAGATTCTCTAAGATACACTAAAAGTTCCCTCTTAGAATCACAAATGAAGATAGAACAATTCCAACAAGAGTGGCAAGAATTGACTGAATCCTCAATCTTTCCTAAGAGTCATCCCTTTTGGGTAAATGGCATAAAAAATTCCATGGAGGAATATCATGAGCGGGTGGACCATGAGGATAATTCTATTTTTTATGTGTTTGAAGTGTGTGCATAACAGTTTGATTAGAACCAAGCACTTGATTTCTTTACAAGGAAACTTGAGTTGTTCCTTGAAGACAATCACTCTCCCATAGAAGAGTGGGATGAGAGCACCCAACTTGGGCCAGCCAATAATAAAAAAATTGCAGCCATAATTCTGATTACTAAAGGTTTCATACATTCAAAGAAGTTTCATAGTTTTTTCCCACATGTCCTAGATTCAACAATACCAATGGGGAATGAACAGTGGGTGAAGAAAATTTTCTGGTTTTTGTTGCATGTACAATAGGGGGATCATGATTTGTCCCCATGGGAGATAGATCCTATTGCAGAAGAAATGGATGATTATAGATCATACAAGTTAGTAATAAATATCTCCTATTCATCCAATGGATGGTTGTATAGAGAAATCACTAAAGAGGAAAATCTGGAAGGTAAAAGTTTTATGTCTTGTTGCAAGAAATTTGTTTTTAATATTGCTAAATTTTCTATGATTTACAAGCAATAGAAAATGCATGTTTGTGCAGCCACTTTTGACAAGAAGGCCTCAGATCTACACTTACTTTCAATGTGTGGGTCAATTGATGGAGTTTTGCACCCTTGGATCAATGGCAAAGAGTTGAGCCATTGAATGAGGAGGGGAACACCTGTTGAGTTCCATAGAGACCATGATACCTCATTATTTGAGGGAAAAATGGACGTGAATGATTTTGATACACGTTACTCTCTTTTGGAGAAGCATTTTAGGACATGGGATCCTCACCCTTGTCACTTGAGTTTCATGGATAACACACTTGTTTCTTGTGTGCATTGGTCACAAAAGAACTTTTCAGTTGGAATGGAAAGACTGGTGAAATTGTGGACTCACTTTTGGGGGGAATATTTGGGGATGTATAGTCTTTCTTTGATTCATCCCTAAATTGGAGAGTTTCATATCTTGATTGAGGGGCCCTCAAAGCTTCAGGTTTGCATTGGAAAGGATGATTTTCCAATATGGTGGTATGATGTTTTCATCTTTCCCAACATTTCATATGATGCTGATATTTTCTTGTTACTAATGTTTGGGGAGATGTAGCATGAAAAGGGGGATCCAGGCACTCATTTGCTTAATAGATTTTGTTGGATGCTATTATGATCCATGGGGGTTCCATAAAAGCAATGGGATCCTAGCATTGTTTTTCCTTGGAGAAGTTGTTTGCATGTTGGCATGATGGAGCAATCCAACCCTCTTTTGCACTATTTGATCTATGTTGCACTTGGCCTCAATTTCCCACATAGAGAACACCTCCTTGGATGGACTTATAGTTTACATAGTAGTGGTATATTTTCATTTATGATATTCTTATGGGATCTTGGCACACTTCCCAATTTCTTCACTTGGATAGAAGTAGGCATGTTCAGTTACAGATGTAGTGAATATTTTATTGGAGAGAAGATTATGATCAGAGTAGTAGAGCAAAAGCATGATGGACCTCTTGGGATACCTTTCTTGAGGAAAAGCAACTTTGGGAAGGGAGGACTTTCATGTTTCCATTTTGACAGCACCATGAAGCGGATCGAACCACATGGATCCTAGTGACATATTTAATTAAATAATTAATGAGGGGTTAAGATCAGGCAGTTAATTAATTAGGAGTGTGCATTTAAATTTATACATAGTTGCTACCCACTTGGAATAAATTATTATGGAGCAATTAATATTAATGGTGCAATTAATATTTTTATTTGTTATGCTGAATAAATGGAGAAATTGGCCCACCAATTCAAATTAGTGGATAAGGTTGGAAGAATTACCTGGAGTAGAAGTCAAGTAAGCACTGCAGTCCAAAAATGATGCCAAAAATGAGAAAAAAGGAATATTTCAGGAAAATCGGGATAAAACAGGAAAAACAGCAAAAATTTAGAAAGTAGGATAAAGTAGGAAAAGCAGGAAAGTATGAAAAGAAGAAAAGTCAGGAAAACAAGAAAAATAAGGAAATCCAAAGCAAAGAAAAGAAAGGAAAGTATGTCCACTCATGGGTGACCTATTCTCATGGGTCACCAAGCCAATTAAGTTGCTCAATAGTTCAACATTAATTCCATAAAATAAATATTCCAACTCCCTTTCATATATTTTTTCTAGTTTGAGAAATTTTATGAATGCATTTGTGCATTTGAAAATTGGGAGATGTGCCCCCAGTCAAGCAAGGGAGATGTGCCCCAGATTTCTGTGAGAGGATAATGGAATTCTACCATTTTCATTGATTTTATTTTCATCTCCCGTAGCTTCTTAAGTTGAATTTGAATATCATAAAAATTATCATCCATTCTAGAGATCAAATCCCCAAGCTTCCTGTGGATTTCTAGAGCTAGTTTTTGGAGTAGAAGAAGATAGATTTTTTCATGATTCTTTGAGATGTATTTCAGAATATTTATGATTTAATAACATATCAATGAATCTGATCAGGTCGAATATAAATTTCAGAATCATCATCACCAAGTTCAATGATAAAATCCTCCTTCCTTCTTCTATTCTACAGCTAGTTTCCTATATGCAAGAGGAGATATTATTCCATCATCCTCTGAGAGGGATATTTTCCTATTTATGATGTTATAAAATATTATGTAATTTTCTGATATCATTCACTTCAATAAAAATTATATAACTCTGATTTCTTCTCCAATTTATGCACCCCTTTTAGATTTAGCTAGAATTTGACTATCTTTCAATGAATGATTCATAAGTTAATGTGTAAAAGTAAAAATAAAGTAATTCTAGTTCATGGAGTTAGATAATATATCACATGACATGATCCAACCTCTTTTTCATAAATTATATTGCATTTGAGCATTGTTTGGGAGTCCAAACGTTGAGCTAATTGAGCAGTCCTAAATTGTCATTTTACTAGTTATGCTATAATACTTGCTCAGATATATTTGTAACTTTATGTAATGATATATTAATGTTGAATGAATTTTATTAAATTATATTTAACCTATATAATATCATAAACACCCATATCCATTCTCCATTTAATTACCTCACCCATACTAGTCCGTATATGTTGAGTAACCCTTAATATGCCTTGTGACTGTCCATACTTGTTTAAAACCTGAATATGCCTTTATATAAATGTTTAATAACTTTATTACCAATACAAATAATTTATCCAATGATTATGGATATGAGAAAAGTACTTCCTAGTTTCACAGTTAGGTGACCCAGCAGCATGGAAGTAGGTTTCCGCGGAGCGGACTCCGAAACCTCAATGGTCCATGATATAAATGCTTTAGGGAAGACACTCTATCAGTCCTATTATTTCCTTGATTTATTCCTTCTTCCATCTTCCCTGTGACCAAAAGTATCAGTCATTTTTCCTTTTCCTCTTAGCTTCTAAAAGTCGATTGGTTGTTTGCAAGTTTTATTTTAAAACATTAATCTAATTTGCAGAAAGTTAATATTCTAATCTTAATATCAGATCAGGGATATTACACATTCTGAAAATTGCATACCTAGAAAAGGACTTTGTGGTATGCATGGATGCATACAATCAAGGGCTTGGATAAGTTCTTATGCAAGATGCCATGTGGTATGTTAGGAGTTTAGAAAGTTAAAATGTCATGAGAAGACAACTGATTGTGAATAATACCATTGAAGATGATTTGTATGTGCATGTCAAGGATAAATTGCAGCAGCAGATTATTGAGAAGAGATATGAGGGATATAAATTGGAAGAAGATGGACCTCTTACCTACAAGAACATAATTTATATTCCACATGTAGTAGATGTAAGGAGAGTTGTTATGGATGAGATATATCAAGCTCCATATTCTTGTCATTTAGGATATCAAAAGACAATTACTACATCCAAAAAGTAGTATTTCTGGCCCAGAATGAAAAATGATATTGCTGAATACATTTCAAGGTGCATTAAATGTGAGCAGGTGAAGGTTGAACATCAACACCCAGCAAGTTTGTTACATCCTTTTCCAATTCTAGAATGGAAATGAGAAGTTATTTCCATGGACTTCATTACAGGGTTTCCAACGACTTAGAGACAACATTATTCTATCATGGTTGTGGTGGATAACTTGAAAAATGTAGCTCATTCTGTACTTGTTAAGTCCACACATAAGACTAATGAAATTGAAAAAATCTTCATGAAGGATATTTTCAAGTTGCATGGATTTCCTAAGGAAATAGTTTCTGATAGGGATTCCAAGTTCACTTTCAATTTTTGGAAGGGGTTGTTTGCATATTTGGGTACAAAGCTCAATTTCAGCACTAGTTCCCATCCTCAGACTAATGGTCATACAAAAATGGTGAATCAAGTGCTAGAATACATTCTTTGCATGTATGTGATGTACAAGCCAACCAAGTGGGAAGACTACTTACACTTGCTAGAATTCGCATACAAAAATGGACAGCAAGCATCCTTGGGGATGAGTCCATATGAAGTTTTGTATGGTAGAAGGTGTAGGACACCTATGAATTGGGACAATCCTATGAACAGGATTTTACTTGTGCCATAATTGGTCAAGAAGATGGAGCAATATGTTGCAAAGATTAGGCAAAATCTGTAGGCATCCTAGGACAGACATAAGAGCTATGCTAATAAGCATAGATTGCATAGAGAATTCTGTGTTGGGGATCATGTTTATCTAAGAGTGGGGGCCAAGAAGAATTCTTTGTAGCTTGGAAGTTGTGCCAAGTTGTTCCCTAGATATTATGGGCTTTTGAAGTGTTTGGAAGAATAGGGTCAGTTGCATATAGACTTGCATTTCCTACTAGCACTAGAGCTCATGATTTTTTCATGTATCTTTTCTTAATAAATATGTACATGACCCTAACCATGTGATTAATTGGGATGTGATTCAGGTGGAACCCGAGGGAGAGTTTCATATCAAGCCAATGTGTATCCTCGATAGGAAGGTCACCATGCTCCAGAACCAAGCCATAGGGAAGTTAAAGGTGCAATGGGAGCACTACAGTCCTGAAGAGGCTACCTGGGAACTGGAGGATTCCATGCGATTGGCACATCCATTTTTGTTCAATTCTAAAGAACACTGAGGATAATGACAATATAGAATTTTAATTTTAATTTTGTAAGAACTAAGAACAATGCTAATTGAAGGGGGAGGGGAATATAACAACCCGTTTTTGACCCATGAAATTTCAATTGTACAAGATGTAGGTATTGTATGGAGATCATGGCATGGACCTTAAGGCCAAGGCCTTGCCATTGATATGGTTTTTTGTGAATAGGTGATCAAGTTTATGTATATTTTTATTGTGCTAGTGAAAGCACAATGCATTTTGTGTATCATATAAATTCCCAAATTTAATAAAATACCACAACTAGTTATGGGACTACAACGTGAAAGAGATGGGGGCATGATTTCACAGGGGACAGGGTGTGGATTTAGTCAAACCCCTGATCCAATAGGGTGTGAGCAAATGTCAATGGGAGAACCCATGGAAACCTCAAATACATTTTTGTTCTCTGTCCTTAATCATTATCCTTTCCAGAAGGTGGTTGAGACATTTAGTGCATGGGTCAGCACAAGGTATGGAATACTGAACCCTGTGCAGGCCTGCATCCTACAGGATGCCACACTTTTACTTCTACAGGAAGAAAGCACATGATGCATTCCTAGTCCGTCAAGGAGGAAGTCACATTTGGGTTTTTCTCTCTCATCCTCGGTCATTCGGGGTAGTTTGTCATTCCATTGAGATTCAGTCCATCCTTTTTGGGTTTCTAGTATTATGTTCCTATGCGCTATTCAATTTACTCTGAGAATTGTTTTGATCTTGATTTCCATCCCCGATCCCGTCATTGCATTGGTTTACTTTCTGGAGTCGCAGACTCCATATTTTGCAAGTATTTTCCTTTGTCGAGTAAGGGTAGAGGATATCCCTCATCTTGTGAGAAAGTGTGATCATCTGTGGTTTTTCCCAACATGGGTGGTTTCCTGCAGTAGAAATCCTTTTTTATATTGTTTTACCTATGTACATTGAAGAGCCTATTATACTAAGTTACAATGTGGTTGTGGTGTTGTGCACCTTGGTTTGGATCTGAACTATATGCAATACTCGGGATTGGGAGAGACGTTAAATTTGCTTGATAAACCTAGTGTGGAACTTCACAATAAGATAAGAGTGGTGGGTAAATATGCTCTGCACAACTTGAAGAACACTAGAAGGTAAGGTGTATCCTGAGGGACTGTAGATCAAAGAAGGGGACACTTCCTTGTGTTGGGTGTGTAGGAAACTTGGATTCCAGGATAGATAGATCTTGTGAAGGTGTCCTTAGCTCTGTGGATGATGCCACTTGCTTATCAGTTCTTCTTGTACACTTCCTTAACATCTTGATAAACCCAACTTGAAGGATGGCTTGGCTGAGTGCCTCATAAACCAATCTATTATCTTGGTTCTGTCTTGTTGTGTTTTCCCTGTGTATGATCCTTGGCTGAACATCCTAATCAACCAAAATAGTATTGATGGATTCACTAGTAGACTGATAAACCCATATGTTGGTTCGTCTGGTCCTCAAACTAGTTTCTTACTTGACTGTGGATAGTCTGATAAACCCAGCAATGTTTGTCTTGTAAGCCTACAACCTGATAAACCTACTGTGACTGATGGCATTACTGAGTGCCTGATAATCCCATATGTGGCTTGGTTGAGTATTCTGATAATTCCAACAAGGTATTGGATTGACTGTGTGCTAAAATACCTAGATGTGTGTAAGTATAGTGTTCCCTAGTTCCTTGTGGAATCATGCCCAGCTTGGGGGTGGAATTGGTGTTGAGAGACTAATGAACACACTAACCTATGGTTGGGTGGAATTCTATAGCTACATAGCTAGTTGCAGGAAAACTTCATTCTTCAAGATAAGTATTATTGTCATGTTTTTTATGCAATATATTTACCTATGAATTGTTTTGTTCATGTTTAAATGCTTATTGATGATGACGTAATGGTTTACTTATGTATATCTCCTAAAATTTATCTATGTTTATGACTCATATTTTTGTATTCATTTCTACCTAAGTTCATGAAGGCTAAAAGCCTATTACATGGTAAAAAATACAGCTAAGGTAAGAAATATGGTGTTTCCATCCCTTGAAAATTTGCCTAGGGAAAAGTTGAATATGGATGAGAATGGGTGTTTCGATTTCTGAATCATGAAGTCAGAAAGTGGAAGTAGGGAAGTTAGAAGTTGGGAAGTGGAAAGACAGTTGAAATTTCTAAGGAAAGTTGGATTTCTAATTACTAAAGTCAGAAAGAAGAAGATGGGAAGTCGAAAGTCAAAAAGAAGAAGGATAGTTGGGAGTTCCACAGAAAGTTGGATTCCTGATTCCCAAAGTCAAAAATTGGAAGGCGAAAGGACAGAATCTAGAAGTTGGCAAGTTGACAGGAGAACACCTTGTATTTCTAGATTTTCAATTTTTGAGGTCAAAAGTTAGAAAAGTTAGTTTAGTTCGGAAATGACCATTCTCAATGCATAATCGATAATTGGAGGTCGAAACGTCTGGTATAGTGGTTCTAATCATGAGGTGAAGGTTGGAGAATAGGATAATGTCCATACCTAGTTTTTATCAGAAGAAAAAAATAGGTTCTTTAATAAAAATATTTAATTAATCCTCATTATGGGGTATTGGGACGTGACACTATTTTCCCCCATTTCTCCCTTCTTTGAAACTAGAATTTTTGAACAAATCTAAAACATGGTTGTAAGTGATTAATTGGGTATTACTTGAGGTGATTAATTGGTTGTGTATTAATCCTTTTAGGGACAAATTGATTGAGGATATTGGTAGAATCACCAACGTGACACTATTTTCCCCCATTTCTCCCTTCTTTGAAACTAGAATTTTTGAACAAATCTAAAACATGGTTGTAATTGATTAATTGGGGATTACTTTAGGTGATTAATTGGTTGTTTATTAATCATTTTAGAGACAAATTGATTGAGGATATTGGTAGAATCACCTCAAGTGCAATCCAAACGGTTGGTTAACAAATCTAGGATCCCTAACCACGTATGCATTTTCCTTCTATTGCCATATGGAGCATGTAAACATGTTTTTTGGGGGAAATGCATGGTCATAGGACCATGTTTTTGTTTCATACGATGCCTACACAATATTCATGTGTTTTTCTCTACATATTGTGCATGCGTTTTTGTTCTACATATCATGCATGTATCTTCAAATAACATGCATCTTTCTTTCTTCCTAACCTGCATGTTAATTGAATAGTAATTATTGAGCCCCTCTAAAGCTAATGATAAGGAACACACATGCATTTTGTTTTTCCAAATTGAAAGTATATTTTTCAAAACTTCAATTGCATCTAAAAAGACCCTCAACTTTCTATGAGGGTCCCTTATCAAGAACTTGCAATTTTCAAAGTAAGTATATTGATGAGAGCAACCAATTACATCATTTCCCACTCAATTTTAGGCTTATTATTTTTCTTGGATTATTTGGATCACACATGAAATCCAATAGAGGTATACAAGTGACATCATAAAAATAAAGGTTTTAGTGAAAAAACAAGGGAATGCTAAAATAACGAGATATTGTGTTCAATAGATTACTTTTTGGAAGCAAATAATCAAGCACATACTAGTAGTCCATGTATATTTTAACACTACTATATTAGCCATGATAATCATCAATATCTCTCATATCTCATAGTATGTATCTATTCATTTAAATTTCCTACATAACTGGACATTAAACCCTAATTCTTAATTTACATGACTAGTTAGATGTATTTGAACATAGTTTCTGAATCTTGGTAATTAATTTTATGTTTATTAGTTAATCATATACATTAAAAATAACTTGCAATCAGGTACTCATTTAGTAGGTGATCTCATCTCAATAATGTGATCCCCTCTTATGAGAGTGGATCAAATATTCATGATTTTAGTATATAAATTTATGTTAGAATTTTTATATAGGGTATTATTATTGTTTTTTTGTTTTATGTGTGTGTGTTTGTTCAACAAATGAAAAAATATAACTAGAAATTCCAAGATCATAGAATCAAAGTTAAATATACCTAGTTCTCAAAAAATCAAAATGGTGTTAATGTACCCACTAAGTGGGGAAGGATTCGCTTGGGATGTGATGTGTGTCGGTTTAAAGTGTTGTTTTTGGCTTAGATGCATGAAATATTATTTTATGACCTAAGACCAATGTTCCTCTATGGACCACGCTGAGGGTTTAATGGTCGATAGCTAGTTCTCTTAAACTCATTATTCCTAATCATAGATCAAATATCTCCTTGGGAAGTCATACATTTGGGTCAAAGGATTATTCTTGGGATTTTATTTCTTCAATATTCATTTATAGGGAAAAAATTCTAGGTTTTCACCTCAATCAAGTCCACATCCATATACCCATACCTACTCCTTAAACCATTTAATGTAGTACCAAAATCCTTAATGTAAACGAAGGATATATGCTCAGGAGGTCATGTGTTGTTGATTAATTGTCTTTTTTAAACTTGAATGCTTAAATAAATTCTTTTTGGGGATAAATCCTAGGTTTCATCTTAGCCATATCCAATTCCAAAGACCCATACTTAGTATCAAACACTTCTTAATAACACTAATATTCCCTCTAAGAGGTAAGGACGAATTTGTAAAGAGGTCATGTTTCTTGGAACAAAGTGTTGTCCATGCCCATGGATGCGTAATATATTCCTTTAGATTCCAATCCCTAATATTTTTCACCCAACCATGTTGAAGGCCACCTAGTCCTCAAAACGACCTAATGGTATGTACATCCACATTCAAGACACAATGATACAATCGAGAGATCATATATGGTAGTTTGATCATCATTCTTATATTTTTCCTCATGATACTACCCTAATACCTATACATACTACTGAAAACCAACTAATGTTTTTTGTATGTTGCCACATAGAGGTAAATGATATCCCCAATAAGTCATATGTAGTGGTTTAAGGTGTTGTTCTTGGAAATGGATAGTGAAAATATTTTATTAGGTCCTAACATCTAGGTTTCATCCCTGAAACATGCCAATGTCATTGAGAATAATGTCTAGCTCTTAAATCCTCTTTATGGCACTGAGACATAACCACTCTTACACCAAGGATACACTCAATAGGTACTATGTGGTAGTATACGATATCTTCTTGATCTAGGTTTGTTCCATTGATCATGTTTATGGTCATAAGACTTATACCTAGTGTTATTTCCTCTTGATTCTTTCCCTATCCCTATTCTAAGACCAAGGATCCTTTTAAGAGGTAATTTGTAATAATTCAACAAATTGATCTTGACCCTAGATGCATAGAAACGTTTTTTAGTTCCTATGGCATAGGTTTCATTGGGCCTAAAACATGTTGAGATCCACTAGTATTATCCCTCCCTAGTGATCAAACCTACCACTCTAGAACAACCAATTCTAGAGAAACATTGCTCAATTCCTAATCAACAATTGTTTTGCATTTTCCAAAAAAATGAAGAGATAAAAATTCCCTTGAAGAAACAAATTGAAGTGATTTCCACGAATTTAGAATCTCTACCTATATATTTGTACTCCATCGATCATAAGAAAATATTTATATAAACACAAGATTTTGAAACTAGTCAGTTGTAAGTTGTATATGTTGACAAAAATATTCAAATATCCCTTTTTAGTAAGTCCTCATATGAACATTCAATAAACAATTGAGGGAATTGATGTATCCATTTTTTTCAGTAACTCTTCAAAAGAACACCCAAACAGAGAACTAATAACAATCCATTGTAATCTAAAGATCAAAAATCACCTTTGTCCAGACTATACATGAAAATGGGAATTCCACAAAAAGGTGTTCAACAAACAAAAGTATTTATTTACATAATATATATCCTCATGACATCATTATCATGTAGTGAAACCTTCCTAATTGTTCAATTCATCATCCTCATCATAGTTGTCACCATCATTAGAAAATACCAAGGTTGATCAGAACATCAAGACATTACTTTTTTCAAAGGATGACATATATGAATTTTCTTCATTGTTACATGCAAATCATTCTCTAGAGTATGGTTCTTCCATCCACCAGTTGTAATCATCAAAACGATCTATTGTTACAGAGCCCTCCCCATGTCATGAAGACTCATGTCTAAATTTTTTACATATATTATTGTTTCAATTGAAGTACATAAAGAAGTAAAAATTATTGTATACATGTAATGTGTTTAATTATTAATTGTTTTTGGTATCTAGGAACCCTTCTATCGAGGCCTTTTAGTGAGCATCCATCTGACAAAATGGTGGCTAGTGACTCACACAATGGTCAGTACTGTAATGTACCCATACAATACTTAATATTTGATACCAATATGTAACATACCTATACACTACTTAAGCTTTGATACCAATCTATATCAGACCCCTTACTTTAGAATGCCCTAGAAAATTCGTAATCCAAGCCAACATTACCAAGAACGGGTAAAAATATGTATCTTTGAACAAGGTAGCACATGCACAACTAATTTTTTTTCATTATATTTAATTAAAATAGGGAAAAATATTATTTCACTCTCAAAACTTAGGAAGCATGATTATATATATTAAATAGTTTACATTCAGAGTAAAAAACAAGGTTAATTAATTAAACTCAATGTGATTAATCATGTCCTTTTAATCCATTCCAAAGTTTCAACGTCGGGCATCTAACATTGGAATACAAGGTCATTAAATTAGAAATATCACTACAACACTGATGGCCCTATCTTGGAACTTTGGTTCCTTGTCTTTGAACATTGGAGATCAACACGAAATTGAAACTCATTCCAAAAATTGTCATGTTGATTCTGATGTCGACACATCGCCATCGACACCTTGGCACTAACTTAAAAGAAAAAATTCATAATGATAAATCGATCTTGGTGTTGGAACCTAAGCATCGAAACCTCGACTAAAACTAGAGAACACGTTAAAATTTATTATTCAAAACATAACTCTCTAATGCATTCCCAATTAAGTTTAAACACAAGGAAAAAAATATAGAATTTTATAACCATCAAGTTTTCAAATAAAAATGGCATTCTCTAATCTTGGCTCAAAGTTTATTTTCCCTTAGGAACTACAAATTAATATAGAGATGATATTCAAGCTCTTCTTCATTTTTTGAATATACCAAAATACCATCCAAAAATACTATAAATAATTTGTCCAATTATTCCCTAAACACTCCATTCATCAAACACATGAATGTAGTTGAGGAATTTGTTAGTACAAAGGGAAGGATTGTATACTCATAATGCCCATACCTAGTTCTAAACATTGTTTTGTTGATTTCCTCATCTTTAATACACACCTGGTGATACAAAGGTATCAAATAAATCTTGGAAAATATTTTTTCTTCTCTCAATTGATAAAAAATATCATCAATCCTTGGTAACACATAATTATTCTTAATTGTAGTTTTATTCATCTTCCTATAATACACACACAATATTGATATATCGTTTTGTTTCTTACACAAAGAGTTAGAGATCTCCAAGGTGAACTGATGGGTCATATATAACCCTTTCTAACAACTCTTCCAATAGCATTTGCAATTCCCTTAACTTTGGGATTCCCATTATGTAAGGATCCTTCAATGCTAGCACAAGTACAAGAACCAATTCAATTGTAAAGTCAATGCCAGGGACGATTTTAAGGAACCATACTTATTTAAAAGTGTATAAATGTTGGCGAATATTACCAATTCTTAAAATGGCAACTATAAAATGATTAGCGATATTTTTCAAAAAATATTTTAATTTCCAAGGATTTTATATCGTTTATATAATAATTTGGCGATTTTTAGAGTGAAAAAAATTTACCCCATCAAAATTGAGTGAAACAGGGCTTCAAAAAATGCAAAATGGCGAATTTTTTTTGGGAAAAAAACATGGAAAAATAGCCCACTGGGCTAAAATTCGCCCCTAAAATAGTCAATTCCCTCTTTTTTTAACCCAGGTACATCCTAGAGCACATCCTTGAAATAGTTAAATATTAGATTTTCTCTTAGGATTGATTCATTTTTTAGTTTTCATTTCCTCCTCATGTATGAAATACAACTGGCATCCCTTCCTGAAATATTTATTCATCTGTATGGCTGATATTTATCTCACAAAAATTTGTCTTACAATTCCTTTAATTTCATTTTCAATCCCATCCTCATCCTAAGTTGTGATGATTTTATTATGACTATCCATAATAACATGATGCAATTCCATCCATTCCATTCCAATCAGAATGTCATATGAGGCTAGAGGAATAACATCCAAATCAAACTTTGTATTTAACATATTCTTTTTAAAACAATAGTCTTTAATCACTGAAGTAATCTTCCTTCTCATTTTTGTAGCTAACTGCACCATATGTGCTTAGGCAATTTACTACTCACTAAATTACATCTTTCAATGAGATTAGTATTTACATAATAATAAGAAGCTACATAATCAATCAAAATTTAAATGGGTAAATAATTTAGTTTACCTTCCATTTCAATCATTGTAGACTGGTAGTCTTCCTAGAAATTATCCAAGGTTGATGCATAAATACGAGGAATGCTTCTTGAAATATCCCATAATGTAGAATATTCTTCCATATTATACATGTTAGCATATTTATTCTTCCTTTTCAGACACTTATTTAAGGAATGCCCACCTCCATATTTCCAAAAATTAACTTTGAATGGTTTATTTTTTCCTTCAGACTCAATAATCCTTGATTCATATTTTAGAATTGGTTGTTTAAAAGAGTTGTAAACATCATGATTAAACTCAAAATATATAAATCCACGTTTCCTCTATTCTTGGTTATATTTCAGTTTACTTTTCTAGTTCTTATGTAAATCCTTCCTACTTTTACCTTGCTCGTATAGACATTTAGCCTTCTGTATGCATTCTTTCATGTTATTAGGTTTGTCATAAGTAATTTTATCCTCATAGAAAAATAGTAATCCATTGAGAAATATCTTGCTCTTAACCTTCTCATCGTGGATGAATTCAACATAATGTAGTAACTCCATGAATATTTTCTCATATTGTTCCATTGTCATTTTTCCGATTCCAAGTTCAAATAATTATTTCATTTTCTTATCATAATATTGCTAGGATATGTATTCATGCTTGAAATACCTTTGAAACCTATTCCATGAGAATTTCTACTCATCATAATAATCATGTAGATGCAGAGACTTATTCATTTATAGAATCCAAATCTTTGCAATTTCCCTATATTTTTCTCCATCAAAGTTGGGGGGTTTGATTCTCTTGAGTTCACCCTTTAATGCATTCCCATCTCACTTTCTCTTTTGATTCCTTCTAGGATGAATATCATGCCAAAGTTTAGGTACTTCATTCCCATGATGACTTTCAAATGTATAACATTGGAAATGTAATTCCATGTTTCTTACATCCTTCTCATTAGAAATATTATATCTATAAGGAAATTCTTTATTCATTGGTTCATATCATTCATTTCTCATGATGGAGAATACTTGTTGCATCTGATTTTATAATTTCATCATATTCCACAACATTTGTTGATTAATTTGATTTTCTTGTTTCACACATTGAAGGATCTTTCCATTCCCAACATGAATATCCCTCAATGTTTGGAGCACTTCCATGGTTCCCATTTCATACTAATGACTATTAGATCCACTTCTTTGAATACCCATTCCAATTTCTTCATCGAAGTTGGACAATGCAGTCCCTTCTGCCATCCTTTCAATACCGCTTTCCTACTACACTGGCAATATGTAAATACAATGGCCTGAAAATTGTGTTGTCCCTAGCAAAATGAAAATTCATCAATGATTGTTAGTTAACATCAATATTCATATGCATAATATAATTTACATTATCAACATAGAAACATTTCATACAAAGAAATACTATATTGAGACCAGGAAGGTTCAATATTTTCCACTCTTTGAATATTAAAAACATTTCCTAGAGGCCAAGTGTCAAAAACATAGCTTTGATACCAATCTGTAACACACCCATATGCTACTTCTGCTCTGATACCAATTTTTATCAGATCCCTTTCCTAACCATGCCCTAAAACATTCGTAAAACAAATTGACATTATGAGGTTTGGGTGAAAATATGTATCTTTGAACAAGGTAGCACATGCACAACTAATTTTTTTTACTAACATTAATTAAAGTGGATAATACTATTATTTCATTCTCCAAAATGCGGAAGTGTGATTATATATATTAATTAATTTACATTAAGTTTTAAAAATATGGTTAATTAATTAAACCCAACATGATTAATCATGTCCAACAAAACAATTTTGATGTTTCGATGTTGAACATCAGAAATTAGGATATGAGGTGAGTAAATTACAAATATCACTATGGCACTGATGTTTTGACCTCAAAACTCAAGTTACCTGACTTTGGACATCAGAAATCATCACAAAATTGAAATTCATGCCAAAAATTGTCATGCCGATTATGATGTCGACATGTTAGACACCTAGCCTCATACAATGACTTACAATAAAACATTGACAACATTAAACTGATCTCAATATAGACACCTTGGCACACAAACACATCAACATTTAACGTGTTACTTAACAACAAACTCGAACGAGATTTCCCTTTTGACCTTAAGTTGACATTTGTACATTGGAATTGGAATCTTAGTGACTACTCTTATGATTCAAAGGTTAAGGACTTAGTCACTTTAAGAATTATGTCTGATCCATTGATTTAGTCTAGAAATCTATAAAAATTCCTTCCTTTAGCTAGATATGAAACCTGGTCATATCTAGGCTCAATTACAAGCTACAATTAATCAAACCATTATTTATAATCCATAGACATGGTAAAAACTCTTTCTCAAACAAGAAATACTTTCCTACAAGGAAAGAATCTAACTGGTATTAAACCATTTTAACACATAAATATTTAAAAACCAACATAAACTTTGAGGTTTAGATACAAAATTTTTATTGTCCAATTTAAGCATTCATAACAATAACTTTCTCAAAATCAAAGCACATGCTAATAGTTATTATTCAAACCATATCTCTCTAATGCATTTCAAATTAAGTTTTAACACAAAGGAAAACTTTAAAAGTTTATAACCATCAAGTTTTCAAATATAAATGGCATTCACTAAGATAACTTATTCGACCTTCAAAATGTTAAAGGAATTTCACCCTCCCTTAATTAGTGTACAATAACTGGACAATAATTGGCATGTTACAACCATTAAAACCAAATGGTATTTCCTTTAGCACTTAATAACTCCCAAGGGCCAAACATAGCTTGAACTTATCAATTTTCCTAAGCAACTTTCATACAGAGCTATATTCAAGGACAACATTTCATATTGTCCAAACAATATTAGTTAAATGAAAAATACCTTGTCCAATTTGTAGCAGCTACAAAAATCCTAATCAAACAATTTATAAATATACAATTCATATTTCATAATTGTGTACCATCTCATGAGTTCAACATAATTAAGGAAAATTCAACAAGCCCATTCCATCCATCAAAAATAAGACATGGAACAATTAACTTGATTCCAATAATGAATTTATCATTGAAAAATAAGATGTTTACCGACAATTTAAATTATCTGAAAACATTTGAATTGGGAAGATTACTGGATGTGAGGAACGATCCACCAAATAGTAAGTAGTTATGCTCATAAATAGCTCAACAAAACACTACCCCCGACCCGATAAGCATGCATTCACAAGTTATGTTTCTCGCCCAATTCCTCAATACTCCCAATTAACCATAGGAAATCATAATAATTGACCTACATCCATTTCCATGCCAAACATTGTATTTCACCTTCCTAGCTTCCTTTTGTTAGCACAACAGTGAGACACAACACTATTTACCATTCTCATATTTTCACAAAGTTGGTTTCCTACACCAATTTCCATTTCACTGGAATATCTAGAGACAAAAGGGTTATAGTTTCACAGAATATATTCCCCATAAGGTTATAGTTTCACAAAATATCCAGTTGGAATTTACAATTGTTTTCCACATTATGGGATTATCGGACTACCGTTAAAACACCTATTGGCTTCACCCCATTCCTATTGGTGTATCTCCCGATTGAATGTGAAATTCCTTCTCTAAAGTTCAATGTAGAACTGCTACCCAATACCACTTTAGAGGAAGAACGGTTATTGTATTTAAACAAGTCGAATGAAATCCGTCGATATGCCACGTTTACTAATGAGGAACATAAATAATGAATTAAATTTCAGTATGATAGATCCATTCAACCTCACCTCTTCAATGAAGGTGGCCTGGTCCTAACATATGACCAGAAGCACGATAAGTTGGGAGGTGAAAAACTAGAATCCATGTGGCATGGACCATATATTCTTAGTCATGTCTTAGGGAAAGGATATTATGAGCTTAAAGACTATGATTGGATATCACTAGGTGAGCCCCAAAATGACCTTTACCTCAATAAATACTATGCCTAGGTCATATAGCATAGTAATTTTGTATATATTTTTTATAAAGTGTTGTATGTAGTTTGGAGTGTGAATTTGTTGTGAATGTAAGACATATCTTTATAAGCAAGCCTTCTTATATAGTGTTTTGTTATAATGGACAAATTACCGCTTATTTCAGGTTTCCAGATGGTCATAGCCATTATACAGTGAATCTCACATCAATGTCATGGGTATTGTATTCCCCTATCGGTGATTAGGTGAGAGCCGAGGAGGAACTTGCTTGGGTCCCAGAGTCTCGATATGAACAATATTGAAGAGTACAATGTAGTAATTGGTTTATTAAATGAAGCTTCAACTATATATATGAAGCATATTAGGGTTTGTTTAGATTCAGAGTTAGTTTTCCACCAGTTAAACTGGGCCTACAACATCCATAACCCCATACTTCTTCATACATTCCAAAGAGTTAGGCTTTTTGAGAGGTGTTTTGAGAAATTTTCCTACCATCACATCCCAAGACATTTAAACTCATTGGATGATTCAATGGAAAATTATGTTTTGGATTGGTATTTGGCTCACATTTGAAGTTCATTTTAGATACTAAATACATTTAAAAAAAACACATAAACACATATAGGTAGCCAATCATGCACATAACAAATCACATACACACACATATTTGTAAATAAGAGTGTTATACATACATACATACATACATACATACATATATATATGTATGTATGTATGTATATACATATATACATACATATATATATATAGATATATATATATATATATGTATATATATATATATGTATATATATGTATGTATATATATGTATCTATATATATGTATATATATATATATATATCTATATATATATATATATGTATATATATATATATGTATATGTATATGTATATGTATATGTATATCTACATATATATATATATATATATATATATATATACATATATACATATATACATATAGTACATCAAAAGGTCAAAATATGAAGCTCCGAAGCTTTCAATATCTGTATAATACAAAAATAGGAAATCACTATAGACAAATCCTCATGCTCATGATAACACTTAACAACACAAGCTACTCGACCGAGTAACCTCCCAAAACGTCATGACACTCTAGCTTAAGTTGAAAAAGTACTGAGCACCTTTTATACTCTCGTCGTGCTCGTTAAAAATATACTAAAAAGAAATTGAGTAAGTCTTTTACTTTTTTTTTGGACTCGTTAAAATGAATTACGAAAAAAGGAAACTCCGTGGTGTCACCTTTAAGATCTTTTCAAACTACTTTAATACGAAGAGATTGCCAATCGAACCTTATTCTTTCACTTTGTAAAAGTATTCGAAAGGTCATCTATTCAGTGATAGTTTACCCCTTTTTCGGATCGTTTAGACTCAATTACAAAAAAAATATACTGTAGTTCTTTAAAACTAGAGGATTTCTCCTAGGTATCATTTTATACGTTTTTAGACCTTTGGGACTAAATCTATGAAAAAGTCCATTTCCAGAGTGTCCTTAGTCATTTTAGACTCTCTAAATATGAAACAACTACTAAGTTTACCTTCTTCGGACTCATAAAATTAAACGTTGACGGACCCTTTTGGGAATGAAACCCTCCTTTATCGGGTTCATAAAACGTATGATAATGGACTCATCCTCCTTTCTCATAGTATGTATCTATTCATTTTAATTTCCCACATAACTGGACATTAAACCCTAAATCTTAATTTACATGACTAGTTAGACATATTTGAACATAGTTTCTGAACCCTGGTTAGTAAATTTATGTTTCCTAGTTAATCATATATATTAAAAATAACTTGCAATTAGGTACTCATTTAGTAGGTGATCCCATATCAATAATGTGATCCCCTCTAATGAGAGTGGATCAAATATTCATGATTTTAGTATATAAATTTATGTTAGAAATTTTATATAGGATATTATTATTCTTTTTTACTAAAAAAGAGGCACTCGATTGATATTTTGTAAATCCATCAATCGAACTTTTAAAAGCTCAATCGAGGAATAAGATAAGCACTTGATCAAGCAATACAACTCGATCAAGGATTAGGAGCTCGAACGAGATAATATCTCGATTGAGATAATAGCTAGATGTATAAATTATCTCGACTGAACTCCTAAAAAGTGTTATAAAAATGGAAAAAAACTACCGACGGTTTATTTCCATCGCGGCTATTGTTCAAAGTCTCGATCAAGCAACAAGAAGAAACACAACTAAGGGTTTGTGAGTATAACTGAGGGTCACGCCGTCACCAAAAACCACCACCAATAATCCCCTCATGTTTCCATGGCCTCCAAACAAAAAATTAGGATAAAAAAATCTCTTAAAACCTTAAAAAAAGTTTTTTTCTATTTAAAAATTACTTTTTGTAAATTAGTTAGTGTATTTAAAAAAATTGCAAAACTGATTATTTTCATTAGTTATGTTTTGTAATATAGATTTTCATAAATTACTTTTTTAATAGTTTAATTTAGACTTTGTTTTTTTTGTGTGTGTTTTATAATTTAGATTTAGATTTTTATTTTTTGGTGTGTGTGTGTGTGTTCAATAAATGAAAAAATACAAATAGAAACTCCAAGATCGTAGAATCAAAGTTAAATATACCTAGTTCTCAAAAAATCAAAATGGTGTTAATGTACCCACTAAGTGGGGAAGGATTCCTTTGGGATGTGATGTGTGTTGGCTTAAATTGTTGTTTTTGTCCTTATATGCATAAAAGAGTATTTTACAAACTAAGTCCAATGTTCCTCCATGGACCATGTTGAGGGTTTAATGGTCGATAGCTAGTTCTCTTAAACTCATTATTCCTAATCAGAGATCAAATATCTCCTTGGGAGGTCATACATTTGGGTCAAAGGGTTATTGTTGGAATTTTTTTTCTTCAATATTCATTTGTAGGGACAAAATTCTTGTTTTTCACCCCAATCAAGTCCACATCCATATACCCATACATACTCCTTAAACCTTTTAATGTACTACAAATATCCTTAGTGTAAACGAAGGATATATGCTCAAGAGGTCATGTGTTGTTGATTAAGTGCCTTTCTTAAACTTGGATGCTTAAATAAATTATTTTGGGGGATAAATCCTAGGTTTCATCTTAGACATATCCAATCCCAAAGACTCATACTTAGTATCAAACACTTCCTAATAACACTAATATAACCATTAAGAGGTAAGGATGAATTGATCAAGAGGTCATGTTTTTTGGAACGTGTTGTCCATGCCCATGGATGCGTAGTATATTCCTTTAGAATCCAACCCCTAATCATTTTCACCCAATCATGTTAAAGGTCACTTAGACCTTAAAAACCCTAGTGGCATGCACATCCCCATTCAAAATACAATGATACAATCCAGAGGTCATATATGGTAGTTTGATCATCATTCCTATATTTTTCCTCATGATACTACCCTAAGATTTATACATACTACTCAAAACCAACAATTTTTTTTGTATGTTCCCACATAGAGGTAAATGATATCCCTAGTAATTCATACGTAGTGGTTCAAGGTGTTGTTCTTGGACATGGATAGTGAAAATATTCCATTAGGTCCTAACATCTAGGTTTCGTCCCCCAAACATGCCAATGTCATTGAGAATGATGTCTATCTCTTATAGCCTCCTTATGGCACTAAGACATAGCCACTCTTACACCAAGGATACACTTAAGAGGTCCTATGTGGTGGTCTACAATATCTTATTCATCTAGGTTTCTTCCATTGATCATGTTTATGGCCATAAGACTTATACATAGTGTTATTTCCTCTTGATTCTTTCCCTATCCCTATTCTAAGGCCATGGATCCTTTTAAGAGGTAATTTGTAATAGTTCAACAAATTGATCTTGGCCCTAGATGGATATAAACATTTTTTAGTTCCTATGACATAGGTTTCATTGGGCCTAAAATATTTTGATATCCACTAGTCTTATCCTTCCATAGTGATCAAAACCACTACTCCAGAACAAACAGTTGTAGAGAAACTTTTCTCAATTCCTATTCGACAATTGTTTTGAATTTTGCAAAAACCTAAATAGATGAAAAGTTCCTTGAATAAACAAAGTAAAGTGATCCCAACAAATTTAGAAGCTCTACGTGTGTATTTGTGCTCCATCGATCCTATGAAAATATTTATATAAACCCAAGGGTTTGAAACTAGTCACTTGTAAGTTGTATATGTTGACAAAAATATTAAAATATCTCTTTTTAGTAAGTCTTCAAATGAACACTCAATAGATAATTGGTGGAATTGATGTATCCATTTTTTCGGTAAGTATTTAAAAGAACACCCAACAAAGAATTCAGAATAGTCCATTGTAATCTAAAGATAAAAAATCACCTTTGTCCAGACTATACATCAAAATGGGAATTCCACAAAAAGGTGTTCGACAAACTAAATTATTGAATTACATAAGATATATAATCATGACATGATTATCATGTAGTGATACCTTCCTAATTGTTTGATTCATAATCCTCATCATAGTTGTCACCATCATTATGAAATCATGGGTTGATGAGAACATCAAGACATTATTTTTTTCAAAGGATGACATATATGAATTTTATTCATTGTTACATGTATATCGTTCTCTAGAGTAGGGTTCTTCCATCCACCAGTGGTGAAGGTTAGAACGATCTGTTGTTGCAGAACCCTCTCCATGTCATGAGAAGACTCGTGAATAAATTTTTACATATATTATTGTTTTAATTGAGGTACATATAGAAGTAAAAATTATTGTATACATGTACATGTGTTTAATTATTTATTGTTGTTGGTGTCTAGGAACCCTTCTATCTAGGCCTTCTAGTGAGCCTCCATCTAACAACATGGTGGCTAGTGACTCACACAATGGTCAGTACTGTAATGTATCCATACAGTACTTAAGATCCAATACCAATATGTAACATACCTATACACTACTTAATCTCTGATACCAATCTATATCAAACCCCTTACTTGACCATGCCCTAGAACATTTGTAACACAAACCAACATTGTGAGGATCAGGTAAAAATATGTATCTTTGAACAAGGTAGCACATGCACAACTAATTTTTTTCATTAGCTTTAGTTAAAATAGAAAAACATTATTATTTCGCTCTCCAAAATTAGGAAGCATGATTATATATATTAAATAATTTACATTAAGAGTAAAAAAAAGGTTAATTAATTAAACTCGACATGATTAATCATGTCCTATAAATCCATTCCAAAATTTCAACGTCAGACATCGAACATTGAAATACAAGGTGAGTAAATTAGAAATATCAATCGAACACTGATGTCCCAAGCTTGGAACTCTAGTTCCTCATATTTTGAACATTAGAGATCCACATGAAATTGAAACTCATTCCAAAAATTGTCATGTTGATTTTGATTTCAGCACGTCAGCATCAACACCTTGGCACTAACTTAAAATAATATATTCATAATGATAAATCGATCCTTGACTAAAACTAGAGAGAATTCTAAAATTTATTATTCAAAACATAACTCTCTAATGCATTCCCAATTAAGTTTAAACACAAGGAAAAAATATAGAAGTTTATAACCATCAATTTTTCAAATAAAAATGGAATTCACCAACCTAACTTATTCAACATTCAGAAAGTTAAAGGCGTTATCCATCCCTTAATTTGTCTATAAGAAATGGTTAATGATTTCCATGTTACAACCATTAAACCCAAATGGAATTGCCTTTATCACTTAACAACTCCCAAACAGAGCATGAACTGATCAATTGTCCTAAGAAAATTTCATATAGATCTACATTCAAGGACAACATTTCAGATTGTTCAAACAATATAAGTCATAAGAAAAATACCTTTTCTAGTTTCTAGATACAATTGCAAACTCCTACTCAAATAATTTAGAAATATACAATTCATAGTTCATAATCCTCTGCAATTCATAATTTTGTATCATCTCATGAATTCAACAGAATTAAGGAAATTTCATCAATCCCATTCCATCCATAAAAAATAAGACAAGGAAGAATTAGCTTGATTTCAATCATAAATTTATCATTGAAAATAACAACATGTTTAATAGCAATTTAACTTAACTAAAAACAATTGAATCAAGAAATTGTTTGTGTGTGAGGAACACTCTACCCAACCATAAGCATTTTTTTCTCATAGATTTGTCAACAAAATGCTATCCCCGAGTTGATACCCATGTCCTCAATACTCATCCAATTCCTCAATACTCCCACATAACACTTTTCAATATGGATAATTGGCCTACATCGAATTCCATGCCAAATAGTGTATTTCACCATCCTAGTTTTCTTCTGTTAGGACGAGAACAAGACACATCACTATTCACCATGCTCATAATTTATTTAATTTATTTTCCTACACCATTTTCCATTTCACTAGAATATCCATAGATAAAAAGGATATAATTTTATAGAACCTCTTACTAGTATGGTTTACATGTTAAGATCTTTGTTTCAGTTTTACTCCACTAATCAAAATTTCCATGTTTATTCTTCGACTCTCATGGATATCATCTAGATATTTTCTCTCAGTTCCCTTTCTCCACAGGACCGAACTCTCCCACCACATTAAAATATGATTTTTCTTGCATGGTAAATCTATTTCCCCACACGGTCTCTCCCACGAGCCATGTTTATTTCTTTAATTAACAACTACTCAGCCTCTCAATCACACTTTTTTTTGTACTAGGGGAATCAACAAGTGGGGACTGGGTTGGTACTCGCGTGACACAGGGTCTAGGGATCCAATTCAAGGGCTACCACTACACTATACCCTTGTACCACATGGCCCAAACCATGGTATTGGAGGTATTTTAACTTGATACCTTCCATTTAAAACTTAACAACTTCACCACTTTATCTTCCCCCCCATGGGAATCCCCTCAATGACACTTAATAAACCTAAAGCGTTATTATTATTTAAGATAAGTTTAAGTTAGTTAAAACATATTTATCCTCAAATCAAGAAATAAGATAATTTTAGGGAATTAAGGTTTTATTAAGTTCATTTCATGGTTTTCTACCTAAGACACTTCTAATCTCCCTTTCTACCTCTGGTAAATACTTGGGCCCCCGATCCATTCAGGGTACCCTCTCATTAAATTTAGTTATGGATTTAATATTGATAGTTTCAAAACACAACATGTTCAACCTTTCAGGAATTGATATAGATTACTTATAGTTCTACCTAATCAAAGTAGGGATTTCAAGCCATGGGTATTACATTCCCTTCCCCCTTAAATTATACACCATCCTCAATGATTCATTGTCAAAATACATCAACAAAATTTTCAAACTTATTTACATGTATACTATATTCAAAATGAAGGGTGATTCTCTTCCCACATCTTGTATTCTGTTTCCCAAGTTTCTTCCTCGGGACAATAAGGATTTCATTGGTATTTTACCTATCCTATGTCCATGTTCTTGGGTGTCTTGAATATTATGTCTAATTTGAAAATTGGATGAAGTTGGATTTTCCCTTTGGGTTCCACCTATAACACAAACCAATAAAGTATATGATTAGAATAATAAATATACCTTTTTGATAATGAAATATGAAAAGCACTATGTACTTTAATCGAAGGAGGTAGTGCTATTTCATAGGCCACTGGTCCAATTCTACTATGGACCTCAAATGGTACACAAAATATGGTAGACAACTTTTTACATTTCCCCAACCTATATGAACGTTTTATGCCCCTGACCTTTACGAACACTTTCTCCCCAACCCAAAATTCCCTATGCATTCTAGCTTTATCTACATAGCTCTTATATTGATCTTGTGTTATCTTCAAGTTTTGTTTGATTTGGATTAGGTGTTGTTCCATGTACTGAAGCATCTCTAGTACAAATATGAGCCTATCTATATATTTGTCACATTTTACTATAACATTACACTTCCTACAATAATGTGCTTCGAATGGAATCATCTTCAATGGTTCCTGGTAACCATTACTGGGATTGTCCATTACATAAATTTGGAGCATGTCCTCAATGACTTGATTCACTTGCTTAATCTATCTATCTGTCTATTATCGATAAGTTGTACCAAGGTTGAGTTTGGATCCAAATTATTTGAACAATCCTTTTCAAAAGTTTGAAGTGAAATTTGGATCTTATTCTGAAACAATTGATTTTGGAATACCATGCAACCTAGGAATTTCCTTCATTTAGATCTATCCAATCCTGGCTTCCTTAAATTTGGATTGTACATGTATAAAATGGGCTGAATTTTTTAACCACCACCATAATAGAGTCATGTTTCTTCGCCAATCTTAGTAATTTTTTTATGAAATCAATATTCACTACATCCCACTTCCATTCTAGTATAGTTAATGGATGGAGTGGTCCCAGCAGGATGCATATGTTCCAATTTTACTCTTTTGCATTCTAAGCATTAAGAAATATACCTTTCCACTCCTTTCTTCATGAATAACCAATAGTAGTCTTTCTTAGTTTCTTTCAAATCCTTTTGATAACTATGATGACCTAAATAAGGTACACTATGCATCTCTTGTATTATCATTCTCTTTATTTCAACTTTAGTTGGTATATAAATTCTTCCATTAAACTAAATAGTTATATATTTAGATCATGCATATTTGGAAAAAAATTATCGGCATGTTGTATGATTGCAATGCTACTACAGCCTACAAATATTGATCATCTTCTTTCAACACCTATTGTAATATGATTTTTAAATCATAATTCCAATTGTTTATGGATGAAAGCTACATTATTTGACTTCTTTTCTTGAGTGTATCAACAAGTATGTTCTCTTTTCCTTTTATATTTGATTTCAAAATTGAAATCACTCAAGAATTCAATCCATCTATCATGTCCGTCATTCACGCGAGGTTTCTCAAACAAGTATTTTAGGTTGTGATGATAATTCTTTAATTCAAACATGTTTCCCATGAGATAACATCTCCACATTTGGAGTGCATAAACTACAACAACTAACTCCAAGTAATTAGTATCATAATTCTTCTCATGTTCTTTCAACTTTCATTATTCATAACTAATTACATGCCCATCTTACATGAAAACTCCATCGATTCCCTTTAGCAAGGCATCAATACAAACCACATATTATTTGTTTGTATATGAAATCTTTAATATTGGAGTAGATGTGAGTAGCTCTTTCAAGAATCTATAGTTGTATTCACACTTTTGATTCCTCTCAAATTTCATGCCCTTCTTCTGTAAGGATGTAATAAGATTTGCAATTTGGGATAAATATTTTATAATCCTTCTATAATATCCAATCAGAGACATAAATGATGTAACCTCTAACACATTTTTACAAGCAAGCCAATCTTGTATAGCCTTTATTTTAGTAGAGTCTACTACTACACTTTTCTTATAGATGAAGTTACCCAAGTACAATAGTTGCTTGTGATAGAATGAACATTCTCTATGTAGTGCTCTGCCTAACGAGTAGAGCACTCGGTCCATTTCTCTGTGATCTTCTCTATCTTAACCTCATTCTGAGTTAGTTTTTAATAAAATCAAGACATTTTAATCATATTACAGGTTTATATCCATGTATGTTTTATTAGTTTTATAAACATATTAATGTATAAATATGAACTGTAAACATATTAATGTAGAAATATGAGCTGTACATGGTTGATAAACTTCATGAATTTTTTTAAATTAGACAATAATACCATGCAAGAATTTAATATCTAAATACCTGGAACCAACGGTTGTAGTAGATACAAGAGTTTGTTGTAGACCTTGTAGGCTCCTTCACCTTTCAACTTTCCATCCAAGCCTTTATTAACAAAATGATGTGCCACCGTGCCGACCAGCTCTCATCATGTGCTGGCCCCAGGAAACCCATGGGTTTCCTAGCCCCCGAGCCCATAGACCAATAATACCGAGAGAAGCTTCCTTTCCATTCTATATATTTCTTCGTTTCCACCCATTTCTCCATCATTTCCGGATATCCTCGTCCTTGATTTATCCCCCTCCTCAAGTTTTTTTCCTCAGTCATTTTTCCCCTAATGCAGAGTCTAATTTCCCCAAAACCAATCCTCCCCCATCTCTCTTTGATACCTCCCCTAAATACTCATTTTCCTCCTACTTTCTTCCACCTTCCTCCACCACCTTTCCCCCAAAACAATTCATTCACCTACCTCTTTCGGTTTTTGATGCTAGTAAATTATTATAATCATGAATATACATTTATTCATTCAATTGTCCTTATCTCGAGCATCCGAATAGTTAAGGTTTTTTAAGTTGAATTGAATAAGTTGGTTTTCTGGAATTTATTAATTCTTGGAATGTTCACCACTGGTCCCTCACAAGATGGCAGTTTAATAGCTAGTCCTATTCAAATCAAATATGTTGAATAACATAATAATTTAGTAATTATCTTTTGTATAGGTGAGTATCTTAGTTGTTTTACTTGATCCAGAATCCAATGTTAGTAATCATAGTAATAAGTATTATTATAAAATCAATCATGTCATATCTTGATGGTCATATTCCATAATTCAATATACATGTTTAACCTACATGGAATCATTTGGTGCATTTGANAACTAAGTAATTGTGAATTGCTTTAAACCTATAAATGTACCTAGTATCACTATGTTTGACCATAACTTCGGGACGAAGTTTCCTGAAGCGTGGGTGTATCTACAATTGACTACATTTACCACAAGAGCATAATAATAACAATAATTATAATAATAATTGTTTAATTAATTAATTGACTATGTTTAACACAAGATCTTAATAATCATCATAATAATAATAGAAATAGTTGTCTAATTAAACTATCCATTATGTTTACCACAAGAGGCACTATTAATAATAATAATAATAATAATAATACCATTTGTAATGCCCATATTAATTAATGATTATTAATAAGAGATTTTAATTAATATAAACAGAGAAATATATATAATTATAATGGTTAATTATTAAAGATTTATTATTTAGTTATTAATAAATAATAAACAAAATTATTATTGTTGTCATTACTTCGCCGCTCAATATAAAACTTAGGTAAACCATTTCTAGGGCATTTGGGTTAGATGGAATAAACACACCGTTCAAAGAAACTAACAGATGTCAAGCAAAATTTAACTACACTGCCCAAGAAGAAAAAAAATAAACATAAATTAATAAAAGGGCGGTGGAGGAAGGAAGGCGGTGGGGTGAAGGAGGTATAAGGGAGTTTTATGGAAGAACAGGGGGGGAAGAAAAGAAAATATTTTCAGGAAAGAACGGGGAGTGAAGAAAGTTTTATGAAAGAACAGAGAGGAAAGGAGAAAATTTATTGGGGAATTTACTCAGGCAGATTTGGACTCTGAGGAAAGGAGGTTGCTATCCATTTTCTTGGTACGTGGGCTCAGGGGCTAGGAAACCCGTAGGTTTCCTAGGGCCAGCAAACCTGCTGGTCGGCAGGGTGGAAAATCAGAGCCGGCAATAAGGCTCCTTCAGGAGCAAGAGAGGGAAAAGCAGGAGCTGGAGCAGGAGCAGAAGCAGGATTCAAGAGCGAAACAAATTCGAGGTATTTCACTAGTAAACCATCTTTTACTGCACAAAATTTAAATAAAAAAATCTGATGTTGAAATAGATATTTTCTTCCCTGTGAAAGATTGACTGAGTGCTCTGCCCGGCAGACAGAGCTCTACACCATTAATAATAATTATAATTAAAGACATTTTATAGTTGTTTGTTTTTAATCACAAGTATCATAGTTATGAGCATGTTATCTCTAGATTCATAATCAAAGCACCCTTAGGGGTTTAAACAACCCTGAAAATTTTGTTAATGTAAATGAACAATGTTTAAGTCTACACACGACAACTTTCTGAGGATTATTCTAATTTACGACACTTGATCACTTACGTATTATAGTGTTCACCTATCATTAATGAATACGTTAACTTAACATTCATTATTTCATTAACATATTTACCTGTGAAAACCTATACCATTAGTGATCGTGTTAAGTATTGGTATGCCGATATTGGTATACATGTGCAAAGTGTGCATGCATGGCCGGTGTATGCATAGATCATACACGTACTATAAGAAAACATCATATACCCTATATATATATATATATATATATATAATAATAATAATAATAATAACAAAATAATAATGATTCACATAGATAGGACATTCATGGATACAAGACATAACAATCACAAATACCTAGCCGGATTAACATACAAACATGTAATCTTTTCATCATCATCAATCATTAATTATTAATGAATTAAGTTATAACATCATTATATTTTCAGATTCATTACTCAATCAATTATTTTCAAGGAAGAGACACCTACTACTACTAATCTTGGTGTCGTAGATCCCCCCTGACCCAACACAGTACTAGCTATAACATCCTCCCATCCTAACCTACATCTGCACCCTCCATATCCTTCCTCTGCTAGTATAGAAGTGGATGTCGACTTCACCGACCTGACCACATAAGAACCTGAGAGCGATAGTGTCGGCTGAACAGCGGACCTAACCTCTCTTAGCAGACATCCGACCGTTATCATCACAACAACATGGGGAGCATGTCTCAGCATGGCCCTCCCATGACCTCGGGTATTATAAAAACATAGGTTGGAACACATCCATCCCTCTCAACATCTTGGGTCTATATACCCTATCAAAAACATACTTTGCTGCTATCGAGATTATTGGTCTGTGTCATCATATCATCAATTTTGGTAATCAAGGCTCTTCTACAGAAATAGGTACTATACCACACTTCATATAAAGTATCCATTTATTACATAGCCCATGTGTCCTGCAGATTAGTACTTTGAAAACGTACATTCATAATAATATATCCATTCAATCATTAGTGGGTGCATATTATCAACAACATTTCCTTTCATTGTATAAATCATTAAATTGATCACATCATGGGTCGATATCCATGTACCACATCATATATATATTACATTTATCAATGATGACAATTAAACATACACTCTCTTTATTAACAAAGGAATATCATGATAACTATAACATAGTAACCTCACAACATAATCATAACATCACAATCAATGTATCAACATAAGCATAGTAACATCTTAGACATCTATCATGTCATAAATATGGTTTACTTATTTGAGCTGAGTCCAACATTTATTAAGAAAATAAAATGCAACATGTCGATATGTCTAGTCAAATATGGGCATTACATATACTCACCCTTCAGGAAACTTCGTCCCGAAGTTATTGTTATACATGATTATAAGAATATATTATTATGCATAATATAGGTGTCTTACTACTAGAATTCATTAGTTATGGCAGTCCCACTTGGACCTTTACTTGCACAACCTGTCGATGTCATTTTACTATTTTACTTCTTTTATCACCTAATATATCTGAAAAACATATCCTAGTAACTACTTATGACCTCCTCGAGGATCCCCATTTGTAACATGCATCATGGTTCATCATGCCTTACTAGACAATTATCCACAACAATTTATATACTTAAAAAAAATTTCTATAGTCTTGTTTCTATTGTGATTCATAAGAAGATGTTATTTCCCTTTTGTTGTTGTTGTTGTTGACTCGTTTATGAATTTCTAGCTTTATTGAATCTCTCTCCAATTTACACCACTTATGTTCTCATTAAAATTGTTAATTAGGATCCATCTTGACATTGGTATGTCTGTACTAACTTGAATAACACTATGTTTATTAATCAAATCCCATTCACCAATCAATTCTCTTCAAAGAGCACTCTTACCCCATGAATGGCACATTATACATAGAATACTTACAATTGCTACTTATTTCTTTGTAATTTTTATTTTTTTTAATAATGGGACACTCTTTCTATCCTATGTAATTTAATTGATAGTTTCTTGGCTTGTCGTATCATTTTTCTATGATAATATCTAAATGTCATTTATACATTCACCTCTTTCTATACTAATTCCTATTAGCAGGCTTGAAACACTCCTCCCTTTTGCACTAGTTGTTGATCACTAACACTCTTATGGTAATTATGTGTCATTAAAACATATTGTCTTCAACCTAGTTTACTTATCACGTAAATTTACCAATTGATATCATCATCACTTCACACCTGTCACTTACTAATTACACAACTACCATTCTATTGCACCACTCCCTCTAATGCTCATCAAGATGTATCTTTAGTACCTTTAATTTTTTCATTAATTCATGTATATCAAGTTTACAATATGAATTTTCTTGCTAATAACGCAATCGCTTAGGCATACCTATGAATGTTGACCTGCTATATCTAGATAGGTACTTCATACAACCATGTGATCACCACTCCTAACATAGGGTATCCTTACAAGATGAATGGAATTTTTTATTTTTATTTTTTTACATAACATAATCTTTTGTATGCACACTAGGAAACACAGAACTAATCAGGAGACATTCCTATTAACTCATAATTAATCAACATCCTCGTTAGAGTACATTGTATTTAATTATAATGTGGAATTAGTTATGCGTACTCTTTCTATCCTCT
>LPNX010441465.1:26968-80689 GCA_001517045.1 Pseudotsuga menziesii | reverse complement strand
CAAGGAAGAGACACCTACTACTACTAATATTGGTGTCGTAGATCCCCCCTGACCCAACACAGTACTAGCTATAACATCCTCCCATCCTAACCTACGTCCGCACCATCCCTATCCTTCCTCTGCTAGTATAGAAGTGGATGTCGGCTTCACCGACCTGACCACATAAGAACCTGAGAGCGATAGCGTCGGCTGAACAGTGGACCTAACCTCTCCTAGCACGCATCCGACCGTCGTCATCACAATAACATGGGGAGCATGTCTCAGCACAGCCCTCCCACGACCTCGGGTATTATAAAAACATAGGGTGGAACACATCCATCCCTCTCAACATCCTGGGTCTATATACCCTATCAAAAACATACTTTGTTGCTATCGAGATTATTGGTCTATGTCATCGTATCATCAATTTTGGTAATCAAGGATCTTCTGCAGAAATAGGTACTATACCACACTTCATATAAAGTATCCATTTATTACATAGCCCATGTGTCCTGCAGATTAGTACTTTGAAAACATACATTCATAATAATATCTCCATTCAATCATCAGTGGGTGCATATTATCAACAACATTTTCTTTCATTGTATAAATCATTAAATTGATCACATCAGTGGTCGATATCCATGTACCACATCATATATATATTACATTTATCAATGATGACAATTAAACATACACTGTCTTTATGAACAAAGGAATATCATGATAACTATAACATAGTAACCTCACAACATAATCATAACATCACAATCAATGTATCAACATAAGCATAGTAACATCTTAGAAATCTATCATGTCATAAATATGGTTTACTTAGTCAAGCTAAGTCCAACATTTATTAGGAAAATAAAATGCAACATGTCGATATGTCTAGTCAAATATGGGCATTACACTCTAATCTTGGCTTAAAGTTGATTTTCCCTTAGGAACTACAAATTAATCTAGAGATGATATTCATGCTCTTCTTAATTTTTGGAATTTAGCAAAATACCACCCAAAAATACTATAAATAATTTATCCAAGTATTCCCTAAACACTCCATTCATCAAACACATGAATGTAGTTGGGGTTTTTGTTAGTCCAAAGGGAAGGGTTGTATACTCATAATTCCCATACCTAGTTCTAAATGTTGTTTTGTTGATTTCCTCATCTTTAACACACACCTAGTGATACAGAGGTATCAAATCAATATTGGAAAACATATCTTCTTCTCTCAATTGATAACAAATATCATCAATCCTTGGTAACAAATATGTGTTCTTAATTGTAGTTTTATTAAACTTCTTGTAATCCACACACAATATTAATATACCGTCTTTTTTTCTTACAAAAAGAGTTAGATATCCCTATGACCCTTTTTTAACAACTCTTCTAGTAGTATTTGCAATTCCCTTAATTGTGGGATTCCCATTATGTAAGGATCCTTCGATGCTAGCACGGGTACAGGAACCAAGTTAATTGTAAATTCAATGTCCCTCTTTTGTTGTAACCCAGGTATATCCTAGAACACATCCTTGAAATAATTAAATATTATATGTTCGTTTAGGCTTGATTAATTTTTAGTTTTCATTTCCTCCTAATGTGTGAAATACAAATGGCATCCCTTCCTGAAATATTTCATCTGTATGGCTGATATTTATCTCACAAAAATTCGTCTTAGAAATTCCTTTAATTTCAATTTCACTCCCATCCTCATCTTGGGATGTGATGATTTTATTATGACAATAAGGAATAACATGATGTGATTCCATTCAATCCATTCCAATCAGAATGTCATACGAGGCTAGAGGAATAACATCCAAATCAGACTTTGTATGTTACCCATTCTTTTTAAAATAGTAGTCTTTAATCACTGAAGTAATATTCCTTCTCATTCCTGAATCCTATAGCTAACTGCACCATGCGTTCTTAGGAAATTTAATACTCACTAAATTACATCTTTAAATGAGATTAGTATTTACATAATAATAAGAAGCTATAGAATCAATCAAAATTGAAATGGGAAAATCATTTAGTTTACCTTCCATTTCAATCATTGTAGACTGGTGGTCTGCTTGGAAATTATCCAAGGTCAATGCATAAATATGAGGAATGCTTCTTGCAATATCCGCTAATGTAGAATATTCTTGCATATTATACATGTTATCATCTTTATTCTTCCTTTTCGAACACTTATTAAAGTAATGGTCACCTCCACATTTCCAAAATATAACTTCGAATGGTTTCTTTTGTCCATCAGACCAATCATCCGTGATTCATCTTTTAGAATTGGTTGTTTAAAAGAGTTGTACAGATCATGATTAACATCAAAAGATATAAATCCATGTTTCCTCCATTCTTGCTTATATTTCAGTTTAATTTTCTATTTCTTATGTAAATCCTTCCTACTTTTACCTTGCTCATACAGACATTTATCCTTTTGTATGCATTCTTTCAATGTATAAGGTTTTTCATAAGTAATTTTTTCCTCATAGAGAACTAGTAATCCATTGAGAAATATCTATACCTTAAGCTTCTCATCCTCGATGAATTCAACATATGTAGTAACTCCATGAATATTTTCTCATATTCTTCCATTGTCATTTCCCCAATCCAAGGTCAAATAATTCTTGCATTTTATCATAATATTGCTAGGATATGTATTCATGCTTGAAATACCTTTGAAACCTCTTCCATGAGAATTGATACTCATCAGAATAATCATGTAGATGCAAATATTTCTTCATTTATAGAATCCAAATCTTTGCAATTTCACTATATTTTTCTCGATCAAAGGTGGAGAGTTTGATCTTCTTGAGTTCACCCTTTAATGCATTCCCATATTTCTTTCTCTTCTAATTCCTTCTAGGATGAATATCATGCCAAATTTTAGGTACTTCATTCGCATGATGAATTTCAAATGTATGATATTGGAAATGGAATTCACTGCTGCTTACATCCTTATCACTAGAAATATTATATATATAAGGAAATTCTCTATTCATTGTTTCATATTATTCATTTCTCATGATGGAGAATACTTGTTGCATCTAATTTTGTAATTTCATCATATTCCGCAACATTTGTTGATTAATTTGATTTTGTTGTTCCACACATTGAAGGATCTTTCCATTCCAAATATGAATATTCATCAATGTTTGGAGAACTTCCATGGTTCCCATTTCAAACTAATGACTACTAGATTCAGTTCTTTGAATACTCGTGCCAATTTCATTGAAGTTGGACAATGCAATCCCTTCTGTCATCCTTTCAGTATCGCTTTCCTACTACACTGGAAATATGTAAATACAATGGCCTGAAAATTGTGTTGTCACTAGCAAAATATAAATTCAGCCACGATTGTTAGTTAACATCAATATTCATATGCATAATATAATTTCTATTATCAACATAAAAACATTTCATATAGAGAAATACTATCTTGAGACTAGAAAGGATCAATAGTTACCACTCTTTGAATATTAAAAACATTTCCTAGAGGCCAAGTGTCAAAAACATAGCTTTGATACCAATCTGTAACACACCCATATGCTACTTAAGCTCTGATACCAATCTGTAATGTAACCATACACTACTTAAGGTATGATACCAATTTGTATCAGAACCCTTGCCTAACCATTCCCTAAAACATTCATAACAAAAACCGACGTTATGAGGATTGGGTGAAAATATGTATCTTTGAACAAGGTAGCACATGCACAACTAATGTTTTTTACTAACATAAATTAAAGTGGATAATACTATTATTTCATTCTCCAAAATGTGGAAGCGTGATTATATACATTAAATAATTTACATTAATATTTTAAAATATGGTTAATTAATTAAACCCAACATGATTAACCATGTCCAACAAAACAATTTTGATGTTTCGATGTTGAACATCGGACATTAGAATATGAGGCGAGTAAAATAAAAATATTACTATGGCACTGATGTTCAGACCTCAGAACTCGAGGTCCTTGACGTTGGACATCAGAAATCAACACAAAAGTGAAATTGATTCAAAAAATAGTTATGTCGATTATGACTTCGACATGTTAGCATCGAAACCTCAACACTAAATTACAATAGAACATTGAAAACAATAAAATGATTCCAATATCGACACCTTGGCATGTAAACACATCAACATTTTACTTGTTACTTAACAACAAACTTGCCTAAGATTTCCCTTTCGACCTTAAGTCGACATTTGTACATTGGAATTGGAATCTCAGTGACTACTCTTCTGATTCAAAGGTTAAGTACTTAGTCACTTTAAGAAATACAATTGAGCCATTGATTTAGTCTGGAAACCAAGAAAATTTCCTTCCTTTAGCTAGATATGAAACTTTGTCATATTTAGGCTCAATTACAAGCTACAATTAATCAAACCATTAATTGTAATCCATAGACACGGTGACAACTCTTTCTCAAACAAGAAATACTTTCCTATAAGAAAAGAATCTAACTAGGATTAAACCATTTTAACACATAAATATTAAAAAACCAACATAAACTTTGAGGTTTAGCTGCAAACTTTTTATTGTCCAATTTAAGCATTCATAACAATAACATTCTCAAAATCAAAGAACATTGTAATAGTTATTATTCAAAACATATCTCTCCAATGCATTCCCAATTAAGTTTAAACAAAAGAGAAAACTATGGAAGTTTATAACCATCAAGTTTTCAAATATAAATGGCATTCACTAAGCTAACCTATTCAAACTTCAAAATGTTAAAGGAATTCTACCCTCCCTTAATTAGTGTACAATAACTGGACAATAATTGGCATGTTACAACCATTAAAACCAAATGGTATTTCCTTTATCACTTTACAGCTCCCAAACATAACTTGAACTTATCAATTTTCGTAAGAAACTTTCACACAGAGCTATATTTGAGGACATCATTTCAGATTGTCCAAATAAATATACCTTTTCCAATTTGTAGTAGCTACAATTACAAAATCCTACTCAAAAGTTGTAAATATACAATTCATAGTTCATAATTGTGTACCATCTCATGAATTCAACATAATTAAGGCAAATTCATCAATCCCATTCCATCCATAAAAAAAAAGACATGTAGCAATTAACTTGATTCCAATCATGAATTTTTTATTGAAAATAACATGTTTACCGGCAACTTAACTTACCTAGAAACATTTGAATTGGGAAGCTTACTGAATGTGAGGAACGATCCACTGGATTGTAAGTAGTTATGCTCATAAATATCTCAACAAAACACTACCCCTGACCTGGTAATCTTGCATTCATGAGTTATGTTTCTCGCCCAATTCCTCAATACTCCCAATTAACCCTAGGAACTTAGAATAATTGACCTACATCCATTTCCATGCCAAACATTGTATTTCACCTTCCTAGCTTCCTTTTTCAGCACAACAGTGAGACACAACACTGCTTACCATGCTCATATTTTCACAAAGTTGGTTTCCTACACCATTTTCCATTTCACTGGAATATTTAGAGACAAAAGGGTTATAGTTTCACAGAATATCTTCCCCATAAGGTTATAGTTTAATAGGATATCCAAATGGCATCTACAATTGATTTCCACTTTATGGGATTATTGGACTATCGTTAAAACACCTATTGTCTTCACCCCATTCCAATTGGTGTATGGGATAGAAGTTACTCTCCCTAACGAATATGAAATTCCTTCTCTAAAACTTGATGTAGAACTACTACCCAATACAACTTTAGAGGAAGAAAGGTTCTTGTATTTAAACAAGCCAGATGAAACCCGTCAATATGCCACCTTAGCTAATGAGGAACATAAATGACAAATTAAATTTTAGTATGATATATCCATTCAACCTTGCCTCTTCAAGGAAGGTGACCTGGTCTTGACATATGATCAGAAGCATGATAAGCTGGGAGGTGAAAAACTAGAATCCATGTGGCATGGACCCTATATTGTTAGTCGTGTCTTAGAGAAAAGATCTTACGAGCTTATAGACTATGATGGGATATCACTAGGTGAGCCAGAAAATGAGCTTTACCTCAAGAAATACTTTCCTAGGACATATAGCATAAGAATTTTGTATATATTGTTTATAAAGTGTTGTGTGTAGTTTGGAGTGTGAATTTGTTGTGAATTTAAGACATGTCTTAAGCAAGCCTTCTTATATAGTGTTGTGTTAAAATGGAAAAATGACTGCTTATTTTGGTTTTGCGGATGGTACTAGCCATTATACAATGAATCTTGCATCAGCGTCATGGGTATTGTATTCCCCTACAAGTGATTTGGTGAGCCCAGAAGGAACTTTCTTTGGTCCTCGACTCTCGATACAAACAATCTTCAAGAGTAACATGTAGTGATTGGTTTTTTAAATGAATCTTTAGCTATATATGTGAGTCAGATTAGGGTTTATTTAGATTTGGAGTTAGTTGTACACCGGTTAAACTGGATCTACAGCATCCACAACCCCATACTTCTTTGTACATTCCAAAGAGTTAGGATTTTAGAGAGATCTTTTGAAAATTGTTCCTACCATCACATCCCAAGAAATTTAAAATAAGAGGGTGATTAAATGGAAAATTATGTTTTGTATTGGTATTTGGTTCACATTTGAAGCTCATTTTAGATTTTGATTACATGTAAACAATCACATAAACACATATAGGTATCCATGCATGCACATTACACATCACATACACACACATATTTGTAAAAATGTGTTATATATATATATATATATATATATAGGGTGATTCAATGGAAAATTATGTTTTGTATTGGTATTTGGTTCACTTTTGAAGCTCATTTTAGATTTTGATTACATGTAAACAATCACATAAACACATATAGGTATCCATGTATGCACATTACACATCACATACACACACATATTTGTAAAAATGTGTTATATATATATATATATATATAACTGATACTGAGATACAAATTGGAACCATAAGCTTCCAATATAGCCAAAATTTAGAACCGTCAAGTTTCTAGTACATCAAAAGGTCAAAATCTAAAGCTTTGAAGCTTTCAATATATGTACAATACAAAAATAGGAAGCCACTATGGACTAATCCTCATGCTAATGATAGAACATAACAACATGAGCCACTCGATGGAGTAGCGTACCAAAACATTCCGACACTCTTGCTTAAGTTGAAAAAGTACCGAGCACCTTTTATACCCTTGCCATCCTCGTTAAAAATATACTGAAAATAAATCAGTATACTTTTACTTCTTTTTCATAATCATTAAAATGGATTATGAGAAAAAGGAAACTCCATGGATTCACCTTTAAGCTCTTTTAAAACTCCTTAAATACGAAAATATCTCCAAGTAAACCTGATTCTTTTACTCTTCTAAAATTATTCGAAAGGTCGTCTATTCGTTGATAGTTTACCCCTTTTTCGTATCATTTAGGCTCATCTACAAAAAAAGTATACTCTAGTTATTAAAAAATACAAGAGTTCTCCTAGGTATCAGTTTATACATTTTCATACCTTGGGGAGTAAATCTATGAAAAAGTCCATTTTCAAAGTCTCCTTAGTCATTTCAGACTCTCTAAATATGAAACAACGACTGAGTTTACCTTCTTTGGACTCATAAAATTAAATGTTGAAGGAACCTTTTGGGAATGAAACACTCCTTTCTCATGTTCATAAAACATATGAGAATGGACTCATCCTCTGATGAGTTATACCAAGCATTTGTTACCCTTTTCAATCTCATTAAAAATCAAAGAGGTACTCATCCATCATGATGGGGAAATTAAGGGAATGGGGAATATATTTCATTTGTATTAATGGCAACTCATAGTCCACCCTTGAACATGGCACATGTCGACATTTTCATTCAAAAACATATTGTCATTGAATCGATCCACTTTCATGAGTCATTTAACTCCTTTGAGTCAATTCAAATATTGCATCACCCTACCTTTGCATTATGTCCGGTTTCTTCCTTGTTGAGTCAATGTTTCCAAGTCAGTTATTGTGTCATCCAATGTTCAAGGGAATTTTCACCACAGTCTCCCTCTGCATTTTCCTTACTTTCCTTCGATTCAATCATATCTGAGTCAGTCCTATAATTGTTCCATTATCATGATCACTTAAACATCACTTTTTTTTCCAATTTTTGTGTCTATGATGAGGGAAACATCATGGCCCTCCTTCGATGATTCTATTCCCATCGACACTAGCAAATCATCCAAGAATTAGTCTTAGAAACCATTCAATTACTTTGAATCCTACATGCCTAAATGGCAGGTTTCCTCACTTTTGACAGTAGGATTTCATCATTAACCTTTGACCGAAAGATTCCTCCAATTGGTCGACTTCATTTCATATTTTCACATTTAGAGGAATGTATTAGGATACCCTGGGAATCATTGACATTAATGGTGATCTACCTTGCATGTGTTGATGAGATACATCAATGACTGGTAATCAAGTGGCTTCTACCATGTTCAACATCATGACATCTATTCACATGGATAGAATCATATCATTTGGATTTGGAATGAAGACCCTAAATGGTTAGGTGCTTGCTTGAATATATGGATATCTTCAAGTTGTAATGGACTATTTGTGTTGGAGTATCGGTACAACCTCCACATGCTATAACCATAGCACCTATGGGAATATAAAACAAGTGGACTAACCGCCACTCTCGGTGATAGGGCCTTGTGCTGGGTTTCAAATGTTCATCAACATCTACAGGTTTTGGTGTAACGACAAACCTTACATGGTATCAGAGCATAGACCTTAGGTTCAATTCCCCCGAGCTACACCAAAGGTGGGGTGTTGGAGTATCGGTACAACCTCCACATGGTATAACCACACCTTTGGGAATATAAAACAAGTGGACCAACCACCACTCGTGGTGATAGGGCCTTGTGTTGGGTTTCAAATTTTCATCAACATCTGCAGGTTTTGGTGTAATGGAAAACCTTACATGGTATCAGAGCATAGGCCGCAGGTTCAACTCCCCCGAGCTACACCGGAGGCGGGGTGTTGGAGTATCGGTACAACCTCCACATGGTATAACTGTCACACCTCTAGGAATATAAAACAAGTGGACTAACAACCACTCCTGGTTATAGGGCCTTGTGCTGGGTTTCAAATGTTCATCAACATCTACAGGTCTTGGTGTAATAGAAAACCTTACAATTTATTGAGTAATTGCATGGATCCACATTATATGTTTGGTGTCTATGCTCAATTTTGGGTTAAGATGACACGTATCTACAATGTATATTCTGTATCTAAGTCCCAATTTAAGTCTTGTAAATCATGGATCTATAGTGTATTGTTTGTATCCATGACATGCTCGTTATACATGGATCTTTAGTGTATTGGTCAACAATCATGATTTGAGTTAGATATTTTGTAACTAGTCTTATGTAGAGTCTTCCTTCACCACTCTTTTTCCTCCGATTCCATATCACATCTAGCAAATAATTTCACCTATCAAACCTTTCTAGCTTCATACTTTGGGGGAAATTATGTTACACTTGAAATTGGTTTCTATGCTCAATCCCCTGAACTGACATAGCCAAGACATATTTTTAAGATATTTTTGGCCAATTCTAGGATGTCTGATGCACCTTTTCTCTTGACATAGGTCACCAAACCTTCCTGATGCCTCCTTCCCACTGACATAGTGCACCGATGACACTCCTAGACTCAAGACAAAGAGTGTCACTGCATCTTTCCCAAATTTATATAGTGTCAGTACTGTCAAAAAGGAAAAAAAAGTGATTTCGAGAGCCTTCTAGAAGAAATTCATCATGGAGGTTTCTCCCAACTTCTTGGAATAGGTGGCACTTGAGCCCCTAGCCTCTGGGGATCGTTCCCTATCTTCCTCCCAAAATATCTCAACCCATTTAGGGTTCCTTTTCCATATTTATACAATATTCACCTCATGGGTGAGGGGAGGGAAGAGAGCCAAGAGAACACCTTTATGCTATTGGAACCATAGATGGTATAGGAGGAAAAATAGTGTGGTTGTGGGTGAGGCTTGTAAATATTGTAGAGTGTGTGTAAAAGTGATGTCAAAACCATTGAGAGAATGAGGCTTGAACGTCAAGGCATCGGTTGTAACTTCCTCTTATTATGTTATTAATACAAACATGTTCTCCTTTTCCATGAACAATTTGTGTCAATATCAATTGTTCATTACCTTTCTACTTGACTATTAGTATAGGTATTTCTATTGTCTTGTTTCCTTTACCATTTTGTCTTGTTCTTCATGTTCTTTGCAAGTACATTTGATCGTGAAGGATCTATGAGGCAAAGACAAACTTCAACTCTAAGGTAAGGAAATATTAAAATTCAATTAGTTCAATTATCTAGGAGAAGGATGCATCATTGTGAATTTTTGTTCTAGATCTACCCCATGCAGACTATGAGAATGATCTTTGTCCGCACTAATAGAAAATTATCATTAACAATCCTCCAATGTTTTATCGTCCAAGAAACTAGATATTTATAAAAAGTGGTATTCATTTATTATTTTATTGTATTCTTGACATGGAAGTGCTAGACAACACCTGGATTACATAGTAATCTCCTGGAGAAATTCAATGACATAGGTTGTACAAAACATTTATCATGGTGGTATGGATAACTTTTCATAGTTTTGGATATTTTTTAGATCTGTTACTATGATGGATCCACAAAGATATCAATTCCAAGACACGATCGTTTGATTATTATCTTGTTATTCAGTATATGGTCTTTGAATGTATAGTACTATGATGCACACACCTAAATATTCTCCTACAATATTAAGTTTTCTCGAAAATTATAAATGTTTTCAAAGTCTCATTTGATCTTTCCTTCACCGAGTGTTTTCATAGAATGGTCATACAACATGTTCATGACAATCCATTGTTTATTTACTTGAATTTTTATTTACTAGATGAAATTGATTTTATTAAATGTTATTTTCATAAAAGTATGAATGGAATTGTTTAAGTATTGACATTTTGATAAAAATCCCTTTGAATTTGGTAGTATATATATAATCTTTAATTTGCGTGTTGACTATGTGTTCATTAATACGACTGGTTTTTTTGTTTTTGTGTAGATAAATGCTTATTTGATAAACACTTAATAATAAGATATTTAAATGGAGTATTGTTACATGCTATTCATAAGAATACATTATCAAAGAAGCTAGAGTATGGAAAAACATAAATCATTGCAAGAACAAAGGTTTATTTTATACCTACAAGTTTAAGTATTTTATTAAATGATGTCTTAGTATATTTTAGGTTGGTTTATGGACATCAGTGCAATCCAGAAATTTGAATGACTTTTTGCCATAATTTTTAGTAAAAACTGAATGGAAAAAAGAGCAACTTAAAGTCATACTAACACAAGATCAATGTGAAGCCAAACCACATAATGACCATGTTGGAGATGGAAATCCAAATGTGTATCTTAAACCTCTAAACAATGTCTGGAATATGTTACAATTTTCTTATGGTGCTAGTAACACGGTCATTATGGACGATTCAGAAGAAAAACATGTTCAAGTAACGATGAAGGGACCTATGTAATTGCAAAAATATATAATTGTTAACAATGTAAGAATTATTGTGAAAAAACTGAAATTAGTTTGTTGAATAACATGCTTTGATTCTTTATCTTCATAGTCTTCTCTATATGTGGCTTTATTATGTAGTTGTGTTTTATTCTTTGAAGGGTTCATTTAGTGATTTGTTAGGAACATTTAAACTTCTAAATAGTAGGTTGCTAAATCAAATTAAAGATTGGCTTTGTTATCTAGTTGTGTTTTATTCTTTGAAGGGTCTATTTAATTAGTTTTTAGGCACATTTAAAGTTCTCGATAGTATGTTGCTAAATCATATTATGATTTCTCAAATTACAAAAATCAGATTCTAAATATTCCTTTCTTAGTTTCAGAAAGTGCAAAAGATATTTCAAATTGTGTCAATATTGGGTTCAAACACTACCAAAATTAGTTCCGAAAAATGTCAATATTGGGGGAAAAATGTGCAAAATTAAGTTCAAAAAGTTCCAATTTCGATCCCAAAAACAAAATTTTCAAACTTGTTATTGCACTTTTTGAAATCCATTTTTCCACTTTTGAACTCTAAAATTGTTGTTTTTTTACTTTAGAAAGTGTGTTTTTGACCTGTTTTCGAAGGGGCTTGGCCCTGGAATATGCCTAGATTTAATGAAATGGGAATTTTAAACATTATAATATTTGAGATTGTATTCCTTGAGAAGAATTGAATATTAAGACTACCTCTTTCTATTTTAATACATTTTATTTGTATTTCCTTCTTAAGTGGTTAGGTGTACCTTTAGGGTTCCCCAACCAGACATTTAATTATTACTCTTGGAGTTAATAGGGGGTTGCAGAAACAACCCTAAAGAGAAAACATTAAGGATGGTGATTATAAGTCTTCCATAGCTCCAAATAGAGCATGGGGATGTTTTCAAGGGTTATGCACTTGGGAATAATGCCAATGAATCTTTTCCAAGAAGTGATGATAATTCCAAGGGGATCTTGGATCTAGTGCATTCATATGTATGTGCACTAATGATAGTATCATACCTGAGATGTTTCTTATACTATATGAATTCCATTGATGATATACTTCATGAAGACCAAGTATGGAATCTTCATCGGGTTCTAGAAGTTCAAGGATCATGCATAGAACCTTTTGAGAAGAAGGGTACTTTTGTGATACAATAAGACTTCAAAGGCATATAGGATCTACATTATGATAATTCCAGATTGAGGTTAGTCAATATGTTACTTTTTATGAGGAGTTAATATTCAAAGAGTTTAGAGAATCTCATATGGAGATTGACAACGAGGAGCAAGAGCTGGATACAAAGGTTAAGGATATGATTACCTCTAGTATAATTATTCATGCTTCGGAATATAAGGAGGATTCACTAGAGAAAAAATAGCCAATGGATCTACAAAGAGATGTTTTTGTGACAAAAAATAGGCTAGAATGGCTTCATGATACTTTGGAAGAGACAAAGAGGCATGCAAATCCTAGAGATACTTTCAGGGACAACAAAAGACCATAGAGGTTCTCTAGTTATGTGGCATTGATGAGTCACATCATTTGGTTTTATCCTTCTAGTTATGAGGAGGCAGTAGGCCATCATATTGGAAAGAATTACATGATCAAGAGATATAAATCCATCATGAAGAATAATGTGTGTATATAGTTCTAATACTTGAGTGGAAGTCACTGGTGACTTCCAAGTGGATTTGTAAGAATGAGAATGAAATCCATATTGGAATCTATAAGTTATGGAGTTATATAGTTTGCAAGATTAGAGAGTCATGGATGGTGTTCAATTTTATTGAGGGAGTATTTGGCTTGTCTAAGTGGACACACTTGGTGGTAGATGATATAGATGGATACACATGGATCAACAGGGCAGAAGGAAGTAGGTTGCATCAGTGCAGGATACTCAAATGCATAGAGTGCAAGATACTTATATGCATAGGGAGTAGAGTGTCTAGATTTAGAGAGTACATGGTACTTAGATATGAAGGGTCAAATTATTGTTTGGAACATATTTTTGATTGCGACAGTGGGTAGAGGAGGTATGACAGTGGATTGTATTTTTGTTTTGTACATAAGTGTGGAAAACTATGGATTGACAGGCCTGATAAGGAGATCCTTATCACCCATTATGGAATTTCATGGTGATGGATACGTTGTATCTTTTTTCTTATGTGTTTTTCTTCATAAATTTCATGGCGTGGTAATAATTGGGCCCATGGATGAAGCAGTAAGTTTCCTATTTAAAATCGAGCATAATTCTATGTAGGTTGATTTTCTTATTGGGTGCGTGATGGAACCAAGGGAGAATTCGAGTGAAGTACAGAATGGGAGGATGAGGCAAGAAATCCATGAGAAGAACACAATGGAACAAGATTCTTGGATTTATCATATGTTAGTCTCCCCATTGATTCATGCGTATTTGGAAGATAGGGTCTGTCATGAGATGCTAGAGAATTCTCCCTCCCTGGACTCTATAGTTTTGGAGAGATATATTCAAGACCTATGCTCCTCGATTTCCAAACAAAGTATATATGAGAAAACAGTCACATTGTACTTGGTTATGAAAGGCCTTATTAGTCACATTTTTCTAGAGTGGGAAGAAGCAGGGGGTGATGATGTATCAATTGCCTTCTGGAAATAATTATAATCAAGCATGCACCTCTTGCATATAAAATCAAAGTTGTTGGGAATGATATTACACTATCATTTCTCTAGCATATGGGGATATTCACTCGTGGTTTAGGGGAGGCAATGTGAAATGATATTCATAACACTAATGACTCAAATGAAAAATGGGGGGCTCCTCCACCCATGATAAATAAGGTGCAACAGTGTTGCTTTATGGATTCCTTGTTTTTTTAGATGATCTCGAATGTAGAGTTAATGATATGGTTGTGAAGGAATGCAAGACTCAAGTTTTTTTTGGGATGGTGGCCTTTTTGTGTTGTAAATGGTAGTGTTTATGTTCAACTATAGGGGTTTTCATGTCGAATGTTTTTTAATAGCGTGAATTGTAGGGAGTTTGTATGTTTGTTTTCTCATTGTTGGCTCAATCCCAACCAACAAAAACCAGTCGACAAGGGTTACCACTCTTTTGACCCTTGACTCACTATGATCTCCCTGAGCACCGGCCTAGATAGGTTTTACTCTATCCATCAACACCCGCGAAGTGGATGCAGTGTCACCTGAGCTGTTCAAGGGAGGGATGACAGAATCAGTTTCCGCAGAATGGAAGAGGACTATGGGATCAACATTTCATCAACTTATTTATCAAATATTACCACTTCTTTAATCATTCAAAGAACCATTCATCATCACTCTTCAAAAAATCACATCATTCATTCATAGCACAAGTATCATATAATAGAAATAACCATATTGTCACACAAACATATCTAAGATGATAACATTATTCATAAGCAGTAAAAATTGCATCATAGATCCATGTCACACCTACTCTCCATTGGATTGTATAAATAGAAATAAAAGACAGAAAGAGAAAAGATAACAGTATTTCAGATCAACCCTCGTCTTTTCATTTTACTTCTATGGAATGAATCACCAATCCAAAATAGAGCAATTCAATTCTCATTATCATATTCTCTATGATGAACATGAACCATAATCTAGATGCACCAATCCATCTCTTAACCGATGATTCTTACATTCACAATTATTATTGTATTTATAGGCTTTCTCCTTTACATTCATGGTCCACTTCTAACTAACTCATAACTGATTCTACCAACTAATGACAAATATCCACAAAATATGGTCAAAAAGTACAAAAAGTGACACAAGATATTCAAAAGTAGTCTATCTTCTACCTTGCGTGCTATCTTTGTCTTGCATGGTGTATTTTGAGCTTGTACAACATCCATGATGTTGTACAGCTTACTGATCCTAAACCCCTTTCCAACAGGCCCCTAACACAGTCTTGTGGCTCATCCTTGAGCCATGTTAAGTTGACACAGTGTACTCAAAACTGCTCATAGATAGTTGTGTGTCGATATCCTGGGACTTGTCGAACCGTGCAATTCGATGCGACTTCCTATTCCGTGGTCAATTTCTTCTTTACTCGGCACTTCCTAGGTGGCTACTTGTTGCACAGTGATATTTTGCAGCTACAAATTCTAAATCCTATGTGCCACATTGAAATCTATTCTAGCTATCACAACCTTGTTGTTCCTTGCATTCAGGCTCAGCCTAGATTGCTGGAACTCAATCCAACTCCCTGTTCCTACATACTTTTTCAAGTGGGGAAAGAACTCAAACCCCTTTCAGATTCTTTGTGGTTCTTGGTCTATGCCTCAGGCTGACTAAGAGAGATATACCCAAGGATGGCCTTTCTATGAACTTTCATCTTGAATGAGGTAGCCCGCATACTTGCAACTTATTCTTCAATTGCAACTGGTAAATCATGCTCACTCAAATTATCCTCTGGGTCGAGGGTGCGCTGCATATCATATCACATTTCCTACTAACTTGCGAAGTTGATAACTTTTCTGGTTGGATCCACTTCCTTACTCGGTGGATATTCCCTCAACAACCCTTTTGATTACTTATACAACTTCACATAGTTCAATTCCACACAATAGTGTCCTCTCAACGAGCGTCTTCTGCTTATAATAGCAACTCGAAGCAAATGCCATCATTCTCATAATGGTTTCATCATCATGATGAAATAATTGATTCACGATCCAAATATGCTATTGATTCTGCCAACACACTGCTTGGATTTTCTATCATTAGATGTGACGTTGAAAACTGCTGTCGTTTACCTGCTTTGACGGTCGTCATTGAGTACTGATGTGACGTCCATTCACCATATTGTCATTGGTGGGGTATGTATTCCTAATGGTGCTATTGATTCTTCTTCTTATGTAGCCACTTCCTCTTGCACATCCACTTCCTGTTTCCCAGCCACTTCCTTTTGTGCAGCCGCTTCCTCTTACGCAACCACTTCCGCTTTCTATCTATCCGTCCCCTTCATTGCACAATGCCTCAAGCAATGCACGATTCTATCCAATTAACTATATTAACTATTCTTCATTTATTGCTGATTTGACTATGTCGTAGCCCTACATCTATTACGACATATATGCCTAACTGCGTTGTTGACTCCTATGCTTGTGCAACTCCTTCCTTCTAGTGCTCCCTCCCTATGGCCATAAAGTCCCTCTATTTCTCTCTCCTTTTTTTTGCGTAGTGCCTCAAGCACTCTGCAACTTCGACCCGGTCCTGTAGGGATTTAGCTGGGTACTATTCACCAGTTTTAGTAGCATCGCTCCATCTAATTGTCGTAGTTGAAATGCCCCCCTGAAGTAATATAATTAACAAGATATGGACCTAGCCAGTGCATCTATAACTTGCCTAGATGCTTCGGGAACTTGTTGTCATAAAGCAGTACCAAATCTCCTTGCTAAAACTATTTGTTTTTTATATGGCAATCATTCCAAGCCTTTTTTTGATCCTTCTCGACACTCTAATGGAACCTTGTGATAAAGCGGTCTTCTTCAAGATGTATCAATTGTGCCACATGCCCTTCTAGCACTGCTTCCTCATCCATTCTTATCGCGGCAGCAATGCGTAGACTAGGAATAATGTACTCCATAGGCATGATTGCCTCTTTCCCATAGACCAATTTGAATGGTGTTTTCCATATCATCCTCTTGCAGGTGGTGCGATATGCCCATAATACTACTAGAATATTCATATCCCAGTCATCTAATTTAGAGTTACATACCTTTGTAAGTGCATGCTCCAAGATCTTGTTGAATGCTTCTACAATCCTATTCGCTTGTGGATGATATGGTGTACTTTTCTTATGTTGTATCTGCAATTCCTCTGTCAATGCTCTTATGGTGCGGATGATAAAATGGATACCCTAGTCACTCATAAATATCCTTGGACATCCAAACCACATAACAATGTTGTCAAATAGAAATCTTGTTGTTGTTACAGTAGTGTAATCCACGACTGGTGCAACCTCTACCCATTGCATCAAGTAGTCTGTTGCTGTGATTATGTACTTCACACCAATTCTCTTCCCAAGTGGGTTGATTGGACCCACAAAATCCACAACCTATTTATCAAAAGGTTGCAAAGTTTCTTGGTGTACTAGTGGCATCGCATCCTGTTGTGATGGTTTTCTAGTGTGTTGACAGACATCGCAGCTCCGTGCATAATTTTTTGTATCATTATGTAAAGTGGGCCACCAGATCCCTACACGAAGCATCTTCTGGGTCGTAACATGACCGCCCTAGTGTCCCCCTGCAACTCTGTTGCAGCTGCAACTATTTCCCAAATTTTCTAAAAAATTTGGACCCCCCTTTTAATTTTATCTTGCCTGGATTTGTTTTGAATTGTTGAATTTTGTTGTTCCTTTGCTACATTTTGGATCTTTTGAGGTTGAATTGAGATAAATTGTTTAACATTTTCGGAGGTGAATGACTATCTTTTGATTTATTTGATTTACTTGAACTTGAAGTTTTGGTTTGTTGATAATTTCCTTTTCCACTGTCAGAAGTCATTTGAACAAAGAATCGGGGCCGTATTTCTCTACGTAGCCGCTGTTGCAGAAGCTAAACGCTCAATGTTTCGACGGTTAGCTCTTATATTTTCCAATGCCATGGTTTTGACTTTGTGATATTGTTTCTTTTCGCTCTTGGAACGTTTTATGACTTTAATTGGAAGCCCTAGTCCTTATGTCATCCGATGTTGTAGCTCCTCAGTAGACTAACCATCCGACATATAGTTGTTTCGTTTGCTGATGATTTGTTACGACCTTCGTCGATGTTTTCAATTGCTATGGGACCCTTAGTCCATGTGATTTCTGTCATTGCAGTTGTGCAGTACACTATCGCTCCGGCATTTTAGTTGTTTCATCTGTCGATACCTTACTAGTTAGTGGCCCCACTATTCGATGTGTGACTACCGCGACACTTAGTGCTTTTCCTTGCCGACATTGTGGAGACGAGAGTCTATCCGTCGCCCATAGTTGCGGCTCCTTAACGAATTAATCATCCGATCCTTAGTTAGTCCGCTTGCTGATGAAGTTTCTCCCGATGACATTTTTTTCACCGAAGTCTATATATAGGACGAGGTTATTATTTTATTGTTTACCCTTGTGAACTCGCGCTTGCTGTCCTTGTCGAGTCAAACTGTGCATTCGTGCTTAGCTGTCGAGATTTCGTACATTTGGGGTGTTTCCGTGGAAGTGTTGGACCATCCTGTCGACTGCAACTCATTGCCAGGTAGGCCAACCATGGCTTCTCTTTCCTTTTGATTGTATTGGGTCATTTTGGGAACTAGGGTCTTTTCCTGGTTGGGTTTTCCCACCGTGGGTGGTTAGCCGTATAGATTGATGAATGTGTATCCTTATAGCATGAGTTCTTAATCGGTTTCATAGTTTTTCGATTGGGGTTTTTCTTTTCTTGAGCTTGTTCAAACCGTTATGGAAACTTGAACCCGGTCCATAGGTTTAGGAAGTTGGTGTAGATGAGCATTATGCTGTCTACACCAGTTTTTGTGGGGTTCCTTATGGTCGTCTGGGGAGGGAGTTTTTAGTTCTTTTTTCATCAAGGGAATTTACCCTATTTTTCGGGGAAGCTGGAGGTTTTGATTCTCATTCAGACTGGGATGTTCATGTAGGGCCTCATTTTCAGAGACGAGCCTCACTGATAGGCGTTTTTCATTTTGGCGATGAGTGAAGATAAATTTTGGTTTAAACGATGTATGTGCTATCTGGGTCATGTTTTAGTTGTAGTTAGACTTAGAATTTTTCTAGACCTAGCTTATAGAGGTTCTTTTTTCTTGTTATTCTCGATTTAGCATTAATATTCTGATAGGTTTATCTGCTGAGAATATGGAAGAGGTAAATGTTTTATACAATTTTTTTTCGCTCTTAAAACACTGATTAAAAGCTCCAATAGCCTAAAATCGTTTTGGTCTATAACAGGGAAACTTCTTCAAAGGAGATATGTCTAAAAGGAAAAAGAAGAAGGCTCCTGTTGTTGAGGGAGAATCAGATGTGGAAATCATCACTAAGGTTGAATATATCTATGAAGATACTAGAGCCACCACTGGAGTAGAGCCAGGCTACAAGTGGGGTGAGATATATCAGATGATTTCAAATCAGGATGTGCCTGATGCAAGTTTTGAAGAGCTGACCATATATGCCAACATTGAGAAATAGGCTCTGATGAAGGTAGCCACTAGACCTAACCTGTTCCCATGCTCAGAGGTTATTAGTTGGATTTTGCCTAAAGAAGATGTGACTATAATGATTTTAGCAAATAATTCCAAACAAGGCTACGCTGCATACAGCCCTGTGTATGTCTCAATAGCATATCACCTACCTTTTACTCAAGTATACCTAACTGAAAGTTGGATAAAGGAGATAAATTTGGACCTAGTTGAAACAGTGAAGAGAATGATGATACCTGGGAAGAACTTCTAAAATAGGCCATCAGGAGAGTATGATACAACCACTCTTCGGACTCCTTACAGGTTTATAGCACTGATGCTAAATAGGGTGTTTGGGAGAGCTCATGGTAAGAGTTTCAAGTTAAGATGGATTCCCATTATTTTCTATGTGGCCACCCAAGGGACTGTATTCAACTAGGAAAACATCGTGTCCAACAACCTCTCAGCTTGCATATCTTTAGATTTGGGAGGGGTGTCCCAGAAGAAGTCCGAGTTCTATATGGGCTCCATCTTAGTGGACTGTATATTATGTACCCATACATTTCTATCCTTAAGGTGCAATTGGGATAGGGACAGAACCCATGTGTATGCTACATACAAACTATTATGGGCACATAAATATTACAACCACTATAAGGAGATATGTGAACATTTTATTATGCCTTTGTACACTTTAATCTTCCTAACAAAATGCAACCATATGTCGAAGGAGGAATTCAAAGTCATTGAGGAGCATGGGAGTTATTATTTGACCGAAGAGGGGATGTACATTAGAATGTATGGTTGCTCTAGGGCACCTTCTCTACTACCTCAGTACGCCACTAATTATGTGGTACATAAAGAAGCAGTTAGTCAGGTGTATCTGGATGATGTCGGAAGCTTTTTATTTGAACATAAGAATGTAGCCTACCCTGCTACCCCTTTTTGGATAGGAAATTATAAGTTTGTAAATATTAAACTAGCTGCTGAATTTGTACAGGAATTGGAGCGGTTTCATTTTGGGGAAATAAGCTTCCACAGGAATGACTCCCAAAAGAAAGTTGCAGAGCATTGCAAAGAAGCAAATTTTCATTTTGAATATGAAAATTTATGGGATAAGGATGAAGAAGTCTTCAAGAATTCAAGGAACATGACTGCATTGAAGAGAATATTTAAACAGAAGATCACTAGTGTGGGCAGTACGGGAAAAATTGCACAAAAGAAAGCTGAAGAAGAGGATTGTCAAGAGAATTGAGAAGAAAGTCAAAACAGGGGGACAATCAGGTATGATGATTACTGATAAAACATTGGTGCATGGGAGATATGTAGATCCATGATTGACAGCCAGATCTAGGGTGGCATTAACTCGAGCCACTAAAGACAATGTGGATAGACTAATGACAAACCTTGAGCAATCAAGGAAATATGTAGCACAGTTGAACGACACTCTAAAAATGGAGAGGGATGAAGGTGACAAGTTAAAGAGAAAATTTGAAGATATGCATAATGAGGTAAGGGGTTCAAAGATAGAATTCCAAACTCTGCAGGAAAGCAAGATGCCTTGGAAGTCTCAGTAGAGAAGAATAAATGGGAGGCTCAGAATACTCTAGCAGAAATACAAAATTTACAGCTAGAATATCAAGGGTTGAAGATAGAGAACAATGACCTCAAAGTATCATATGAAACTTTGAGTGCAGAAAAGGATCAGCTGCAGAGCAAAGTTGTTGAGTTGGAGGCATAGAGGGCCACCATAGAAGAAAGGGAAAAACAATACCAAGTGCAGGTGGCAAGTTTTGAAGGACAGATTGCTTCATTAAAAACATCACTGAAGGATTCCAGTGAACAACAAACTGATATCCAGCCTCTAAAGGAGCATGTCCTAGCCCAACAAAGAAGAATGCACCAACTACAGCTGTCTATTGAGAAAGAAATATGTAAAATCTTACAGATAGAGAGCAAGTTGGAGGAAATCTTGGAAACTACCTCATATTTTGTAGATAGGTCTCAGGATATTTTGGAAGTCCTGACTGGAAGGATAGTAAGAATAGAAACCAATGAAGAAATCCCTACAGATTTACCAGCTAAAGATCAACATAACTTAAAGCAAGATTACAACTTGTTAGAGTTTGCAATAAGCACTACAGAAGAATTCAAGAAGACTATGAAGAAAACAAGAGCATCCTATACTAAATATTACAGAAGGATGCTGGTCACCTACAATAGATGTCAAGTGGCTACAAAACAAAGACTAAATGCATTACCAAAGCATGAGATGTTCACAGAACTACTACAGAGAAGGTACCGGGAGGATGAACAGAAGATGCAATAGGTCAAATATTTAGATGAGCAGATACTGAAAAATGCAGTAGCTCATTTAGCAGTCAGCATCCATTTACTTGAAGATCAGCTACATTTGAGTCCAGCAATAATTGAGGTGGTTAGGAATCAGGATGCAAAATATGAAATAAACATTCAGTTTCTTGAGCCTTCAGATTTTGAAAGCATAGCAGCAGAGGCCCAAGCGTGGAAGAAGTTCATAAATGATCAAGTGAGGCCCTCTTCATGGAAATGCTTTATTAAATTTTGTTTTGAATGTAATATATCGTATAATGTATGAGCACTCACTAATGGACAAATTTTGGGAATGAAAACGTTGGGGAAGCCTAAGAGTCACTTTGGGGAAACACAAAAGTTTCTCCTTTTTGTATAAGTATAGGAGAGTTAGTTGTAGAGAAGGACTTTTTCCTTTGAGACTTGTGAGAACCTGTTGTAAGAAGAACTATTTCCTTTTGCAATAAGAATTACAATTTTCCTGTTGGAGAAAGCTTAGTGGAACTTTTCAAATTCTATGCCATGGATGTGTTGAATGTGAACTATTTCATTTTCAGCTATGTGTCCATTAATTGTGAGATCATTCTAACTCTTTGAACCTATGTTCTTGTATGAATGCTCTCTAGTTTATTCTATGAAATTTCCACTATGAGAAATGAATGTTGTTCATAAACAATTAGCTATCTGGTTGTTCATATATCTATAAATGTTCATGTATTTTGAAATAAGTAACAGCTATCTATGATTTTTCTTAATGCATGTACAAAACACATTACTCATTGATGAATGATAATCTTACTCCCAAGGGATAGTTTAGATAGTTAGTTTTAATGCCTTTCTGTGTGTGATTTAGATGCGAGAGAGTTAAGACGAGAGGTAAGAACTTGTGCATCACATTGTGATGCTCCTCGTATTCTCTATCATTTTGCATTCTTAGATAGGAACTTACATCTCATACTTAAACATAAAAACTAAAACATACAAGGTGGACTGGGCCACAACCGGTAAAACCTTTTATTTTTTGTTACTTTGACCTATGGTAGCCGGACCATAAACCGGACGGATTCCCCATACCAAACAGTAAAGGGCTAGTTGGGAACATTTACTGGGTAGAATCCCTTGCTTTGTTGCTTGGGATTTTTCTGGCCTCAACAAACTCCTATGTGTTCTTCCTCTAGAATGTACTCTTGTTCATGTGGTAAGACATATTGCCACAAAATTTCATCTTGTCTCAACTCATATAGGTGTCCGATAATCAACTCGTAATCAGAAGGTTTAACAACCAACTGCTTCTTTTGACTGGTTGAAAACTCCTTTGGTGTGATTACTATCACCAAAAAATTGGTTTATGTGAGCTTAGTAATCATCTTCCATGTCGACTCTGAATAGTTGTGCATCGAGCAGTCCTTCTTCAATATTGGTAGGCTTCTCGCCTGTCTCGATTATGGACAAATTATCAGGGCCAACATTCAAGCAACCCAGATTCACAATTATTTCAAAATAAAACTCCTGAAAGAGAATTAGGCATTGGAATATCTCCCCCCCCGAACACAGGCTTATTGACCAAGTACCTCAAATCAAAATGGTCAATGAAAATTTTGAAATGACCACCCAAAAGGTAATGTCCGAATTTCTCCAGCGCATAAACCATCACCAAACCTTCTCGTTCTATGGTTGTATAGTTTTTCTTTGCAAATGACAACATTAGAGGAATTTTGAGATCTAAAATGGGCCTCCTAAGAAAAATAATACAATAATAGTTAAAATAATAAAAAATATTTATTAATTTTGGAGGAAAAAAGAAAAAAACTACTTTTTGTGTTTGTATTTTTGACATATCTCCCTGTGGTTTTACTCAAATTTCAATCGGAAGAGCTCGTTGGATGTGGAATTTGATTTTGCATCCAACGAATACCCACACTGCATACTTTTGATAGACCCCTCTACCCCAAAAACAAGAAATACCTGAAAAAACATGATGATGATGTCATCATCACATTTTTCAGGTATTTCTTGTTTTTGGGGTAGCGGGGTCCATAAAACATATGCAGTGTGGGTACTCGTTGGATGTGGAATCAAATTCCGCATTCAATGAGCTCTCCCAATCGAAATTTGAGTAAAAACACAAGGAGATATGTCGAAAATACGAAAAAACAAATAGTTTTTTTTATGACAAATATGTCAATTCAACCATTATGGTTGACTCATTATATTGGAATTCTATTGGTTCTTGAATTCCAACTCACAAGAAATTATTGTTGGTGCGCTTTCTTATAAGGCCCATTTTAGACCCCAAATTTCCTCTAATGCTTCCGACTAGTGAAAGTGATCGAGTGATCAAGATCACCTTAACCCGGCTGTGCAAGCACTACTGCTAGCATAACAGATGATGCATCGACATGAAAATGGAACTCCTTGTTCCAATCTAGGAATACAAGTATTGGAATCAAATCCATCTTGGCCTTCAGCATGTTGAAGCTACCTTAACATTATGAAATCCATACAAATGCAGTATCTTTCTTCAACGGTTTCTCCATAGGGCTAGTTATCACAACATATCCTTTAATGAATTTGTGATAATACATAGTGTGCCCCAACGTCGCCCTAAGCATATTCACATTTGTCAGAGGTGGAAAGCTCAAAATGAGTGCTATCTTAGCAGGGTCAACCAACAACCCTTTCTTGCACACAATGTGTCCCAACAGTATCCCAAATGGCATGAGAGGAAATTTCAACTCAAAATGGGCCTTTTAACTTTTATTCAAATTCCATGTCATCATGTGTTAGCCAATGAAATTGCTTTAAATTTGAAATATTGTATAGGTCTTAAACACTTTTTTAATATAAATTTGGGGATAGGTATCATAAAAAAAACTACTTTTTTGTTTGTATTTTTGACATATCTACCTTTTTTTTTACACAAATTTCAATCGGGAGAGCTCGTTGGATGTGGAATTAAATTCCACATCCAATGAGTGCCCACTCGGCATACTTTTGAAGGACCCCGCTACTCCAAAAACAAGAAATACCTGAAAAAATGGAATGATGACATCATCATTCCATTTTTTCAGGTATTTCTTGTTTTTGGGGTAGCGGGGTCTGTCAAAAGTATGCCGAGTGGGCACTTGTTGGATGCGGAATTTAATTCCGCATCAAACGAGCTCTCCTGATCGAATTTTGAGTAAAAACACAGGGAGATATGTCAAAAATACAAACAAAAAAGTAGTTTTTTTCTTTTCTTCCTCCAAAATTAATAAATATTATTTTATTATTTTAACTATTATTTTACTAGTTCATTTTAGGAGGCCCATTTTGAGTTGAAATTTCCTCTAATGTGCACAGAAAATACACTTCTTGGAGTTCAGTGTGATCTTATGTTGTCGACATCTTTTGAGCATCAGTCATAGATTTTCCAAATGATCCCTTATTAGACCACACATGGTCCAATCATGGATATATACTTGTAGGAACTTATGAATGAAATATTTGAATGTGGTGACAACAACTCGGGAGAATATCCCAGGCACATTCTTCAACCCAAAAGGCATCACTGTGTATTGAAAGAAACCCCATTCAGTGACAAATATCATTTTATGTCGATCTTCCTTTGCAATTCTTATCTGGTGGTAACTGGAAAATCCATCTGCAAAAGAGTACATCTCCTAACCTCCTACTCCTTCAAGTACTTCATCTGTGAATGGTGTCAAGAATGAGTCATGCATACATGCATCATTCAGTTTTATGAGGTCGAAATAGATCCAGACCTCACCTTTTTTCTTGTCTTGGGCCACCATTGGACTAATCCATTCTGATTATTCTACTAGTTCAATGATTTTAGCACCCGACATCCATTCAAGATCAGCCTTGACATTTTTCTTTGTATCACGAATCTAGGCGATACAGACTTTGTATTACTAGTTTCGCTTCTAGATTTAACAGAATATTCATCTCTCCTAGATCACCCAGTATCCCCTTCATTTCTGAGAACCTTTTTGGAAAGAGATCTTGGAACTCATGCAACAGATCCGTGATCTTTTCCATGGTCTCTTCATCCTAGTAGTCCCTAACACAAGCAAATTTTGTATTTTTCTTCATCCCAATGTTAACTTTTCTAATATTCATCGGCTGATTTATAGGATTACTCAGTATATCTAGTGTTGCGACATCCCTACTCCCTTTCGTATCTAGAATATTGATATTTTGTAGCTCATCATCATATTCAGGTTCACCAGATACATTATAGCATTCCATCATCGACTGCATGTGGCAATGTGCATGTGGATCCACGAGATATGCAACTAGCACAACTTTTAAGACCATGTATCAAATGATCTGAAGTGCATTGTAGACATCAAGATTAGAATCTGCAAAACTAAATGTATGCGCAAAGAAAACCATCAGCTCTTCCCAAGTGGTTGTTTATCTGCGCAAATCCACTAATATATACCATGACCTTGGCATTTCATCCAAGGTGTGAACGAAGGCATGTACCCATTCATCCTTCGGTCGTGATGCCCATAGTGTTTGGAATTCCATCAAATGGTTGTTAGGGTCATTCCACCCATCATACTTCCCAGCGTGATATACTTCTGTGTCACCAAAGTAAACTGTCATCAACCTTCACCACTGTGCACATCCAATAATTGTATTTTTATGGGTCACCCACCAGCATGCTAGAGTAGCCTTTAGTGTTTCCTCCATCACCAACAATAACTGTGGTTCTGAGATTTTTTCTCCAAAATCCATTAAGAAAGCATAAAGCTTAGGTATCCCTTCCTAATATGGTAATTCGACAATATCAGTCATGTCATGGCACAACAACTGTGTGACTAGTCCACACTTCCTGAACGACACCTCGTGCATGCACTTTTCTTGTTTTTTAACGCATCTTCAGAATGTGAGGACGCAGAACTAGCACTGTGCCAATCGATTTCTCCATAAAAAATAGGGTGGATGTAATCTTCAGAAATGTTGTAAGCATGATCACATCCCCTAACAACTTCATCCTTCACTGGTTCAATATATCTTCGTCCTTCATTTGGATCCATAGGATCGATGATTCTGATATCGTGGTTCTCAAATGTCATCATCCGCTTCTTGAAGTTAATCACTACCATATTATCATTGGCCCATCCAATCCCCGGCAGTGCAAGATAGGATCCTTCACCATTGAAAACTTCAATCACATCAAAATCAACATAGGTATTCATACCTTCAACATCTATGACCAGGTTAGATACCTGTCTGATTGGTTGTACTTTAGCTTGATTAGCCAAACGCAACTGCAAAGGGGACCAACCCAATGTCGGCTTCCCCATTGTTTTCCATGTCTGCTTTGTTAGGATATTTACATCTAAACCCAGATCCAGAATGACCAAATCGACTTCATATTCGGGTGCATCCACGGAGGTGGGTTACAATTTTTGGCATGGAAATTTCGGAAAAAACGAAAAAATATACCTCGATCGATCTTTTATTAAACCCTCGGTCGAGGTCTTAACACCTTGATCGAGGGTTTGTCGAAACCTCAATCAATATTTTGATAAATCCTCGATCGAGCGTTTAGACCTCAATCAAGGGTTAAACAAATAGCTCGATTGAGGGTTAAAACAGACCTCGATCGAGTATTTTTAATCTTCTATAAATAGGCAACAAACCCATAATTTAATTCACTTCATTTGTTGGATAGAAAATGGTCATATATATTCATTTTTCGATATGGGTTGTAGAGTAATTGGGTTATAGATGTGATTGATCACATGTATGACTCTAATCAATCAAATCTATAACACCAATTACTTTACAACTAATTACAATCTAGAGGAAGTGGCAGTAGTAATGCAGTTACTCATTTTTTCTTCAAGGTATGTATTATTACCCACAAGTATATCATTCTTCTAGTCGAAATCATGTTTTATTAAATTTTATTATCATATAATTCTATGTTTTAGAGACTTTGATCAAACAAATACCTTGATCTTGACATTGTATTTCCATATGCATTGAATGTAAAGTTTCATTTATTGAATTCTTCCAAAAGATGCTTGGAGGTCTTGTATTTTGAATCCCCATTTGAATTCATGTCATTGAACATTTTCAATTCTTATCGAAATGAGAATTAATATCATGTTTAGTTTCCATACTTTTTTTTTTTCGGATCTCACAGTTGTCATAACACATTTTCTTTTATTTATTTTCTTCCACTCTTAGCATTATGAAACACCAAAACAATTAGTCACATGTTATTGATGTAAATTCTAATGTCATTCAATAATTTACTAGCAAAATTAGCTGCAAATGTGTGGCACAATAACAATTTTGAAGAGTAAACAATGGACATTGATATAACCCAAGGAAATGAGGTCATATTTTTTTTTCATGCTCACATTTTCATTTCTCTAAAGTTACTAAAAATACTTTTCTCCTTCCTATATAATTTTTAATTTTAAAAAACTACAATTATGTGATGACTCTGAATGTAACACTAATTTTTATCTTAATCAATCTGTTCTATTCTGCCCTGGGCTATGGGATTTAAATATATGTCCCAAATATCTATACCATAGGTAGATCATAGTCCTAAGAATCCAGGTCGAGTGGACACAACTTGCCTAAGTTCATCTCATCAACTGAATTGCATGCATCATTGCTCTCATTGGTTCAATGCAAAAACAATACTATGAAAATGATGCATGCAATTCGGTTGATGATTTGAACTTAGACGAGTTGTGTCCACTCGGCCTGGATTCTCAAGACTACGATCTACCTATGGTATAGATCCTCGGGTTAGATATTTAAAGCTGAGAGCCTGAGGAGGAATAGAAAATGACGATTAAGATAAAAAATAGTGTAAATTCAAAGTCATATCACATAATTGTAGTTTTTTAAAATTAAAAATTATATATGAAGGAGCAAAGTATTTTCAGTATTTAAAACATTTCGGTACTACATTGTATACACATTGGATATATTGCTGATAGGAATCAAATGATGTTGAAATTCCTTACCAACCACTGATGACATAAACAAGCTAGACATTGAACTCTAATGAAAACACACCATGATACTACTTGAATATAAGCATTAAAAAAAATGAAATGCATGCAGTTCACAAACTCTAAAATTATTGTTAAAGCCCCAAAATGAATCCCTAGCATCACCATCAAGGTTTCAAAACTATTGGTTAAAGTTTTGAGTTATCATGCTAGGATGCATTGAAGGGTTTATTGTATCTACGTCATGGTCATTTTGCCACAAACAATACTTTGTCCACTTGGTCACTGCACACAATATTCATAATCAATGTCATCTATAGTGTTGTTTAAATCCATGTATGTTTTCAACATAGAGTTCAAAGTTTTTGTTAATATCTTTGGTCCAGAAAAAATTTAAACTTCATTAAATTTAGTTATAAGAAGGGTCACAAGGTCGCATATATGGGGCACAACATATTATTATCACTACGAAAAAACCTTTTTTTATGAGTTGAGCAAGTTGGAAGGTCATGTTTATTTCATAAGTCTTAACCATTTGCTATATTCTTAATGTACTCATGTCTAGATGAAATAGATTGGTAATAGGTTATAATTGTCAATTATGTTTATGTACACATTTATCTATACAATGAGAGAGTTCTAATTATATGTTCTAGGTGAACTATGGAAAGATTTTTCTTGTTCCCTAAACTTTGATGCCTCTTTCATAGTTTCAAAAAACTAAATCTAAAAAACAAAGGACACCTTCCCTTGTTACTAGTATATTTCACTATGGTTATAAGTATTATATTATTTCTCCTTCAGTTCTTCTTCTTATGCATTTATATTCTTATCATTTAGTCGGATATGAAAAATAAAAAAAATTAAATTCTTTATATTTATTACAATGTTGAGAATAAGTATCCTTCTTCTTATTCTTTTTTATTTTATATTTCATTTTTTTTTATTTTTTCACTTATGTTTTTTTTAATTTTTACATTTACCATTAAAAATTTATAATTTCCCATTTCCCTTCATTCTTTTGGAATTTTTCTTTTAAATTCTCTTAGATGGGTCCTTGATACCCATTTCTAAAATGTCCTACATGAACATAATATTATATAACACACACACACACACACACACACACACACATATATATATATAAGCTAAAGCTTATATCCCGAAAAAATATGCTAGTATATTGGTAGTCATGTACAAAGTTTTTTTCCAAGAGTTTAAGAGTAGCTCGATCGAGGGTCTATCAAACCCTCGATCGAGCTTAATACCTCAATCGAGAGCTTAAAAAACAAAGATTTAGCCCTCTTTGAAGAAAATCAATGTTTCTCTGTGTCTTCTAGGGGTGTAAACCCTGCCAGTCATGGCACACAATTGAGCGGAGTTCATACCAATAGATTCATCACCGAATCCTCTATCCATTAAGATATCATGCATGCGTTTTGGAATTCATATGGTTTTTTTTTTAATTAGTTCTAAAACTTACACTTAGAAAACTAGACAACTTTGAAGTAGCTCAAAGAAAAATATGCAGGGTAAAATATACACATCCAAAAATTTCATAAAAATGCACAACCCACACATCAGCATGTCCTCTTCAAAAGAGTGTCTTTGGTTTTTCAATTTTTGAAAATAGTGAAAAAAAGATGGGATGGACACACATGTATAAAATGATGCTTAAATCAGATGTGGTCACTTTCAAAAAATAATAAATAATTGTATATTGCAAAATAAATTAACAAAAAAATATGCAGACCATAGTGCATTATGTGTAGATCATGCTCATATTTTTTTTTAATTATTAATATAAGATTGAATTATTGCGGTTGGACACGAGCCATTTATTAACTTCTTCAAATTTTTAAGGTCACACAGTTCATTAAAAAGAAAAATTTCACACATTAAATGACATCAGAATATTTTAAAAAAATATCATTGGGAAGCCAACATAATATTATGCAATTTTCTTTTTTACTTCAAGTCAAAACTCACATGGCATATATGAATTTCAAGGGCTTCTTCCAGCACATGAGTAAAAAATCAGGTTTTCATCGCCAAATTTGGCCAAAAAGTGTTACCCACCTTCACGAAATCACCCAGTCCCCAATATAAATGTTCATGCGCATCTCCTTTCCCATATTTTTCTTTTGTAAATAGTTTACCGCGAAATCCTTTCGTTCCTTACCCGATCGGTTCAACAAATTTTCAATCTCAGTTAGAGAATTGTCCATCTTTTTCCAATGATAAACAACTCTCAAAGAAGTGTTGCAAGGTACCATGTTGTCATGATGGTGCTGCCTCTAGTGAAGAATCAAAAGTAGAGGGAATTTCATAGACAGGTGACTTACCAAGATTTCTTTTGATCGCATCCTAGGATTCAAAGAATGTCTCTTTTTCAGTTGCAATATCAATTTCTGCTTTTTTCAGCCCATCCCATTGAATCTATGGGTGAGGCCCATCCTCTCCAGTCGCCACACTTCCGTGGGTGATGATGGCAACGTCAAAATCCTCTGTTCTGGGCTCCGCTAATATTGTCACAACGTCGACCCTTAATCTTGGTTCATCAGCGGATTCTGAGTCAATGACAGATTCTTGTTCAACGGCGGATTCATTGGTTGATTCATAGTCCGATTCTAAAGTGGAACTTGCTTCTGGGTCTGGTTCTTCAATTGGTTCTAGTTTTGTAGATGATTTTGGTTCTACAACTGATTCTGATTTTGCAGCTAACAAGCATTCTTGGTTTTCCATCTTGTGATTAGTTGTGGCCAGTTCTCGATAGTATGATCAACTGCAGTACAGTACGTACATGAACACTGCAAGTGTGGGAAATCACTCTGGTAATGTCCAAACACCCCACAATTATAACATTAGATAGATCTGTGACCTCATCCTCCTCCTCTTCCAAAGCCTCCTCCTCTTCCTCGAAATCCACCTTGTTGCTGGTACTACTTCTGACCCATCTGTTGTGGCAGGGGATTTGGATGCTTCTTAACAGAGTGTGTGGCTTGAACATAATATGGCTATAGTTGAGGCATCATCATTTGATTGTACTACAACTGCAGTGCAAACGGTGGCTGCAGCAAAAACTGTGGTTATGACTGGGATGGTATAAATTTCATCTGTGGTGGTTGTGTATACTACGGTTGAGGTCGATTTTTTACCATATGAGGTTGTGGTTGTGGTTTTTGTACTACGCAATGATCTTCACCCTTCACAAATTATGAATCATATGTGCTTTCCTGAAGCAGGTCATATGCATGACAGTCTTTATCTTCATGCCCCACCGATATACAAAATGAACAATATAGGTTGACTGGATTTAACGCCATCTTCTGCATGTAGCTACATTCTTCATGTCAGTTCCCATAGACTTGACATATACGACACCATGGTACGCTGCCACAACTCAGTGGGTTTGGCGCCCCAGATAGTAGATAATTATGGAAGTTAGGGAAAGTGTATTTGGTGTGTCCATCTGCGCGACAACAAGTGCACCAAATATCTTCATGATTCTCTTTCCCTTTCTTAATGTCTTTCAACTGCAGCGTCAAGTTCACCAACTGCGCCTGAATTTGGTTCATACCAACTGCATTCTCCCCAACTTGTGAGGCTTCTAGATTCATTGCGATCTCTAGAGCTTCGCTCTATGTCGTGATCTTCTATTGCATAAGTGGTTATCAGATATGAGGTACCAAAGTTGCAATAAACCATTATTTATGTTGAACATCGCTCTTATCGAAACTGACTTGCACCATCAGTGTCTTAAATATTTGATAAAAGTCCCAAACAGTCTCATTAGGAAACTGCTTCCTCTCTTTTAACTCAGTAATATATTGTTCTTCATATTTGGGTTTTCGAAATTCTTCGATAAGCCCCCTTCGAAATTTATCCAATGTTTTTGCAGGGATCCCTGTAGGAACCTGTATAAATTTCATGTACCAATATAGCGCACAACCCTGCAGAGTAGTCTCCAAATGACCTTTCTTGACATCATCATCAGTAGTTTTCCTGACTATCCATACTGCTTCGTATAGAAACCAATACTGCTCAATATCATCAGTCATGTTCCCATGAAACAAAGGTAATTTTTTATCGTCGCCCGCCATCCTAGGCCTTCTTCTTGTAGATGCTTGCCTACTACTAGAATGTTGTTGATACATCAGGAAATTTGACGTGGAATTTGTGTTTCTCAAACCATTTGGGGTTCCCACTCTTTCAACACTCAACTCACCACAATCTCCCTGAGCACCGACCTAGATAGGTCTTACCTTATCCAGCAACAACCATGAAGCGAATGCAGTCTCACCCAAGATGTTCAAGGAAGGGCTGACGAAACCAAGTTTCCATAGAATGGAAGAGGACTATGTGAATCAACAATTCATCAACTTATTTATCAGATCTGACGACTTGTTTAATCATTCATAGAACCATTCATCATCACTCTTCAACATATCGCATCATTCATTCATAATAGAAATATCATATAACAGAAATAACCATATCGTCGTACAAATAGATCTTAGATGATAACATCATTCATAAGGAGTAAACATTGCATCATAGATCCATGTCGCACCTACTCACCATTGGATTGTAGAAACATAAATAAAAGACAGCAAGAGACAAAAGATAACAGTATTTTAGATCAACCCTCATCTTTTCATATTACTTCTACGCAATGAATCACAGATCCAAAAGAGAAAACAATTCCATTCTCAATCTTGAATTCTCTATGATGAACATGAACCATAATCTAGATGCACCAATCCATCTCTCAACCAATGAGTCTTACATTCACAATTCTTCTTCTATTTATAGGCTTGCGCCTTTACATTCATGGTCCACTTCTAACTAACTCCTAACTAATTCTACTAACTAATGACCAATATCCACAAAATATGGTCAAAAAGTACAAAACGTGACACAAAATATTCAAAAGTATTTTATCTTCTGCCTTGCACGGTGTCTTTTGAGCTTGTGCAACATCCGTGATGCTGCACATCTAACTGATCCTCAACCCCTTTCCAACACTCATTAAGGGGAGGGGCCCTAAGAGTGGCTTGTTTTATGTCTTCATACAATATTGCATATAGTCCAAACTGAAAACATGGAAAATGGAGACCTTTCTATTGTAACTTTTTGTATCTTATGTTAATATATAAAATGCTTATTTACACAAAAATGCAATTGGTTTATCAATGTGGGTCTAGTTGAGACACTTAGAGCTTTACACAAGAGAAAAACTAATAGGATTTGTGGATAGTCAAACTAATTAGATTTTTAATGCTTGTCAACCTTATTCTAATGTGTTTTTTTAATTATCATACCACATATAACTCATAGAAGTTACAAACATCATCTTAAGGTTTACACTCCAAGCTAAGTTGAAATAATTTTTGTTTTTCTTTTGCGAAAAAAATTAAGAAATTGTTAGTATTGTAAAATTCTATGAGAAGAAAAAAAAGCATTGCTAAGCACATCCACTTTAATTTTAAATGGAAATGCCTATGTTAAATATCCCCTAAGTTTGTAATTGGATGGTTATATCAAAATTTCCTTGTAATCATTCTTTGGCTTTTTAAAAATTTTAAAGGCACTTTTCTAGTCATTATAAAATTCAAAAGTACTTGAGAATTCTTACCACGCTTTTATTTACAAACATGTTTGTACTTGCATCGATATGAGTGAATCCATTCAAATTAATAGTCCAATCATAAACACATGTATGAATGGAAGTGCTTGTGTTCTAGAATCACCTAAGTTTGTACTTGGATGTACAAAATTGGGTGATTTTAGAACATAAGGACTTTTGATTAGAAACATGTTTGCACTTGAACCTTTCATTAGATAATTCATCTATAAATAATTTTGGCATGAATTCTATATTATATATCATAAAATGGAAAATTAAAATTGAATGCATAGAGACAATTCGACCTAAAAGTGAAATTCAAGTGTATTAATAGTAGCCCTAGGTTTTCATTTTTCATCATCACAACATCACAACTTATCCACTACACTAATGCATACTTTCCAGGGAGGCATGGAAAATGTTTATGTGTTATGGTTTCTCTTCATGATTGCTGATGTACTTGTAATATTGGATTGATTTCTTCTCAGAAAAGTTGTTGGTCTTTTCCCCAAGTTTAGGTTTGCCAAGGTAAAATTCATGTGTATATTGTGCATGGTTGTGTTTCTATGATCTTGTGTTTCTACTACAATTTGAGTTGAAAATTTCAATGTGTAATTATTCAATGATAATAATGGGATGAAATAATTGTTTGAACTCATTAGGAATAATTGTCAAGATTTAAAATTGTACTACTATAAGCAAAAATTCAACACAAAGGACACCATTTTATGGTTAATTTTTATGGTTATGCCCAAAATTTTGTTGGTTGAGTTGTGGTTAAGCATTAAATTGGTGTGAGTTTTCTATCACTATATCGAGTTAGTTGTTCACAATAAGGGTGACTTTGGGAAATATAGCTAGGAGTCCTTAGAGTGACATGTCCTAGGAGTGATGGTATATTAACTCCAAATTTCAAAACCTGGTCTTGGTAGATTTAAATAGATTTTAATAATGGGATAGGAGATTTGGGGTGGGGGGGGATAAGTCCCTTACTCTTTCAAAATAAAGGTTTGTTTCTATTAAAATAAAGTAGGAAAAATGCTTAGTGCCATTTTCATAAGAAAATTATGAAAATTAATGATGAGCATGGATTTAAATCATATTGTAGTGACATTAAGATGCTTCTAATAATGAAATTAGATATTCAAATCCACACAATTGTGTCACACTACTTGGATTCTAGAATCAAACAAACAACATTAAACGTGGCATGAATTCCACACTAATTGATAACACCAATCATAGGTTTGAATCCATGCACACAATATTAGTATTAATATATGCATCCTTGGTCACAAGAACTTTTGTAGATGATTTTCATGTCAAATTGACAATTTCAAAATATATTTCTCCATGTATGCATTGGTATTGGAGGCCTTCTCATGAACCAACATCCATTTTGTCATACTGGGTATAATGCAAACCCCAGTTTGACGTGTATCAGGTGACGAAAATTTATGAAGGCAAGTGGTATGAAGGGTCAAATTATTGTTTGGAACATATTTTTGATCACCATAGTGGGTAGAGGAGGTATGACAGTGGAAAACTATGGATTGACAAGCATGATAGGTAAATTCTTATCACCCATTATGGAATTTCATGGTGATGGATACGTTGTATGCTTTTTCTTATGTGGTGTTCCTCATAAATGTCGTAACATGGTAACAATTGGGCCCATGGATGACGAAGTAAGTTTCCTACTTAGCATCATGCGTAATTGTATGTACGTTGATTTTCTTGTTGGGTGCATGATGGAAACTCGGGAGAATTCAAGCGAAGTAGAGAATGGAAGGAGGCAAGAAAGCCATGATAAAACCATAGTGACATGAGAGGATTGAAGTTATCATATGTTTGTCTCCTCATCGATTCATGCTTTTTTAGATGATAGGGTCTCTCTTGAGATGCTAGAGAATTCTCCCTCCCTAGATTATGTAGTGTTGCAGAGATAGATTCAATACCCAAGCTCCTTGATGGCCATACAAGGTATATATGAGAAAACAATCACCTTGTACTTGGCTATGCAAGGCCTTATCAGTCGCATTTTTCTAGAGCGAGGAGAAGTAGGGGGTGATGATGTATCAATTACCTTCTAGAAATAATTACACTCAAACATGTGCCTCTTGCATATGAAAATCAATGTTGTTGGGAATTCTCTTACACTATCATTTCTTCAACAGATGGGGATCTTCACTCGTGGTTCAGGGAAGGAAATGGGAAATGATATTCATAAATTAGTGACTCAAGCAACAAATGGGGGGCTCCTCCACACACGATGAATAAGGTGCAATAGCATTGCTTTAGCGATTCCTTGTTTTTTTTAGATTATCTTAAATGTGTAGTTAATGATATGGTTGTGAAGGAATGCAAGGTTATTCTAATGTGTTTTTTTAATTCTCATACCACATATAACTCATAGAAATTACAAACACCATCTTAAGATTTAGAGTCCAAGCTAAGTTGAAATATTTTTTGTTTTGCTTTTTAGAAAAAATTAAGGAATTGTTAATATTGTAAAATTCCATGAGAAAAAAAAACATTGCTAATCACATCCATTTTAATTTTCAATGAAAATGCTTATTTTCAAGATCCCCTAAATTTGTAATTGAATGATCCTATCAAAATTTCCATGTACACATTATTTGGCTTTTTCTAAATTGTAAAGGCACTTTTCTAGTCATTATAAAATTCAAAAGTATTTAAAAATGCTTACCATATTTTTATTAAAAATAAATAAACTGCACTCTTTTAATTATAATAAATAAACCTTACTTGACAATGCTTACCATCATTTATTAAAAACAAAAATAAAATAAAATATACCGTACTCTCTTAATTATAATGATCCTACCAAGTTTTCTAAGAAAATTCAAAATGACTTAGCTCCTCACAGTGATATCTATATCCATCATGTTTCTGTTTTTGATAATAAGTGGACACCCGTGGAGTTATATGGAGCAATTTGATGTGTCCTCAACTCCAGGTTATCCACCAAATCGGTTTGGATAAACTCATACATTTTACGACAGTAATTCTCGGCGAGAATACTAAGATCGATGATTTGCATTCGGTTGGCCATAACACTCTGTTTATGAAAGGATCCCTCAATCATCTTTGAAAGTCTTTCTACTGTTGCCTCTAGCTGCTGCTGTTGATCTTCAAAAAGATTTTGTTTCACTTTCTTCAGTTTATTGTCTAGCTGCTGCTGTTGATCTTCAAAAGGGTTTTGTTTCACTTTCTTCAATTTATTGTTCTGTTTCACTTTTTTCAATGTACTCTTCTTCAGTATGTCGTCTCCAAACATGTGAAATGCAAAAGGATAAGAATAAACAAGGGCACGCCTGGATATAAACAGCCTTTGCAGTGCATCTCTGAGCCATCTATAGTCAATGCAATGAGATTCTTTGCTCTCTAAATCTAAAATCTTTTCTTCTAATAATTGTCTCTGCTTTGCTTCAAGTTGCATTGAATTTTTATGTGCATTCCATCTGGAGTAATAATGTTTGTATCTTTTCAAATCACGTTGTGCCTTCTCAATTTCCGTCTCCTCGTGATCTTTATATCGACCACAAGTGTGACCATCAATGCTTGTCCAGGTATGTTCACTTCGAGTAGCACCACCGCACAACCAACAGAAGTGTTGGCCACATACGCAGCTAATCAAGTTGCAGCCACCATTTTTTTCCACTTTCTTCCCACACTTGGGACACAACTTGGTATTAACTGTAATCCAGTTCTTCGATTCGTGATGACGTTGTTTATTCCAAAGCTCCCAAATGAAGCAGGAACAAGGAGAATGTGGTTCAGCCAAACAATTGAAACAAAATTGGTGTCCACAAACGCACTGGATCTCACAGTGAAAATCTCCTTCAACACAGACGGCATTTCCACAGCTGGGAACACTTGGGCACCATTTCACTTTGCTATTATCGTCAATAAAGGATTCAAATAAGAAGCGATCAAAACGTTGGGCTGCTTCAGGATCTTTTGCAGAGACCAGCTTTCTTACAATGTCTTCATCACAGATGACATTACATTGAGGATCCATGCACTTAATCCGCTTGCTCTGCCCCTCGCTTATCTTGTTAAGAAATTGCTTCGTCCAACAGACATTGCAAAAAGTATGACCACAATCCATCGTTGTGGTGTCCTCCTCCTGCAAATCTTCTTCTGTGCAGACATTGCAGACGGTAACTACAGATTTTGTTGCAGGTTCCTGCCTAATCGCAATACCCACTCGTGAAAACAACCAGTCAGTTCCTCTTTCTACGCATGCATCAATTAATTTTTGAGAATCCCAGCGATAATGAATTAAAAGTGTGCGAGCAATTTGTTCTTTTACATCAAGGATGTCCATAACTTTACGTAAATCCTCTCTCTGTGCCGTCAATACAGATCGTTGTGTGATGAGCTTGTATGAGTCTGCCATTGCAAATCCTTTTTGAAATGTATGAGATTGTGCCTTCGCGCTATCAGCCTACAAGAGAAGGCTGTTAATCCAGTAACTTGGCGATATTAAGAAAGAGAATAATCCTTCGCTATCAGCCTACAAGAAACGGGAAGGCTGTGAATCCAATGTGGTCCGAGCTGATGGCCACGCTCTTGTATTTTATAGCCATCCAACGGAAGTAAGTTCTTGATGTACGCGTCTGATGGGCAGACTTAATCACCATTTTTAGGTTAAAGTTTAAAAGTTAAGTAATTTGTGGTGGACAATCAGGGTCCTTAAAACATAAGTATACCGGTTGTCTTTGTAAATTTTTCTATAAATAATTTTCATTATTCAACTTTAATTCTGAAGGAAGTTAATAATTTATATTTAAATTAAAAAAAAATTATCATAATTTTTTACTTTAACCATACAACTAATAACCATACAACTAATGGAAATATTTTGAAAAAGGAGTTTGTCTACTTTTTACAACTAATAGAGCTGTTTTAAAAAAGGAATTTGTCAACTTTTTAAATTACTCCTGGTTTTAAGGAAATACAAAAACAGGTTTAGCTATATATATTTTAATTATTTTATATATTTTTAATAAAATACCAAAAAAATCTATTAAAATATTAAAATATTTGTAACCGTTCATTTATATTGAGAGGTATGCTTTTAATAATGTCTCAAATTTTAAGAGCACCTCAGTGAGCCTAATGGCTAAGACATGCTTTATGAACTCTAATGTGGTTGATGAGGTTTTAAGGAAATACAAAAACAATTTTAGCTATATATATTTTAATTATCTTATATATTTTTAATAAAATACTAAAAAAAATCTACTAAAATATTAAAATATTTGTAACCGTTCATCTACATTGAGAGGTATGCTTTTAATAATGTCTCAAATCCTAAGAGCACCTCAGTGAGACATGGTTAAGACATGGTCTAAGAGCACCTCAGTGAGCCTAATGGTTACGACATGTTAAGACAGAACGTACTCCTTTGTGGGTTGATGAGGTTAGGGTTAGCCTTTTTTGTTTTCACCTTATACTGAACGAGCTTGACCTCTAGCGTTAGGTATTTTGTTTTGTCAGGATTGTAGACGACATTTTATCCTTTTCACTTGGTGTCCTTCTCCGGTGCCAAGTTTGCAAAATGTCTCTTTGAGACATTAAGGTGATGGCTCATACTCTTCCTAAGGGATGCTAGGTAATTAAGTCTCCTCAGGGGCATACTTCATGGGTTTTCGATGTTCTGGATCCATCTTTTCGATGTGAGGAGGTGATGCCGGATGAGGGTTTGATCCAGTGGGAGTTTCCTTCAGCTGAAACAGGTACTTATATGGATATTCCTTCTGGTGTTTCTAGATGGGTATTGTCGGATAGTGTGCCGGGAGTTAGTTTTGGTGTTTATTTAGGTAAAATGGTCTTTCTGCTGGAAGTTTTTTTACAGATGGGGCGGTCAGAGGTGGTTTCTTTAGACCCTGGGTTTCTGTTTGATGGTTCTGGAGGGTCGTTGGTTAGGTTTTGTTTACATTTTGATACACCAGTTGATCTAACTGGTGGTAATAGTTTATCAGTTGCAGGAGTTAACCATGTCTCAGTGCCTGTTTCATATGCTTTTAACTTAGGATTGGAGTGTGGGTTTGAACCTATTCAGGGTTTTTCTTTTGACCACCAACGCTCACGGGTTGAGGCATTACATGTTGCAGCGCATTCAAAGCGACCAAAACAACACATTCGTAAGCTTGAAAAACCATTGTTGTTGGTCAAAGGTGAGGATGTAGCGATGAATGAGATCGTTCTGACGAATTCTCTTACTCTGATGGGTCGTTTCGATGGTCGCAAAGTTAGTCTAGATGGTGTTAAGAAGCGGGTATCTGCCTCTTGGAAGGATGTTTTTTATTCATGTCCTAATGTATATGTGCTTCCATGGGGGTGGCTTGCATTCAAATTTCAATCTGAAGAGGATGCGACCTTGGTCCTTGCAGGTGTTTGCAAATGGGATAGCTCCGGCATGCTGTTGAAACACTGGACGCCACTTTTCAACCCCTGTACAGAGAGGTATGATTATTTCCCTATTTGGGTGAATTTACCGAATCTTTCATTCGAATACTGGTCTGTAGATTTTTTTAAATTGATTATCAAGACTCTCGGGACATGTTTGGAGGCAGATTTATATTTTTTAGAGTCGGGTGTGTGCTTCTTAGGGAAGGGCCCGGTACTCCTTGATCTCTGTAATGGGTTAGTAGCAAACATTGTTATTAAGAGAGGGAAGTCTGTGTATAGTCAACCTTTCAATTATTTGTGGGTACCCTTCCAATGCAATAGATGCCATTGTTATGGCCATATCATATCCCAATGTTGTCTTCCCTTTAACAAAAATCATAAATATGTTTATGTTTCCAAGACTAAGTCTATTTGGCTTGTTAAGAATGATGGGGTGCATTCTTAGGTTCAACCTTTGTCTGTTTCAAATGCTGGGATGGAGGTTACATCACCTGTTGATCCTGGTTATATAGCAGATGGTGTAGGGATGGATTCCGGTTCTCAGACCCTTAATGTGGATTCTCTTAAACCTCTCTGTTTGACTACATTAGCTGATTTTGCAAAGGGTCCTAATTTATTGAACGGGAATTTGAAGGAATCTTTTGGTGCCCTGTCAAATGATGTATCTTCTTGTAACTTTAATCCATCTTATTTTCCGGGGGAGGACTTAGGGTTTGTGTCACCTATCAGAGATAAAACTGTTACTGGTACTGGTTATTTTCTTCGGTCACGTTCTAAGGTTATGGAGGATTTTGAAACTTCAGAAGATGTTAGGTGTCTATCTAGAATCTCTTCTACCTGTGTGGGACCTGGTGGTCTTCCTCCTATTGTGGAACCTGTATGTTCTGTTGATTCTGGGGCACTTAGAGCAGTGTATTCCCTCTCTAGGGTTACCTTATGATTGTGATGACCCTAAATTATAGGGGTTTAGCTAGTACTCCCAAAAACTAGCGGTTTGTAGGTTGGTTGTTGATCAGATTATCGATGTTTTATTTCTTCAAGAAATGATGGGTGATGGGGTTATATTTGTGGGAGAGATGGAAACATTATTGAATGGTTAGTCTTTTGTCTTTGTTGATGCCAAAGGAAAATCGGGTGGTCTTCTACTCGGTTAGAGGTCTCTTTATTTTCGGTTATTGAATGCATGGGATGTGGCTTCTGGTCTGTGTTGTTCTCTTTATTCTACTGAGCTTAAAGAGGACTTGTGTTTTGTCAATGTGTATGGTCCCTATGTGGAGAGGTAAAGGTTTTGGAATAAAATTTTAGATATTGAGTGCCTTAAGTGTTCTAAGTTGATTTTAGGTGGGCATTTGAATTACTCTTTGGGTGTATCAGAGATTTGGGGTGACAGGGCCAGAATGGATAATATTTCTGATTATTTCTCTAGGAAGCTGGATGATTTTGGCCCCTTGTGGATATTAATCCGACTATGTTACTCCCTACTTGGTCTAACAGAAGAGTTGGGATTGATAATATTTGCAAACGATTGTGCCATTTTCTTGTATCGACTGATCTTTTGGATTTAGAGCTTCATTTTCATCAGTGGGTTAGTTGTGGCAGGGATTCAGATCATCAACCAATTTTTTTACAGATATTGAATAATCATGTGAAATCACGTAGTCCCTTTAAGTTTAATTCTCATTGGCTTGTAAATGAGAATTTGGTTGCCTTATTCAAAGAATCATGGAAGGTTTATGTCGATAACCCAGAAGTGTTTCTTGCTGTGCATTTCACTGCCAACCTTAAGCACATCAAGATGTGTCTATTTTATGGTCTGTTTAGAAAAAAGCACAGGAGCTTAAGGATTTAGTGGACATTGAATTGTTCTTGGTGAGTTCTTTAACAAGTTGGGTTTTGCTTTTTCTTTTTTGGAGGATAAGGCCTCTTTGGTTGAGCTAGAGTCGCGTAAGAGAAAAATCTTATTGGATCATGAAAATGAGGCTAGACTAAAATGCAGGGCCACATGGATTTTATGTGGGGATGACAATACTTTCATAAGTATGATAATCATAGAAAAAATATAAACTCTATCTGGAAGATTGTGGATTATGGCGGTAATCTTCTTGAAGGTTTTGATTCTATTACGGGGGTAGGGGTGCATCATTTTGAGACATTGTTTTAGGAATATAAGAATCTTCATCTTCCTGAAATCATGATGATTGCGGATAATTTACCTTCTTCTATTTCTGAAGAGGAAACTAATGATCTTTCGATTCCTATTACTTTGAATGAGATTCAGTATATTCTATTTATGTGTAAAAATGATAAGAGTCTAGGACCGAATGGGAAACCTGTTGAGGTATATAGGGATCTTTTTGATGTTATCGGTCCGTACTTATTATGGGTAATTGAGGATTCTCAGAAATGTGGAAAAAATTTCGTTTTCTTTAATTCTACTTTCATTTCCCTGATTCCAAAGACTGGCCTTCCTGAATATTTTGAAGACTTTAGGCCAATATCTTTGTGTAATTTCATTTATAAGATCATTGGTAAGTTAATTTCTATAGGTATCAGGAAGGTGTTGGGTAGATATATCTTTGCTAAACAGTTTGGTTTTTTCCCTGGGAGGCACATACATGATGTTGTGGGGATTATTCAAGAAGGAATGCGCACTATTCATAGTAAATTTTTAAAGTCGGTGGCCTTGAAAATAGACTTTCCCAAAGCCTACAATCGTATTAATTGGGCTAATTTACAGGTCCTTCTATCTAAAATGGGATTTTCTGCCAAGAGTGTGTGGAATCTTATACATGGTTCAGGTCTTTGGGTTCAGATTGCATTACAAAAATATGTTAGGCCTTTATCTTTACTGGACTGGATCAAAGTATCTACTAAGAAGAAAATATGTATTTCTATCAGGGATGATTTTAAGGAACCATACTTATTTAAAAGTGTATAAATGTTGGCGAATTTTAAAAATTCTTTAAAAACCAACTATAAGATGTTTGACAATATTTTTCAAAAAATATTTTAATTTCCAATGATTTTATATCGTTTATATAATAATTTGGTAATTTTTAGGGTGAAAAAATTTTACCCCATCAAAATTGGGTGAAACAGGGCTTCAAAAATTGCAAAATGGCGAATCTTTTTTTCAAGAACACCCCCTAAAATTATCCCTTATTTATATCTATTGGAAAGTTGTATTATGGTCTTTTGATCTTATTGGTATTTTTATTGTATGGAAGGTTGGGAATGGTACTGAATTTCATCTTGGTATGGATCCATGGGTTGGATGCAAGTAGAGACATTTGTTACCTTCCTTACTAATTGATAAATTACACTCTACTGGAATTTATTTTCTTAAAGATATTGGATGCCCAGGTGTGTCTTTTTTTATGCCAGCAAGGATGGCTTACTGCTGATAATATTGGATTAGTGGATAATCAGGAAATCACTTGCTGGAATGGTTACTTGGCTATTCTGAAAGCTAGTCATGTCAGGTTATCTAATTATGTTGATATGTTGGTTTCGAATCAATCAAAATCAGGTAAGTACTCTCCAAAAGCTGGTTATTTGCATCTAATTCTGGATAAGAATGAGGTGGAATTCACCAAGTGGTGGAAAATGATTTAGAAGTTTAAGTGTCCTCCTAAGTCCAAAATCTATTGCTGGTTTTTATTTCCAGGTAAATCTCTTACTTGGGATGTCCTCTGTAGAAAGGGTAGGGAGAGACCTGATAGATGTTACCTATGCAAATTGGATGTTGAATATAGCTTTAATATTTGGTTGGAGTGCCCTTTTATCAGGAATGTATTGTTTGAATTGGAGTCTAAGTTAAAACCAAAGAATTTATGGACCAATGATTTGGTGATATCTTATATGAAGACTTGGTGTCTTAATGAGGAGGTGAAGCATATCACATCATTACCTATTATTGTTTCATGGTTTATTTGGAGGGCTAGAAATGAGAGTTTCTTTGAACATGTCACCCTTTTGCCTACATAGGTTTCTTCTTTTTGTTTTGGCTTATTGAGTTCTTATCCACAGGATAACATTGTTATGAACATAAAACATGTTGTTGAGGAGATTATTGCTAAATATTCTCCATAGGGGTATTTTGATGGTTTGGCTGCTGGTGAACCTCAACTTTGTGGAGTTGGTGGTTTGATTTACATAAATGATGATGATTATTTTACTTTTAAAGATGGACTGGGATTTGGTACTAACAACTATGCTGACCTACTTTCTTTGAAGCTACTCCTTACTTTGGCTCTAAAAATTCACATTTCTATTATGCATATTTTTGGTGACTCACAGTTGGTTATAAATTGGGTTACATGCACGTTCAGAATTCAAAATATGCATCTTGCATAGGTTCTTCATGAATTTATCATATTATCAGATATGTTCGAGAATGTCAATTTCAAGTACATATATCGAGAAAGAAACTCAAAATCAGATGAATTAGAAAAAGATGGAGCAATTGTTCTAGATGGGTATTGGCATATTACTAATATTCAAGCATTTGAAAGAGTTGAGTCCTTTCATCTTTTTTAGATGATCTTGTAGTATGTATGATGACTATGGCAGTTTTTTTTATGAACATGTATGTCTATTTGGGAATGTATTATCTTTTTTTATGTGCAGATTTATCTGCCTTTTTTATTGTTGTCTATGAGACTATACGGGATTATACCCTTTTGAGATGTGCATAATTATTTGAATTTTGGGCTAATTATGTAAGCGGGTTTCTAATTATACTATGATAATCTATATAATAGCTATGATCCTCTATAAGAATTCCATTTGTGGTTTTTTGTTAATACTTTGAGAGCATGGACAATTATCATTTGTGATATTGTACCATCTGAAGAATGTTATTTTCTTCCTTTGTATATAAATTATGAATTTTTTTCTGTGGAAAAAAAATTCTTTATCTCCTTGAAGATCACAGGTTCAAAATCGATGTGGGTTAGGGTTGTTCATTGGCCCCTTGTGTCAGGGCTCGAATGTAAGGTAGGATACTGTGACATGCATGATAACTTAATAAAATTTTCTGTTGACGTTTGGACACCAACATGGACTATGGGAGACTCTACATTTGGCCAATACATTCACCAAATATATCTTACATTTTGGATAAATTGTTTTAAAAGATACAAAATTTCAAGTTAATGTTTATTTAATATCATAAGCTCTCTTTTATTTAGCATGAATGTTTCCACATTGTTCATTCATTTTGTGCAAGCTTATGGATTTTCATTGTGTAGAAATTTAGAAGTGACCAATGTTAGATTTTTATCATTTAAGCTAGAATTAACTTAGGATCTTTAACTGAGAGAATAACAAGCACAAGAATCAAACACATAAGAAAATGAACACAAAGATTTTCCTTGGGGAAACCATAAAGGAGAAAACCCTGCAACTTCCTTAGAGATAGAATTAGCACCAATAGCAAAGCCCCAAAAATAGTAAGATGATATCCCAACAGCAGTAGCCTCTTTCTCTCTAGCCCCAGCAACTTCTTCTTCCTCAGTTATGCGCTACAACTGAGTGTGAGTGAGTGTGTGATAAATAGAGAGGCTCACTCTACTAATTCTTGACTTAACAATTACTCACTAGGGCCAACTTCGATACGAGAGTCTAATAACCCTAGGGCCCTAGAACTGCGGGGACTTTAACCCTTAAACAATACGAGGGTTACCCACAATGACTTAACATGACTTGTTTACATTATTGAATCTCCTAATAGGAACATCGGGGCATGAAATGACCCAAATACATTACAGACACTTCCTGGAATAAACATCGAGGTACACGACATAAGATATACAAGTGAATACATTCCGAAGTTACAAATACATCAACACTCCCTCTTAACTAGGAAGGTATTCTTTCGACACAATTTCCAGCACTAGTCTTCTTCTTTGTATCAACTGGATCATGTCTCCATATTCATATTCAAGTCTTCTTCAATTCATCTTCGTCTTCAAGTCTTCTTCATATTCAAGTCATCTTTGTCTTCAAGTCTTCTTCCTCTTAAAGTATTCTTCATCACGGGAACTAGATCATCACTCAATCTGGATCACCACTGCTGGATCATCATCACTGTATCATCATCAAATCTGGATCATCACTTGATCTATATCATCATCACATCTAGGTCATCACTTGATCTGGATCATCATCAAGTCTGGATCATCATCATCGGTGCTATCTCAGAATGGTGCTATCTCTCAATTATTCTCGTCACAGGAAGTTCTACAGAGCAAGCCCGTTTTCATGCTGGTTGTAGACCTACCCTTCATGTAGGTCTTTAGTGCTTATATCTAACCCTAAGTTAGAATGGCCCACCTAGCTCTTACATCTGATGTCATCTTGTCAGAAAGGCACGCTCAGCACTCAAATATGACCTCATCTTGTCAGAAAGGCCTAGCACTCACATCTAACCATGTGTAAACACATCGCACTAGAATGGCTCAGCACTTATATCTGACCATGTGCGAACACACCGCATCGAAAGGGCTCTACACTTACATCTGACCATGTTCAAAAACACTGCATCGAAAGGGCTCTACACTTACATCCGACCATGTTCGAAAACACCGCATCGAAAGGGATCTGCACTTACATACAACCATGTTTGAAAACAGTGCATCGAAAGGGCTCTCAGTCCCAGGCTGAGGATTCCTGGTAACTGAACAGGTTCCTCCATTCTCCCAGAGGATGGCAACAGCCCTTATATCTGATCAAGTGGGAACACATTCCTCAATCACATTAGAATGGCTCTGCACTTATATCTGATCATGTGAGACTGCATCCCTCAGTCGTATTAGAATGGTCCTCAATCCTAGACTGAGTATTCCTAGTAACTGACCAAGTGCCTTCATTCCAAGAATGGCATTCAACACTTATATATGATCATGTAGGAACCAATCCTATAGTCACATCAGAATGGCTCAACACTCACATCTGACAAGGAAGGAACCAAATCCTCTCACCATGATAGAATGGCTCAGCCCTTACATTTGATCATGGAAGGAACCTAATCCTCTCACCATGTCATAATGGCTCTAGGTCTCATCATTTCCCCTTGGAGGGAACCTCGATCTCAAGAACACCAAGCTTCTCCCTAAAGTACTCAAACTTCACTCTGGCCAATGGCTTCATCAACACATCAGCTATTTGTTCGTTCGTCACAACATACTAGAGCTTCACCGCTCCTCTCTGCACCATATCCTTGATATAGTGATACTTGATCTCGATATGCTTCGACTTGTCATGGAACACTGGGTTCTTTGACAACTTCACACAACTTTGGTTGTCGCAATATATATAAGTAGCATCCAACTAGAGATCAAATAAATCAGACAGTAGCTTTCTCAGCCACACTACCTCGCAACTAGATGAACAAGCTGCGACATACTCTACTTCAGTTGTACTCAGTTCCACACAGGACTGCTTCCTACTAAACCTAGAGATCACACCTGATCCCATACTAAAGCAGCATCCTGAAGTGATCTTCCTATCGATGGCACTGCCTACCCAATCTGAATCAACATAACCCTCCAAGTTAATCTTCTTATTTGCCTCGTACTTGAGCCCATAATCAACTGTACCCTTTAGGTACCTTAGAATATGCTTTACATCAATCAAGTGAACATGTCTTGGATCTGTCAGGAACTAGCTCAAGGTGTTCACAGCAAAGCAAATATTCGGTCCCATGTTCATTAGGTACATCAAGGACCCAATCATCTGACGATATATCGTAGCATCAACTGCTTCTGATGAAGCATCACTCAATAGCTTCAAGCTCAATGCCATAGGTGTGGTTATTTCCTTGTAGTCCATCATCCCAAACATCTTCAGGATCTCTACTGCATACTTCCCTTGTCTGAGGAAGATTCCATCTGTAATCTGCCACACCTCCATGCCTAAAAAATAATGCATCATACCCAAGTCTTTCATTTCAAACTCGGTAGCAAGCTTCCTCTTCGTATCAGCAATCAACCAATCCATACCTTTTATAATAAGATCATCTACATACAGTAGGAGTATCACTGGGTTACCATCTTCAACCTTGTAGTAAAGGTTGGAATCTGCTTTACTCTTGGTAAAGCCCAAAATGGATAGAAAGCCATCAATTCTGTCGTACCATGTCCTGGGTGCCTGTTTCAAACTGTACAGGGATTTCTTCAATCTACACACATGAGAATCCATGTCATGTGTCTCAAAACTGAGTGGTTTCTCCACATACACTTCCTCTTCTACTACACCATTCAAGAAAGTTGTCTTGACATCCATCTGGTGTATCTTCCATTTCATCACTGCAGCCAGAGAAAGTACTGATTTGATGGAAGTGTATCTAGCTACAGGTGCAAAAGTTTCTTCATAGTCTATTCCTTCTTTCTAGGAGAAACCATAAGCCATGAATCTTGCTTTATATTTCTCTATGCTACCATCTATAGCATGATTGATCTTGTAGATCCATTTGGAAGTTACACTAGAATTCCCTTCTGGTCTTGGGACAACATCCCAAACATCATTCTTCATGATCGATTGATACTCTTTGATCATAGCATCCTTCCATTCTTTCCTTTCTATCGCTTCTTCATAGTTGGAAGGCTCTTTATCAATAATGTCACATAGCAAGGCTACATAACTGGAGTAGGACCTAGTTCTCTTCCTTCCTCTGTGTGTTTCTTCTGAAGCTCCATATCTTTCTACACCTTGGATAATTTCACGTACCCAAGCAGGTTTCCTCTTGTGAGGATTCTTCTCCTAAGGCAGATCCACAAGTTCTTGAGGTTCTTCTAATTCTCGATCCTCTTCTTGAATTTCTACATTCATCGTTGTATCATGAATTCTGGGTGCTTCTATTTCTTCAAGTTCTTCAGCTGATCTCTTCCTGCATTTGATGTAGGCTGAATCTTCATCAAATGTTACATCTCTGCTAATGTCAATCTTCTTGAATCCTGGGAAGTGTATTCTGTAAGCCTTTGAGCTTTTAGAGTATCACACAAATATACCCTTCTTTCTTGAAGGATCTAACTTCATCCTCTTTTCTTTCGGAATGTGTATGTATACATGACAGCCAAATATTCTGAGATGGCTGACTTTTGGTTTCTTTCTGGAGAATACTTCTTCAGGTGTCTTTTTCTCGAGTACTCTATGTGGAGTACGGTTTTGTACATATACTGTTGTTCTGGAAGCTTCTTCCCATAGATGCATGGGAAGATCTTGATCATAAAACATGGCCCTTGCTGCTTCCATGGTCATTCTATTCTTTCTTTCTGCAATACCATTTTGTTGTGGATTATATGGAGTGGATAAATCCCTCTTAATTCCTAATTCTTTTCATATCTCTTTGAATTCATTTGATGTGAATTCTTCACCATTATCTGATCGAAAGGTCTTGATATTCTTTTCTGTGTGGTTCTCGATCAAGGATTTGAATTCCTTGATCTTGCTGAATACTTCATTTTTGTTCTTCATAAAGTATGTCCATGTCTTTCTAGAAAAATCATCAATAAAAGAAACATATTATACATACCCGCTTAGTGAACTGGATGACATTGGACCACATACATCGGAGTGGATGATTTCCAAGATTCCTTTTGCCTTGCTCTCGCTACTTGGAAATGTCTTCTTTGTGTTCTTCCCTTCGCACATCCTTTGCATACACCTTCATGTTTTGTCTGCATTTCTGGGAGACCTTCAACAACTTTTCTTTCAAGTGGTAGTGCTTTGTAATGCACATGTGCAAGCCTTCATTTGGTTCTACCGATTCATGAACCAAAGATTGTTTTGGTTGGCCCTTCAATTTTTATAGTCCTCCTTCTTGTTCCCCAATCATTACTGCATCATGAAAATACTTTCCCTTTGGCCACATGAGTACTTGACCATCTACAAATGCAACCCTCATTCCTTTTGCATCCAATGCAAATATGTAGAGGAGGTTCTTCTTTAGTCTAGGTACAAACAATACATCTTTCATCTTGATAGACTTTCCAGAGTCTAGCTTGTATGAGGATTCACCACTACCTTTTATTGGATACTAGTAGTCATCTCCAAGTTTCACTTTGTGAGGTGATTCATGTTCAGACAGTTTCACAAAGGATTCCTTTAATCCTGTCATATGTTTGGAAGTACCACTTTCTATAAGCCAATCATTGCTGCCATGTGTGATAGTTCCCGTGAGAGCAAAAATCAGAACATATTCTTCATCACTTGACGAATCATCACTGTCTTGTCTGGTTCTCTTTGTGGAAGGTTCATCATCCTCTGCAGCATGAGCATGATGTCTTCTCTTGTTTCCCTTCTTCTTATGAGAGCTACTTTTGTTTCTAGGACAATCTCTAGCAAAGTGTTCTCTTTCATCACATGTATAGAAAATGTACTTAGACATATCTCTAGGCTTTCTAAAGTTACTCCTTTGGTGAGAGTGCTTACCTCTGTGGTGGCTAGATGTGGTTTTCTTGGATTATATTGTGAGAGCTTGATCTTCACTTCCCATCTTTTATTCTCAAGATGCTATCCGAGCATATTCTTGAGAGCATTCTTCCCATAGTCTGTTGAACTTGACTAGCTTCTTTCTAGCACAGATCCCTTGTATGAATGAGTCCCGTGTCCTAGGAAGACCATTCAAGGTGGTCATCACAATCTTCGCATTCTCCACTTCTTCATCTACTACTTCCAGTTGTTCTTTGATCTATGAGACCCTTGTGAAGTATGACTGTATTGTCTCTGCATTCTGGATCTTCACATTCTTCAACTGGTTCCTCAAGGTCATCTTTCGTTTTATGTTCTTTCCTTCAAATAGTTTTTTTAGGCCATTAAACATAGCTTTAGGTGTCTTTAGAGAGGACACCTATGGTATGAGGTGATCCTTGATTTAATCAACAATAATCCTCTTAGCCATAACCAGCTTCTTCTTTTGTAATGCCTTAGCCTCATCTTCCTTTGGAACTAGAATATCCTCATTGATGTAAGAGTCAAACTCATTTTCTCCCAGGACCAGGGAGATCCTATACTTCCAGGCTCAAAAGTTATCAGCCCCCTCAATATTTTCATCAAGCTTGGTATGATGAGGCATCTTAACTGAGAACCTCAAATGGAAATACAAAATATTTAGATCTTACCAGGTTAATATGTCAAATCTGGAGCTAGAGCTGAATTTCTGCAGTGCTGGTTCAGGAGCGGATTAGGGTTTGAATTTCCCAGATTTTTGTCCAACCAAAATATTTGATCTTGATATCTAAACTTTGATTTTGAGGAGGAGATCAATTCAGAAATGGGCTCACTCAAAAATTATACTTTTGTGGAAAGCACTAATTTACAACAGCAGCGTCGGGTCAAAAATTGAAAATGCTCAGAATTAGATTCTTCTTCGACATAAAGATGCACCCTGGGGAGGAGAGTCAGCCCAACCTTATTTTCCTTCAAATATGTGGAGAGATATCCAAAAAATAGGAAGCCCTAGTTTCCACAAGTGCACAGTGTCTTCTTCTCAGGTTAGCTCTGATACCATGTTAGATTTCTATCATTTAAGCTAGCATTAACTTAGGATCTTTAAATGAGAGAATAACAAGCACAACAATCAAACACATAAGACAATGAACACAAATATTTTCCTTGGGGAAACAATAAAGGAGAAAACCCAACAACTTCCTCAGAGATAGAATCAGCACCAATAGAAAAGCCCCAAAAATAGTAAGATGATATCCCGATAGCAGTAGCCTCTTTCTCTCTAGCCCCAGCAACTTCTTCTTCCTTAGCTATGCGCTATAACTGAGTGTGAGTGAGTTTGTGGCAAATAGAGAGGCTCACTCTCTATTTATACTAATTCCCAACTTGACAATGACTTACTAGGGATGACTTCTCTAGGAGAGTCTAATAACCATAGGGCCCCAGAACTGTGGGGACTTTAACCCTTGAAAAATAGGAGGGTTACCCACAATGACTTGACATGCCTTGTTTACATTATTGAATCTCCTGATAGGAACATCGGGGCATGACATGACCTAAAAACATTACAGACACTTCTTGGAATAAACATTGGGGTACAAGACATAAGATATACAAGTGAATACATTCTGAAGTTACAAATACATCAACAACCAGGTCACTTCTAAATTTCTACACTAAGATTACACACAATAAGTTTTCTTTCTAAACTTTGCTTACATATAATGCTTTAATGCATTCAAAAACCTTCTACTAGAGGCAATAAATAGCATTTAGGCATCACGATAACTCAATGGTAGGTCACAACTAGCCAGGATTAGTCATCCTTTAAGGGACTTGAAACAAATTCCCTTACTAAGCATGGAATGCGTCATCACAATACAATTTAGAATCTAGCAACATAATATAAGGTAGTAGATATGCATATATGGCATGACATGATTGAGAGATCATGGAACCAACCTATAACTCTAAGGCCAAAATGGAACCAACTTATATAAGGAAGGCTTGTTTATTCTTAATGTTTGGTGTTTTTTTGCATGCTTTTTTTCATTTGTGTTAGAGGATTCATCAATTTTTCAGAATTTCTTCTATTATTTGTTGTATTTTTAATTTGTATATAACAAAGTTTGACCGAGATCATG
>LPNX010441465.1:15387-25523 GCA_001517045.1 Pseudotsuga menziesii | reverse complement strand
AAAAAATCAAAATGGTGTTAATGTACCACTAAGTGGTGAAGGATTCCCTTAGGATGTGATGTGTGTTGATTTAAAGTGTTCTTATTGTCCTTAAATGCATGCAAGATTATTTTATGACATAAGGGTGTTGACACAGATATGTCGACAGGGGTTCACACTATGTCGACAACCCTAACTCAGCGATCTCCCTAAGCACTGAACCAGACAGGTTTTACCTTGTCTAGCAACACCTGCAAAGAAGATGAAGTCTCACCTGCGATGTTCGAAGGAGAACTGTTGGAACCACGTTTTCGGATTAATAAGGAGGTTTTTGTGCATCTATTTTTCAACTATCGCAACAATACTTAGAGATCCAAACATGGGTTTCATTATAACTTTTTCATATTTAGGTCGCATCGATACATTATATTGTAGGATTAGGTTTACTTATGAACAAATCAATCAGCATGGCATTAATCAGAACACAGAGACATCACATCATTTATAAATAACAGACATATTGCAGCGTTAGTTCATTTAGATCGCATCATTAAACCAAGAAAAATAAGAAAGACACAAGACAAAGTGTTTTCATCAACATTCATTCATGTCATATTACTATTCACATAAGGTGCATAAGAACATCCTGGTCATGCACTATTGCTTTTTCTAGTTCCATGATGGTTGATTCTTTCATTCCATAACCCAATTTTGTTGAGGATTGTATGGATTTATCAACTCCCTCTAAATCCCGAACTCTATGCATAGTTCCTTGAATTATTCCAAAGTGAATTCTTTTACATTATGGATTCCCATAAATTTATGTAAATCCTCTCTCTGTTCCGTCAATACATATCCTTTTGTAATGAGCTTGATGGCCTGTCTAGGTGCAGATGCAGAGATAGGACAACTTCCTAGAGCAACTGATCCTCCTCGTCAATGCTCATCAATTCTTCCTTGTCACCACTCATCAAGTCCTCCTCCTCGCCACTCATCATCCAGTCTTCGATTACAAATCCTTTTTGAAATGTATGAGATTATGCCTTCACTATCATCCTACGTGAAACAAGAAGGTTGTTAATATGATAACTTGGTGATAAGAAAGAAAACAATCCATCAAGAAATGTATCAGATTATGCCTTCCCTACCAATCTGTAAGAAACAAGAAGATAGTTAATGTGATAACTTGTCGATGAGAAAGAGAATAATCCGATGTTGTCTGAGCTGATGGACACACTCTTGTATTTTATAGCCATCAATCTTACAGAATTTCTTGATGTACGACTCTTTTGGGCTGACTTAATCACCATTTATAAGTTAAAGTTTAAAAGTTAAGGGTCCTTAAGACAAGCATACCCACAACTATTTTTTTATAAGTAATTTTCATTATTAAACTTTAATCTTTATAAGTAAAAAAAAATTATCGTAAAGTTTTACCTTAACGATAAAACTAAACAAAATTATTTAAAAAAATGAATTTGTCTACTTTTTAAATTACTCTTGGTTTTAAAAAAATATATAATTGTTTCAGATTTTTTTTTAATTATCTTACATATTTTTAATAAAATTTTAAAAAAATATCTACTTATTTCCATGTTTTATGAATGAAAAATAAAAATTACAAATGACTTGGCCCTGTGAATCTTCTTTTATACCCATGTGCATAGAAAGCCTAACATACCCAAAGAATAGAGACATTTTGGTGGGGTAATGGCTCATCTACATTGAGAGGAATTTTTTTAATAATGTCTCAAATCCCAAGAGCACCTGAGTGAACCTAATCATAAGTTCTCTTCTTTTTTACCATAAATGTTTCCATAGCGTTCAGTCATTGTGTGTAATATTATGGATTTTCAATGTATAGAAATTTAGAAGTGACCAGGTCACTTCTAAATTTCTACACACTGCAAATCCATAAGCTTGCACACAATAAGTTATCTTCCTAAACTTTGCTTACATATAAATCTTTAATGCATTCAAAAACCTTCTACTAGAGGCAATAAATAGTCTTTAGGCATCACGATAACTGAATGGTAAGTCACAACTAGACACACTTAGTCATCCTTTATGGGACCTTGAACAAGGTCCCTTACTAAGCATGGAATGTGTACTCATCACAATAGAATTTAGAATCTAGAAACATAATCTAACATAGTAGCATATATGGCATGACATGATTCAGAGATAATGGAACCAACCAATAACTCTAAGGCCAAAATGGAACCAACATATATAAGGAAGGTTTGTTTCTTCTTAATGTTTTGTATTTTTCTGCATGTGTTTTTTCATTTATGTTAGAGGATTGATCAAATTTTCAGAATTTCTTCTTTGATTTGTTGTATTTTTAAACTGTATATAGCAAATTTTGATCGACATCATGTTCGCTTTTAGAGTGAGGTTGTTCTTAACATCTGAAATTGAGAATGATATGTCCCAAAAGTAATAATTCATTAACTTCAGATATAGAAACGCAATCCAAATATATAAAAATAAAATTAAAAACTAAATCCTAACTATAACCAAAAAAAAATATAGAGAGACATAATACCTAAATTAGGTAAAAGGGATGTAAATTCATGACATGAAAATGAGCAGGTTAGGTCTATTGGTTTGAATGGAATGTTCATGAGAGCTTTGGTTTTTATCCTCTCTTTAAATGTGTGACCTTACGGTAATATCAAGACTATGGCACCTGTTATAAAAAATATAGATAGAGATTTTCTATAGCAAGGTAATCCTAGATGTTCCATGTTTTGAATCAAACGATTAGATATCTTCCCACAAGATTATTCAAGGTATGAAACTCACAGCTTTCCTCTTAGCAATATTCAACTTCTGCATTGCCAATTGTTCTAAGACATAACCTAAAAAGGAATTAGGAATACACAGATTGTAGTGATAATTTATACACCAAAAATTCCCTACTACTTAGTTAAAAACCCTATGGATTTTTGGTTGATATGTATGTCATATCATTAACATAAATGACTTGATTGAAATTAAAATAATAAGTTGTCTTAATACAAGTGGTGATATTATTTCATGATTTTCAATGCTAATTCCATTTGTTTTGTTTCATACCATATGAATGTTGAAAATTCATGTGTTACCATTTCTTTCTTATCATATGGTTCAAATTCTATATTCTCAAGAATCTACCAATATAAAACAAACAAAATCAAATTTGGCATAATGAGACAAAGGATATAATAGCTTGTTGGAAAAAAGCATTAAGTATCTTTCTAAACAGGATGATATCAATATTAATTAGTGTTACCATATCAAAACTTAGTTGCTAACAGTAACCCCTGCTATTGATATTAATATTGGTCAAGGGTGTTCCCATGAAAATGAGTAACACTTTTGGAAAGAAGAGGGTGTAAAGGGCCAGGAAAAGGAGCTCGATTGAGATTTTTCAAATCCCTCAATCAATATTTTAAAAGCTCAATCGAGGAATAAACAAAGCACTCGATAGATCCTTTAATTAACCGTCGATCAAGAAGTACAGCTCGATCGAGGGTTAGGAGCTTGAAAGAGATAATAGCTAGATAGAGATATTATCTCGATTGAACTCCTGAAAAGTGTTATAAAAATGAAAAAAAAAATACTAGAATTTTATTTCCATCATGACTATTGTTCAAAGTCTCAACCGAGCAATGAGAAGCAAATCGACCAAGGGTTTGTGAGATCTAGTGAGGGTCACGTCGTCAAAAACAACCCCCACCAATAATCCCCTCATGTTTTCAAAGGCATCCAAAGAACAAGGTAGGCTCGAAAAACTCTTAAACCCTTAAAAATAGTTTATTTTTTTATTTAAAAATTAGTTTTTGTAAATTAGTTAGTGTATTTAAAAAAAAGTGTAAAACTAATTATTTTCATTAGTTGTGTTTTGTAATATAGATTTACATAATTTAGTTTATTTAATAATTTAATTTAGATTTTTTTTAGTTCTGTTTTATAATTTAAATTTAGATTTGTATTTATTATCATTATTATTATTATTATTATTTTGTGTGTTAAACAGATGAAAAAAAGTAACTATAAATTTCAATATCATAGAATCAAAGTTAAATATACCTCATTCTCAAAAAATCAAAATGGTGTTAATGTACCCACTAAGTGGTGAAGGATTCCCTTGGGATGTGATGTGTGTTGGTTTAAAGTGTTTTTTTTGACCTTAGGTGCATGGAAGAGTATTTTACGGCATAAGGTTGTTGAAACAGATATGTCGACAGGGGTTCACACTCTATCAACACCCCTAAATCAGCGATCTCCCTAAGCACCGGCCCAGACAGGTTTTACCCTGTCCATCAATGCCTACATAGAATATGACGTCTCACCCACGATGTTCGAGAGAGAACTGTCGGAACCACATTTTTTAAGTAAGAAGGATTTTTTTGCGCATCTATTGTTAAACTCTCCCAACATTAATTAGAGATCCAAGCATGGTTTTCATTATCACTTATTCATATTTAGGTCGCATCGATACGGGTGCATCCACGGAGGTGGGTTACGTTTTTTGGCAACGCAAATTCGGCAAAAACAAAAAAACGTACCTCGATCGAGCTTTTAATAAACCATCAATCGAGGCCTTAATAGCTTGATCGATGGTTTATAAAGTGCTCTATATAGGTTATATTAAACGCTCGATCGAGGGTTAAAATAGACCTCGATCAAGCATCTTTAATTTCCTATAAATAGGTAACATGCCCATCATTTAATTGGATATGGATATGAACTTCCTTTGATGGATATTAGTCGTAGAATAATTGGGTTAAAATGTGATTAATCACATCTATGAATCCAATCAATCACATCTATAACTCCAATTACTCTACAATTAATATCTATACATAAAATCTAGGGGAAGTGAGAGTAGTAATGTGTTTACTTGTTTTTTCTTCAAGGTATGTACTATTACCCTCAAGTATCATTGCTATAGTCGAAATTATGTTTTATTAAATTTTATTATCATATAATTCTATGTTTGATTTTAATTATATTTGGGTGTCCATATTCGTGTGCACACTCGAATATGTTTTTAGTTAAAGTTTTGAAAAACTCGATTAATCTACTAGATCGATAGAGCTCTTCTTTAAATCATTCGATCAATGGTTTTAGAGACCTTGATCGAACTAATAGCTTGATCTTGCCATTGTATTTTCATATGCATCATGTAAAGTTTCATTTAATGAAGTCTTCCAAAACATGCTTGGAAACCTTGTATTTTGAATCCCCATTTGAATTCATGTCATTGAACATTTTCAATTCTTGTCGAAATGAGAATTAGTATCATGTTTAGTTTCCATACTTTTTGTTTTTTGGATCCCATAGTCGCCATAACACATTTTCTTTTATTTATTTTCCTCCACTCTTAGAATTATGAAACACCAAAACAATTAGTTAGGTGTTATTGATGTAAATTCTAATGTCATTCAATAATTTATTAGCAAGATTAATTGCAAATGTGTCACACAATAACAATTTTTAAAAGTAAACAATGGAAATTGATATAACCCAAGGAAATGAGGTCATATTTTTTTTTCATGCTCACATTTTCATATCTCTAAAGGTACTAAAAATAATTTTCTCCCTTGTATATGATTTTTTATTTTAAAAAACTACAATTATGTGATATGACTCTGAATTTAATAGTAATTTTTATCTTAATCATCCTGTTCTATTGCTCCCTAGGATCTGGGCTTTAAATATCTAACCCGAGGATATATATCATAGGTATCATAAGGTAGTCCTGAGAATACAAGTAGAATGGATACAACTCGCCTAATTTCATCTCATCAACTGAATGGCATGCATCATGTCTCTCCTTGGTTCAATGCAAAAAGAATACTATGGAAATGATGCATGCAATTTAGTTGATGAGCTGAACTTAGCCAAATTATGTCCACTTCACCTGGATTCTTAGGACTACGATCTGATACCTACGATATAGATCCTCGGGCCAGATATTTAAATCTTAGAGCCCAGGGTGGAATAGATCTGGACGATTAACATAAAACTTAGTGTTTTCAAAGTCATATCACTTAATTTTAGTTTTTTAAAATTAAAAATTATATACGAAGGAACAAAGTATTTTTAGTATTTAAAACCTTTCACTACATTTCTGTAACTCTAATTCTAATCTTCAATTCCCGCCCCCCCACTGCTACTCCATTCCAGCCCTGTTTTGTGTTTTGAAGTAATTTAATTAACATTAAAAATCTTTTAATAATCCATTTCTCAAACCCTTGGCCCCATGGTGGTTTGTACGAGCGAATTTTGGTTTCCAAGTAAAATGATGAAAGGTCTATTAGTAGAATAATCTGGCAATGTCATGATTGTTTTTTTATTTAAATTTCTAAGATATTTATTATTTGCGGAGTTGGTCGAATCAAATGATGTTGAAATTCCTTATGTCCATTTTCTTAGTTGGATCCTAGAAGCCCATTTCTAAAATGTCCTGCATGGGAACACTATTCTAGATAGGGTAGTCATGGTGGTGAGCGTGCATATAAAACCTTGGTAGTCATGTACAAAGCTTCTTTTTTTTGAATATTTAACAGAACCTCGATCGAGGGTTTCTGAAAACCTCGATCAAGGATTTCTGAAAACCTCGACCGAGGGTTTATTAAACCCTCGATCAAGGTTCTATTAAGACCTCTATCGAGTTATTTGAACACCTCAATCGAGCTACAAAGCTCGATCCAGGGCTATAAAAATAGAGAATTATCCCTCTTACAAAAGAATCAATGTTTCTCTATGTCTTAGGGGTGTAAACGCTTCCATTCATGGCACACAACTGAGTGGAGTTCATATCGATAGATTCATCACCTAATCCTCTATCCATTGAGGTATCATGCATGCATTTTGGCATTCATATGGGATTTTTTTTTAATTACTTCTAAAACTTACACTTAGAAAACCTGACAACAACTTCGAAGCAGCTCAAAGAAAAATCCGCAGGGTAAAAAATACACGTCGAAAAATTTCTGAAAAATACACAGCCCACACATAGACGCGTCATCTTCAAAAGGGTATTTTTTTTTTTTCAATTTTTGAAAACAGTGAAAAAAAAGATGGGCCACACACATGTGTATAAAATGATGATGAAATCAAATGTGGTCACTTTCAAAAAAAAAAAAAAATTGTATGTTGTGAAATAAATTAACAAAAAAATATGCATACCACAGTGCATTTTGTGTAGATCATGTTTGCATATATATTTTTTAAATTATTAATGTAATATTGAATTATTGGGGATGGACACAAGCCACTTATTAGCTTCTTCAAATTTTAAAGGTCACACAGTTCATTAAATGCAAAATTTTAGACATTAAATAACATCAGAATATTTTTTTTTAAAATATCATTGGGAAGGCAACATAATATTCTACAATTTATTTTTTTACTACAAGTTGAAATTCACATGTCATATATGTGTTTCGAGGGCCTCTATCTAGCACATGAGTAAAAAATCAGGTTTTCATCGCCAAATTTGGCCAAAAAGTGTTACCCACCTTCATGGAATCACCCATACATTAGATTGTAGTATTACATTTACTTATGAACAAATAAATCAGTGTGACATTATTCAGAACATAGAGATATCACATCATTCAGAAATAATAGACATATTGCAACATTGATTCATTCAGATCCCATCATTGAACCCAAAAAAACCAGAAAGACACAAGACAAAGTGTTTTCATCAACATTTGTTCATGTCATATTATTATTCGCATATAAAGGTGCATAAGAATATCTTGGTCATGCAACATTGCTTTTGCTAGTTCCATGATGGTTTGACTCTTTTGTTCTGCAACCCCATTTTGTTGAGGATTGTATGGATTTCTTAAATCCCTCTAAATCCCTAACTCTATCCAGAGTTCCTTTAATTATTCCAAAGTTAATTCTTTTACATTAAGGATGCCCATAAATTTACATAAACCCTTCTTTGATGAGCTTGATGGTCTGTATAGGTGCAAAGAAAGACAAAGGGACAACTTCCTAGAACAGTTGATCCTCCTCATCAATGCTCAACAATTCTTCCTCATCACCGCTCATCAATTCCTCCTCCTCTACGATCATCATCTAGTCCACCATTGCAAATCCTTTTTGAAATGTATGATATTATGCCTTCACCATCAACCTACAAGAAACAAGAAGGTTTTTAATATGATAACTTGGCGATCAGAAACAAAATAATCCTTCATGAAATCTATCACATTATGCCTTCCCTACATTATTGCAAGAAATAAGAAGTACAAATTGATCAAGTATTAGGATCTCAAACGAGATAATATCTAGATAGAGCTATTATATCGATCAAACTCTTGAAAAGTGTTATAAAAATGGAAAAAATACTAGTTTATTTCCATCATGACTATTGTTCAAAGTCTCGACCGAGCAATGAGAAGCAACTCGATCAAGGGTTTGTGAGAAGCAATGAGAAGCAATTGAGATCAAGGGTTTGTGAGATTGAGGGTTAGTGTATTTAAAAAAACTATAAAACTGATTATTTTCATTTGTTGTGTTTTGTAATATAGATTTACATAATTTAGTTGATTTAATCATTTAATTTAGATTTTTTTTAGTTCTGTTTTATAATTTAGATTTAGATTTGGATTTATTATTATTATTATTATTATTATTTTGTGTGTGTTAAGCAGATGAAAAAATATAAGTATAAATTTCAAGATCATAGAATCAAAGTTAAATATGCCCCATTCTCAAAAAATCAAAATGGTGTTAATGTACCCACTAAGTGGTGAAGGATTCCCTTGGCATGTGATGTGTGTTGGTTGAAAGTGTTGTTTTTGGCCTTAAATGCATGCAAGATTATTTTACGGGATAAGGCTATTGACACATATATGTCGACAGGGGTTCACACTCTGTCGAAACCCCTAACTTAGAGATCTCCCTCAGCACCAACCTATACAGGTTTTACCATGTGCAGCAACACCTGCTAAGAACATGAAGTCTCACCCGCAATATTCGAGGGAGAATTGTCAGAACCACATTTCCGTAGTAAGAAGGAGGGTTTTTTGCATCTATTGTTCAACTATCCCAACAATAATTAGAGATCCAAGCATGGGTTTCATTATCACGTATTCATATTTAGGTCACATCGATACATTAGATTGGAGGATTATGTTTACTTATGAAAAAATCAATCACCATGACATTATTCAGAACATGAAGACATCACATCATTCAGAAATAATAGAGAGGTTGCAACATTGATTCATTTAGATCACATCATTGAACCCAGAAAAAGAAGAAATACACAAGACAAAGTGTTTTCATCAACATTCGTCCATGTCATATTACTATTCGCATAAGGTGCATAAGAAGATCTTGATCATGCAACATTGATTTTTCTAGTTCCATTATGGTTTGATTATTTCGTTCTGCAACCCCATTTTGTTGAGGATTGTATGGATTTCTCAACTCCCTCTAAATCCTAAACTCTATGCAGAGCCCTTTTAATTATTTTGAAGTGAATTCTTTTACATTAAGGATTCCCATAACTTTACATAAATCCTCTCTATGCCGTCAATATAGATCCTTTTGTGACGAGCTTGATGGTTTGTCTAGGTGCTGAGATAGAGACAGGGATAGCTTCCCTAGAACAACTGATCCTCCTCGTCAATCCTCATCACGGCTCATCAAGTCATCCTCCTTGCCCCTCATCATCCAGCCTGCCATTGCAAATCCTTTTTGAAATGCATGAGATTATTCCTTCATTATCATCCTAGAAGAAAGAAGAAGGATCTTAATCTGATAACTTGGCAATAAGAAAGAAAATAATCCTTCGTGAAATGTATCAGACTACAAGAAACAACAAGATTGTTAATCCGATAAGTTTTCGATAAGAAAGAGAATAATCCGATGTTGTCTGAGTGATAGACACACTCTTGTATTTTATAACCATCAATCTAACGGAATTTCTTGATGTACGACTCTTTTGGGACGACTTAATCACCATTTATAAGTTAAAGTTTAAAAGTTAAGGGTCCTTAAGACAAGTATATCCCGAACTATTTTTTTATAAGTAATTTTCATTATTAAATGTTAATTTTTATAAGTCATTTTCATTATTAAGTAATTTTCATTATTAAACTTTGATTTTTAAGGATTTTAATAATATTTAAATT
>LPNX010441421.1:85497-267863 GCA_001517045.1 Pseudotsuga menziesii | reverse complement strand
ATCACTTCGATAGCAAGCTTACTAACAAAGGGCAAGCTTGGGAAGAACACAACAGTGCTCCAAGGGACAAAGGGATGTAGACTCAAGCATAAATCTTGGCAGCAATGGACTATAGTTTTGTTACTCTCAAAGCTCTCTAATGCTTTCAATGTACCAAGGGGTTCCTTATATAGCTTTTCAAAGGGATATTGAAAGGTCGAATCCGTGCAATCTCAAGGCATATGGAAGGCCAGGAGTCATATGAGTCGGATCCAAGTCAAGGAAAACTCCAAAATGTTTTGGACTATGCACACATCCCGATGTACGCGACTATCGAGGGAATATCCATGTATGTACGTGGTTATCGGGGAAAAATCCGCGTATATCAATATTCTAATGTTTTTAGGGATGATCAAGGTAACATCAAAAGATATAAAGTGGTCCAAAGGGGCTAATGAGTCTGCAGCGGGACAAGGGAAGGCCATACAATGTGTGATTCACCTAGTGTAGTGAAATCCGCTATAACACTTCCTGAATGTGGTGTGGTGCATGGAGGTGTAGGTACATTTTTTCTCTAGGTTGGTCCTTCCTTAGGCTGAGGCATATCTTGGCCATCTCCTTTGTCTCTATAGGGTCACTTAGTCCCTTGTGATGTTCTCTCATAGCTTCTTGTTCTGGCCGCAACATGACTCTCCTCTATCCTCTGCCTCTTCTTTTGTCAAAACCTTACCCCACTTCACAGAAGACCACACTCTTCCTCAACTTCCCTCATAGTTTCATCATAACTCTCATCCATCTACCTCGTATCATTCCATCCAACCCTTGTCTACGCAGTACCCATAACCTCCACACACCAAATATTTTTACTCTTTGGAGTCCATCTTTAATATTCACTTTTCATAGATAATAATTTTAATCCATAATTGCAAAAACAAAAGAAGCCTACCACTTGGTCCTTTGAAAAATTTCATTTCTGTGTCATTGCAGGACTTGACTGTGTCGACTACAAACTCAGTGATGTATCATTCCAAGATGTTGTCAATCCACACCTTGACAACCCTCGATTCTTTATTGTGTACCTCCTGTAGTTGGTGGATCAGCTCCGAGGTCTAGCAAGTAGGTTCACCTCCTTGAAAATGTGTCTTCCAATAGGTGAGTTGCACCAACCACTCGTACAAGATTATCAGAAACTCAACGAAGAAATATTCGTGGATACCAGAATAGATATGTCTTCCCAACCACTCTTCTATTGTTAATTTGGAATTTTTATTTTCTTCTGTTGCTAATTCTTGATCCTTCTGATTGAACCAATCCTAAATCTCTAGTCTCTCCAGATGCCACAACATATCCTCCTTATTATTGCACTATGGTCCTGGAAAAGGAACCATTTGTTGACACAAATCTATCGACAGGGGCTCGCACTCTATTGACGAGGGTTCACACTCTATCGACTCCTCTAACCACCGCAATCTCCCTGAGGATTGACCCAGATAGGTTTTACCCTGTCTAGCAACACTTGTGAAGTAGATGAAGTCTCACCCGAGTTGTTTGAGGGAGAGCTATAGGAACCACGTTTTTGTAGTAAGGAGGAGGATCTTGCACATCTACATTTTTTCTATCCTCCTATTATCACAACATTGACCAGAGATTTGGGAAAGGTTTTTATCTTTTTTTATTAATATTCGATTACCGCAACAACCAATTGTACCATATCGGATCACAACATTATTTAGCAAAAATATTGATAAATAAGAAATCATTCAGTGTGAAAAGACATCACATCATTCATGAACATAAACATTATTATGTTAACCATTCATTTAGATCACATCATAAAATAGTAAAAGAACAAGATATAGCATCACAAATCAAGACACAATGGTTCCAACATCATATGTCCATCTTATATTACTTCTTCGCATCAACAAAAGATATCAAAATACATCCTCAGTTTGGAAGCCAAAATCCGAAACAAAAAATACAATGTGATCTTTCGCATATACCATCCAACAAAACATAAGACAAGATATATCCTCCAATATTACATTCCTATTTCTATTTATAGGCTTGTGTCTTTTACAAAATGGTCAAGTTTAACCAACTCTCTAACTGACTCAGACCAAAAACTACCAAATTATGACTAACAAGTCCAAAACTATGACCAAGTCAACTCTTTGTCGACTTCTCCATCTTGCACATCATCCTCTTCCTTGTGCACCATCCTTTTCCTTGTGCACCCAAATCTGTTTGCCAACATGCCCCCAACACAATCTTGTGGCTTGTCCTCGATCCATGCCAACTGGGAATGGTATACTCATTGATTTTTATCTTGAAGTATTCATATTGTTTCTTGACTTCCTCAACTGTTGATTTTTTATTTTCGTTAATCGCCATGCATTCTTCCACATTCTGCTCGGATGGATGTTCAAGAATTTTTGTGGTCACCTCCTTCCGACTATATTGCACACCTTGAAGCGCATTTACTTCCTATAGAACTAAATGCTCACCAATGTCCTGGAACTTGTCCATTTGGGTGGTGCGACACTGATGACACTCTCTTTCCTTAGTTACACATTGTTGTAATTCTTTCAACTCTGTTACTTTGGTGACTTGCACGATGGGGAAATTTCTTTGAGTGACGCCCTCATTGCTCCCTATCTCCACTTTTATTCATGTAGTTGTAAACTTAACTACTATAACTTCTCATCATGAACCATGCTGCCCCAAATTACGTGGTTTCGTCAAAGAGAAACTTAGTCACCTTCTCAATTTCTTCCAGGTGCGTGGCCACATCTTCAATGGTTCCATTTTGCACTTCAACTTTCTCTCATGGTGTGCTTGAAACTGCACACGCCTACAGTTCTTCGTTATCTCTTCATAATTCTGCGATCACCTATCCTAACCTCATATATTTGGGCTCTGCATCCATGTCAGCTATGACATCTAGAATTTCTTGACAGGAAAATTTCATAGCTTTCTCTAGCCGTGCCATATCATCCCATATATATTCCTTCTCCGCAATTAGTTGGTCTTGTTCCTTTTTTTAGGTTCTTGATATCTTGATTTTCCAATGCTTCCTTCTCCTGTGATTTCACCAAGTGGTCCCCAAGGATCTCTTCTTGGTCCATGAGCTCTTGACTCGCGACTTTCTCCAACCACACCAGAGTGTGGGTTGGAAATTCATTAACATCCAATGTGATTTCCTGAAGCTATTGTAGTGAGGCATTAATATCCTCGTTGTTAGTCTCCAACATGCTTGGATGAATCTGCACTATCCGCACCCTCTTAGCAGTGCTCAACTCGCTCGTCATCTACAATACATTCACTTTGGGTACCTTATCTAAAATATCATTAACTAAACCCTTTAATTGATTCTTTACCTCCTGGAATCCTGCCATCGAATGTTTCTTTAGTTGTTCCTCACTCGGATTGGTTACTGTGGTGATCGTGGTGATGATACTATTCACCTGCTCATCTGCACAGTGATTCTTTCTTCTCCTGGTTCCTACCTTCACTTCGTCCTTGTCTCCTTGAATTGGTGATCCATCTCAGATTCTGTCATAGTCTTTTAAGAGGCCTCCTTCGACTCTTTCTCACTCTCATGGGCTTGTGCTGGATCCACTAGGGAATTGGGTGGAGGACTTGCCTCAACCTTTAACAGTTCCTTGATGCTGACTGATTCTCTCCACTTAGCATGCCAATCATCCACTATCGTATCTATGTCCTCGTTGGTTAACTTGTATTGAGTGGTTAACAACTACTTTTCTTGGTCTCTTCTTTCTTGTATATGAATCGCATGTGAGCACATCGTAACCCTCGCAACCCGCCAATACTATGATTCCGCTTCTTTAGATAGGTATGGAATATTCTATGCTACAACTTGCAGCGCATCCCAATACAGCCAAAATTGTATTGCACAATCCTTCAACCCATCCTTTGGTCAAGATACCAAATATTTTGGTATCTTGTGCCCTTACAAACCTAGATGATCTCAATATTCATCCCTTCATAGTCCCTTGGTTCTAGCCATGCAACCAATGCGATCAATATTAATAACCAAGAGTAATTTAATGACCACTTACCCTCCTATACCAGCGTCACATCTTCCATTAACTGGTTGAGTAAAAACAATGACCATTTCATCTAGACACCCTCTACGAACTACTCCGCGCATGTGATCACCCCAGATGAACATTGGTTGGGGAAGTTCTTCCATACTACTTTAACAACCAAAATCTTTGTTGCAATGTGAATTTCTTGATCATTTATAGTGTCGACGACATATGGTATCTTGTCTCGCTCCACTACTTATTTTTTCTTCAACTTAGCAGTTAAATGCTTGTCGTTATTCTTTCTATGAAAGTATTATTATGGATCGATCCCCTTCCTGGGAAACCCAGTAGTTTTTGATATAAACTTGATGGTGACTAGAATCTTCATGTCCAGCCACAAATAACCTCTATGAAAACACGCCAGTAGCTTCTTTGCACATGCATTGGATTCTACCAGCTAGACAAAGTGAAGCATGTATATGAGGCCTAAGAGACCTAACCTTTGCAACCCCATCGCCCACTACTATGGGGTGCACACAACTAGTTCACTTCTCATCCGATCATGCAACTCAAACGGCTCTGTTATGCAATTAGTGTATTCCAACAGCTCATGGTCACTATACTATATCCTCATCAGACAAGGAACAATATTGAATGTGCACTTCATCCCCATTAGCAATGTCAGAATCCGAATTGGGTACCTCTTATTCTTCGTCAACTTAGGCCAAGTTGCACCTAGCTTACACAGGGGAATAAATCCCAGGATGTTTGCAGCGGTTACCCCATTTCTTATTATGGAGCCTTCAGCTCCATTTTTCTATGTCCTAGCCTACGCTGCTACTACTTCCTCTTCTTCTACTCTGCTTGAATTTCTAGTAGTCCTTTTCTTTTGTGCAGATGACTTGGGCCGATTGGACCCCCTCTTCTTTCATGGAATTCATGGAGATTCTACCAACATGTTTTCCCCTTCTTCCTGAATTTTTGTCCTAATGGATGGTGAGTCCTGGATGCGCCAACTCAAAATCACTTGCGCTATCTCTCCACTATGAATCACTCACAACCGGTCAATAATGCTCTGTTATCGCTCTATGCACTCTATGCTCTGCTCACTCAACAACAACTATGGTTCATCCAACTCACACCCTGCCAACTCTTATAGCACAAGAGCACATGTGTGAAATATTTTCCAATAATTACGACCAAATCCACCGTTTATTATCTGAATCAGTCACCCATCCTTCTGATTTAACGGTCAAATCTACCATAAATGCACATCTCATCCAATGACATTGCCACCCAACTAGTTTAAGTGTTGCATTAACATCCTAATTTGACCTTATCAGGTCCCTGCATACATCACCACACTACTTCCTTACTTTTCCTTGTGTTGCCACTGGTTTCCAATCCACCAGCCTCCTTAGGACCACCACTTGCATTTTTTTTCATTGCACGATGACTTAAGAATCACATCGCACTGGACCATCCTAGTAGGGCTTGATCCAGCTTCCATTCACTAACTTAGGTAGCATCACGCCATCTAAATATTGCAACTGTACTACACAGCTATCGCTAATGAAATTAATTATATATGGACCTAACCAATGCGTTTGCAACTTACCAAGATGTTTCACAAACTTACTATCATAGAGAAGCACCATATTGCCTTGCCAGAAGTGTTTGGGTCTGATGTGTCAATCATGTCATGCCTTTTGGAATTCCTTCTTGACTTCCTGATGAAATCCCATGACAAACCAATCTTATTCAATCTACAACAACTGTGTCAGGATTTCTTCCAATGCTCCTTCATCATCCATCCATGTTGTTGTTGTAATGCGTAAACCTGACACAATATACTCCATTGGCATCACTACTTCTTTCCATACACCAAATTGAATGGAATATGCCCTATCAAGCAATTACAACTAATGCGATAAGCCAATAAGATCATTGGAATCTTCAAGTCCCAGTCATCATTTCCTGCATTGCAGACCTTGGTGAGTGCATGCTACAAGACCTTATTGAATGCTTCAACTGTTCCATTTTCTTACAGATGATAGGGAATTTTATTCCTGTGATGAATCTAGAACTCCTTTGTGAGTGTGTTGATGGTTCAATTTATGAAATGACTTCCCTGATCACTCAAAAAAATATTCGGAAATTCAAATCATGTGATGAAGTTGTCAAAAAGAAACCTTGTTGCCATTAAGTATTGACACTACTTCTTCCCACCTTGTCTGATAATGTATCATAGTGATAATATATTGCACGCCCATCCTTTTTCATAGTGGGTTGATAGGTCTCACAAAATACACTACCCATTTATCAAAATTCAGCTGCAACATTACCTGCGGTACTAATGGAATCTCATTCCTCTGTGATGGCTTTCGATTTATTTGATACACATTGCAACTTTTTTCATAATTCAATGCATCATTGTACATAGTTGGACACCAAAGGCCTGCACGAAGTATCTTTCTTGGAGTTGCGTGACCTCCATAGTGTCCTCCTGCAATTCCATCATGTGATTCTGCCAATATTCTCTCTTGTTCATGCGGTAAGACATAGCATTGTAGGATCTCATCAGGTCCCATCTTGTAGAGCTATCCAACAATCAATTGAAAATTCATAGCTTTAACCACCAACTGCTTATTTTTCCTTGTAGTGAAATAATTTGGACGGTGTTTCCTATCAATTAAAACTGAATTATCTGCTCGTAATGTTCATTAACCATACCTACCTTGAATAATTGTGCATTAGGTAACCCATCCTCAATGTTAGTTCGTTCTACGCCTGTCTCGATCCTCGACAAATGATCAGGTCTAGCATTCAAGTGACCCGGCTTCACAATGATTTTGAAATCAAACTCTTGGGAGATTAGTATCCAATGACATATCTCCCCCTCAACATAGGATTATTCACCAATTATTTCAGTGTAGAATGATCAGTGAACATCTTGAAATGGCCTCCCAATATATAGTGACAAAAATTTTGAAGTGCGTACACCATTGCCAAACCTTCCCATTCCATCATGGTGTAGTTCCATTTTGTAGATGAAAGTTTTCGATTGGAAAACGCAATTGGATGGTCAATATCTCCTTTACCTGGTTGCACCAAGACTAGTCCTAATGTGATTGATGATTCATCGACATGGACATGAAATTCCTTTTTCCAATCCGAGAAGACCAATATTGGTGTTGTGACCATTTTATTCTTCAAAGTGTCGAAACTCCTTTGACACTCGTGACTCCATTCGAACTTCACATATTTCTACAACAGCTTCTCCATCGGTGTTGTGATTGCAACATATCCTTTGATGAATTTTCGATAATATCCCAAATGTCCCAATGTCACTCTAATTTGTTTCACATTCGTCGGTGGTGGAACATTAACAATGAGCACGATCTTAGGAGGATCAACCAACATCCCTTCCTTATAGACAATGTGTCCCAATAAAATCCCAAATGGTGCACAAAATATGAAATTCTTTGAATTAAATGCAATCTGGTTTTGTCGACACCAATCCAACATCAATCACAAGTTTGTGAGGTGATCCTTTATCATCCCATACATCATCTAATCATCCATGTATACAACCAAAAATTTCTGAATGAAGTCCTTAAACGCAACAACTACGATCCTAGATAATATCGCAGGTGTGTTCTTGAGTCCAAATGGCATCACCATGTACTGAAAGCATACCCATTCAATCATGAATGTCATATTATGGTGATATTCCTTCACAATATTTATTTGATGATACCGAGAGAATCCTTTTGTGAATGAGTAGACTTCTTGGACACCTACTCCTTCCAGGACTTCGTTAGTAAAGGGCGTCGGGAACGGATCATGCAAACATGCATCATTGAGCTTCCTGAGATTGAAACAAATTTGGAACTTTCTTGTCTTCTTGTCTTGCATGACAATTGGACTGATACCCTCAGAATCTTTGACTTGTTCAATGATTCCTACATCCAACATTCTATCAAGTTTTTCCTTTACTCGTTCCTTGTATCACAAATTCAAGTGATATGGATGTTGCTTCACTAGCTTCGCATATGGTTTGAGTGGGATCTTCATTTATCCCAAATTTTTGAGTGTAGGAGTAGTAATACATCCTTATTACATAGTTTTTACCTTAGGCCAACTTTATTTTCTGACATGCAATGATATCCTATGGTTTAGACTTAGGAGAACTAATTCTGCAATATATCTGGTTATTTTGGCTTGTTCACACCTACAACAGCGCCCTAGAATGGTCAACTTAGCCCATTTTCACCCTCATTAATGCATTTGGGCACTACCTCCTTGATTTGGGGGATCCAGGTTTTGACTAAGTGCGTTGGTAGTGTATTTGGTCTATTTTGGCTCTCCTAGGAGCATTTATTGCCACCTAGAGCCTCCCACTCACCTCTATCTTCTCACCCATGCTTTTCTAGGATAAATACCCAACACACTTCACCAATGTTCACATCTTGGTTCATGACTGTTTGGGCTGAGTTGGATCTCCATTGGTCCACCTAGGGGGGATTGAGGTCATTTTTCACCATGACAGATGTACAACTCCAATTGGCTTCCATAGCCTCACTAATTTTTTCCAATGTATTATAAATGTATACCATAACATCTATAATATGCATGATAATAAAATTATCAGCAGTCATCACCATTCACATGTGCTATTCCAGCTATTTTCAGTCTCTTTGTTAATTCTCTTGCACATTTTGTCAAACACTTTGAGTGTGAATATTTGTATAGCTCCTAGATATAATTCAGAATCAAATTATCACATGGTATTAGAGCTTACTGGATCTGCAAACAAATCTTGTGAGTTTTGAGTTGTTGTTTAGGGCATATTTCCAGAAAACTTGAGTGTTTACTTTGTAGGTTTAACATCATTTTTTGTCACAGGTTTCACAAGTAGGATGGAGAAAAATTGAGATCTACTTAATCCATTCAATTATTTTTAATGGAAGGCCGATATGTTCATCCAATTGAGGTCCAATGGCCTCTACCGGGTCACCATGGGAACTAAACACGAGCAAAATTCTGCTATGGAGAAAGGTAAGCTTTTTAATAGACTTGATGAGGCATTCGGTATGCTCTACCTCAAAAATTCAAGAGAAATTATCCTTCATATATAAATTCTTGGCACATCGAATGAATTGTGGGTCAATTTTGAGTCACTATTAGGGAAGACAGATGAAATGAGAGGCCATCAGCTTGAGAATGAGCTAATTTCACTGAGCCCAGCTCACTACAAGACCATTAGAGAATTCTTCACCAAGTTTAAAGCATTAGTAATTTAGCTATAACAATTTATAATAGATAATAAATATGATCATATTATCTTGTCCGTCCTTTCTAAGTTGGGGCTGGAGTATTCTGTATATTTTTCAACATTTCACTCTAGCAAACTTACGACTAAAAATTGGAAGATGACTGTGCTAGAAGATTTCATGGAGTATTTGACTCAAGAGAAATACAAGCTCATACAACTGGGCACCATCATCAAATAAAAATATCAATCCCTTGCTGCTGGTGTATCAAATCAATCCCATAGTAAGAATAAATATTTGAAGCAAAAAGAGAAAGAGAAGAAGGAATCAAGTTCAGAAATCTCTAGTTCTACTGATGGGAGCTCGAGATCTAGGAGGAGGAGAAATAAGAGAGAAATAACCACATGTGATTATTTCATAGGTTCACATCTTGAGACATCTTTATTTAGAAAGAATATGGACATCATGACCAATCTCCTTGATGAGAACCATATTGCTCTTCCAGAATTTGCAAAAAGATGGGAGCGCAAGCAAGGAAATGGTAAGGCTGAGCATGAAATGGGTGCATGGGTAAAACCCAATTATTTTTTCTATGTTTCTGATTCATATTATTATATATCAAAACCTGAAACCTCCATCCCTCCCTTAAGAAAATTCCCAGTCAGTTCATCAAAGCTTCCTCCCAAAACTAGTCATTTTTCACTAGCTTTTGATGTGCCTTCTGAAAGATCTTTCCCAATCCTATCATATATTTCCATTTCTGAGTCCGAATATGATATACAAGCTTATATAAAGCCTATTAAATTCATTTACTCATTTCCCCAACCATCTCATGACCAAAAGAACCAACAACCCTCAAGTTCACTAGTTGGAAATTCAGAAAATTGCCTAGTTTCCAATGTTATGCCTCTTGTATATGTTTCTGTTATGTCTTGTATGTCCTTCATTGGTTGTACAGCCATATCATTGGCCATCATGGGAATATTTTTCCATATGTTTGTAATTTCTTTCACCACCCATGGTTCAAATCTCAAGTATCCAGACCTTCCAGGTTCGCTCAGTTGCATTTGTGATCTAGTTGATCACTCCTCTCTTCTGATGGATCCATTCGCTCATGGAGATACCATACCTCTGATATTATCTACTGTGTATGACATGTATTCTGATGCTTCAGAGCCTCATGATATTTTTTACATATTTATGAAGGTGCTTCATCAAATTGGGAGAAAGATTCATGGTTTTATTCATGATATGGCAGCTACACATAATGCAGATTTTGTTGAATCTTTTGATGTTATTTGGGAAAGAGTTTGTAGAGATATATTTTCCATGGTTGATTATGCTATTATATCATAGTATTCTTGCATCAAAATAATTTTTTATTATGCCCCTCCATCATCTAATGATGACCATCAAAGGGCCTCTCCACATGATTTTTGTTCACAGCACTTTGAAGCATTAATGCATGATCTTGGCATCCACAAAATCTTCACCAAGTCCATCACCAAGAATTTGTTATTTCATCTCATTAAAGTGAATACGAGGACCTTCTGAATACCTTTATATCTCTGTCATATCCATTTTGAGGGGATTTTTTGTCCCATGAGATTTTCCTCCTTACCTCGGTTACATGGATTAATAAAAATTGTTGTAAAAGGTGACTTGTGCCTTAGTTTCCAAGGCCTTAATAAATATTTTTTATTGAATTGTACTAATTTTGGATTAGTGGGGGGGTTTAGGAGAATTAATGCATCCTTATTACATAGTTTTGACCTTAGGATAACTTTATTTTCCCACATGCAATGATATCCTATGGTTTAGACTTAGGAAAACTGATTATGCAATATATCTGGTTATTTTGGCATGTTCACACCTACAACAACACCCTATTTTGGTCAACCTAGCCCATGTTAACCCTCATTAATGCATTGGTGTGCTACCTCCTTGATTTAGGGGATCCAGGTTTGACTAAGTGCACTAATGGTGTATTTGTCATATTTTGGCTCTCCTAGGAGCATTAATTTCCACATAGAGCCTCCCTCTCACCATGATCTTCTCACCCACACTTGTCTAGGACTCATTAATGAACCATCACACTTCGCCAACATTCACACCTTGGTTCATGACTGTTTGGGCTGAGTTGGAGCTCCGTTGGTCCACCAAGGGGGGATTGAGGTCATTTTTCACCATGACACATGTAAAAATCCAATTGGCTTCCAGATCCTCATGAATTTTGTCCAATGTATTATAAATTTATACTATAACATCTAAAATATGCATGATAATAATATGATCACCAATTAGCACCATTCACATGTGTTATTCCAGCTATTTTCAGTCTCTTTGTTTATTCTCTTACACATTTTGTCAAACACTTTGAGTGTGAATATTGTTCTAGATCCTAGATTTGATTGAGAATAAAATTATCACATTGATAATCCCTTTCATTTCATATAACTTGGTCGAGAACAAGTCCTGAAACTCATGCAATAGATCAGTAATTTTTTTTCATAGTCTCTTCGTCCCAATAATCCCCAATATTAGCAATCTTTGGTTCCTCTTCTATCCCAATGTTTACCTTTTGAATCTTCAGTGGTTGGTGAACTTTGTTTGTTGGTATATTAGGTGCTACGATATTCCCATTTCCTTTCTAATCAGGGATGTTGACATTCCTTGGATCGTCCCCATCATCGGGTTCTTTTGTGATTTTATAGCATTCCATCATCAACTGCATCGTTGGTACTTCATGTGATCCCTTTGGAAATGCAACTGGAACTATCTCAAAGACAACATCGCAAATGTGCAGTAGCACACTATGAATTATTGGGTTAGCATCCACAAAACTGAAGGTGTGACTGAAACACCTCATCAGTTCATCCCAGGTCATGATCTCCCTCCGAAGCTCTACTGATACATACCACTATCACGGAATTTCATCCAATGTGTGTAAAAAAGCATGTACCCACTCATCCTTTGGTCGTGACACCCACTTGGTATGACATGTAATCAAATGGTCATTAGGATTTTTTCATCCATCATACTTCTATGTTGGATAGTGCTATGTTTCGCGAAATCAAACTTCCATCAGCCTATGACACAACAACCACCCATTGATCGATTTCTTATGTGTCTCCCACCATCATGCTGGAGTAGCCTTAAGTTCCTCCTCCAATTCCAATAGTATTTTTGGTCCTGAAACCTTGTCTTCGAATTCCTTAATAAACTTAGGTAAATTTAGAAATCCTTCATACATTAGTAGGTCAACAATTTTTGTCACGCCCCAATGTAGCGAGTGTGTGATTCATCCACACTTGTGAATTGACACCTCATGCATCCAATTATGCCAATTTTCCAGTGCATCATCTGAATCCGATGATGTGGATCTGGAGCTTCATGAACCCATCTATCTGTCCGCAGTGGTATAGACATAATCCTTTGAAATATTGTATCCATAGTCCCATCCTCCTAGAACTTCTTACTTTACTGGTTCAACACACCTTGTCCCTTCGCTTGGATCCATTGGTGCTATGAATCTGATGTCATGGTTTTCAAAATTCATCATGTGCTTTAGTAAAATCGATGAGCGTCAAGTTGTCATTAGCCCATCCAATCCCCAGTAATGCAAGATAAGAGCTCCCTTCATTGACAATATTGATAACATCGAAATCCGCATAAGTATTCATCCCTTCGACTTCCACTATTAAGCATGGTACTCGCCCAATTGGGGCCACCCTAGCTTGGTTGGTCAGTTGCAATTGTACATGGGACCAACGCAACTGTAGTTTCCCCATGTTCTCCTGCCTCATCCATATATACGTCTGAGATTATATGTACCTCATCCATTTTTTAGAAGTAATAGAAATCAAAAGCCACTGTAGTTCAAATCAGTAAACTCTGACTCCACCAAGGTTCTCTCCTGTTTCTCCATTGTTTTCACCATTCCTCCCTTGATCTTATGATGTGTGTTCACCATACAATGAGCTCCTGCCCTCACACATCAAGGGGCAATTTGTTAACACCAAAATTTGTCCACGCGGCTCTCTATGGTCCAAACCATAATCCCATTTTGATCTTCACAACTAAATTCCACCAAACTTGGTCCAAAACATTATTATTCCTCCCCCCATAAATATAGGGAAGATGGGAATTTGTTGCTACATGACCTCACTCTCTCCAAAATAGGACAAAAAAAAACTAGAATGAGAATGGGTCAAAAACCATGCATAATAAAATACCATGGGTCATTACTATGGTCAACAAATTCATTGGCTCATCCTATAAATATATTGTGAAGGTATCCCCACAAACATTCCTTACACTTTTCATTTTTTCACAATTTTATGCCACACTTTTAATTCCTCACTTCCCACAACTTTCTCCACACTATTCCATGTTGCACATTGAGTTCTCTCCATGTAACCCTTGATCCCTTTCCTAGTGAAAACCCTTGTTGGAGATAAACGGAGACCATGATCATGGGAGCCTACGGACCATTTCCTCAAATGAATGTAGTGGCCTATTTCAAAGGCGTTTTTGTTATTTTATTGATTGTTGTAAGTCGAGGTAGAGAAATCCCTTGCACCGTGAAATCTACCCTTAGATCCAGTTGATTTAGGGTAGGTGACTTTGCACATAGTAGGGGACAAATCCCCACTACAATGTCTTTTAGTTGTGCCTTTTAAAGTTTGTTCAAGACACACATTCCTGCATCTAATGTAAAGGAAATACTGTCGATAAACAAATTCTTCATGACAAATTGTACAAGCTTCATCATCTATTTCAAAATGAAATGTCATCTACAACCAAGGTTCAATGGTATTATAAGATGAATGAGCTTCTCTTGTTTTTAAGAATAATTTAATCTCTACTGAACAAGGCCAACCACGTGAATGTGGAAGCTCATATGGCCCCTCCCCTCCCCTTCACATCGCTCTCAAATCCATAATACCTAATCTACAAAATATAAAATAATCGAAAGCAACATACTAATTAGATTCAAGCATAGAAACTACCAAAAAATTAATTAAGGTAATGTAAATTATCATGTGTTTGTAAATTATAATTTTTAGTTAGCACGATGGCATATGCTATGGCCATTATTTCCTAGTTTTACATAAAAACAACGTCTAACATATGTTATAAAAAATTGCATAAAATTTTAAAAGATGTAATAAACCCACCTATGTAAATTAACTAAAGAGAATAATTCATCCAAATTAACATATATAGAAACATATCTTGTCTAGATAAATAGCTGTATCATTCTTCTCTTGTATCTTTTTATTCATCCAAATTCGATATTTGTATCTACAACATCTGATTTAGAAACAATGTTCAAAGTATTGACTATATCATCATGATCGACATCACTATCAGTTTTGAGCATATCTTCATCGATATCATCATCAAGATCGAGTACTACACAGTCTCCAATGCCTAGTTCATCTTCTCCATCTTCATGATTTATTGACGCATCATCTTTCTCTGGTTTATATGCATCATCTTGATCTTTGTCAATATCATATTCTTCCTCTGTAGTGTACTTTACTGGCCTTCCTGTTGGATCATATATAACAACAAATGACCAATCCCTCTTACCTAGAATCTTTGAGTAAAAGACCTATTCACATTGGCTTGGAAAAATGTAGTCATCATTTTTATTTTCAAACACTATTGTTTAATCATCGAAAATATGTTATCATGTTGAATAAAAATTATCTCCTTATCACCTCCATGCAGTAGTAATATATACCATTTGACATCGAACATAACTAATTTGAAGGAATTAAAGTCACACTCAATTATATCATCCAAATACCCATAGTATTGATTTTTAGTTTCTCAAGGATGTTTGTCTATACTAGATTAACCATTTGTGACCTGGAATACTACAGTTATCCCACCATCAAAAATTTTCCCAGTGTCATCCAAGTTTTTGTTATGAAATTTATGACCATTGCACGACATAGCCTTGTAGTGTTTTAACTACAATGTGCGAGACATGTAAAACATGGATAAAGAATTAATAAACATATTTATATAACTTGGAAAGTATATGGAAAAAAAAAAAACAAATCCAACACATTAATATAATATAAAATAACTAAAAAATGGGTGATTTTCTTGCCTTTCCATCTTTTAGACCATATGCTAAATCTTTTTCCATCAACATCTCCCTCACAACAAGATTCTCTAACCATTTCATACAATTGTTTCCAAGATAACCTACCACCATACGTTCTTTACATTTGTCAATCCATAACTTCATCCAATCAAAATTGTTTGCAATGTATAAATGTAGTGCCTCCCAATATCGATGACCTGACTCAAAAAATCATAATTCAGCAATATTAGATATTACTTATAGCCATGGTAAATATTAATAAAGGATGAAAGGATACATATTAAATGAGTATGAACATACATAAAAAAAAATAAAGTTGTATATTGTATCATAAATATGCACAAATTAATTACCTCTCAGTCTCTTCATTCTTCCGATTTCCTCGACAAGTTCTTTCCTTCAAACTTTCTAATGGAGTTCACATCCCAAAAACAATCCACTACATACATAGATCACACTTCTAAATTAGGAATATAGTGAGTAATATAGACCATGGATTGATACAACATATATATCCTCACCATAGAACTGTTAGGACGTGCTCTCAATCTAACTAAAGACTTTAATTATTTCAAGTACCTCTCCACTATCCACATTGACCTTGTGTGTAAAGGTCCACATATTTCAATCTCCTCAACTAGGTGTATGAGGTAGTGTTCTTGTGCATTGAAAAAAATTGGATGTAGAAACTTCTTCATTTCAGACATTAGCTAAGGGATTTCTCTCTTCTAATAGTTTATATCATCTTGATGGATTTATTTCAATGAAAACCATCTACATCTTATGACAGAATAAAATAACATGTTTCAACAAAACATAATATATATTACAAATGAACTGAAACACATGTCATTAAGTACAAGAAAAAATTGAAAAATCATTTTTCATATAAATTAGTCATCTCTACTTACCTCATGTATTTTCCAAGATCATATATAACTTGTTTGACGATGTTGTCAAAGTCATTTGGGAGAGATAGAAGTAGAACATACTATAGCAATAAAAAAGAAACATTATTTGCTTAAAACCTAGACAAAAATAAAACCAAAAACCAAAAAGGTAAATACACCCAACATATAAATATGAATAAAAAAATTATTACCTTAACGAATGTATGCTAGTCATGGGTTTTAACCCCACCAGATTCACCTTTCTTGGTTAAGATATTATTTATGTTTGAAGAAAAAATTATCGGAAATTTAATACTTTAAATGACCTCTTTTACATCATTAATTTGTTTCTCTCTTAATAACTATGGAAGGTTATTTCGGTCTCTATCACTATTTGATCAAATCACACTTTGCATTGCATGATTGGATTCCTCAATGTCAATACAAATTTTGACAAATTTTTCTTTGTCCTTCCTTCCATCTATGATTCAGCATAATGTTTCTATCACATTATTCCAAATATGCATCGCATCAAACAAATGAATAATTTTTAGCTACTCATAGTATGGAAAGCTCATTAATTGAGTGGGATACAATTTCATTCCTCGTGGAAGACCATTATTTCTACCTTCACGAGGACGACATTGATGAAGCAATATAAAGCAAATGACAATAATAATTATCAAACATAATAAAATAAATCATAGAACTAAAATATAATTTCAAAATCAAAACATTATTACATATACAATACATAAACAAATTACATGCCATCTTGACGATTTTTGTTATACTCCAACCTCCATAGGCGAGGTGTAATTCTTCATGGTTTTAATCCAGACTCTTCTTTCCCATTGAAAATATTTGTTTTTTCTTTTAGTAGTATGAAACCTATGGGTCTTTGACATGATGTTCCTATACCCATTAAACACCATCTTTACTAAAGATTTTGAATAATGATACTTCATATTAGGAATAGAAATTGGACATGCAAATTTACCCTTTGTTTGAAGACCTATAACATATGGATTAATGTCAATTATACGATGGACTATTAAAAATACATGTATGATATCTTCAAAATAATTATATAGTATTAAATTGCAATGAAACATAAATACATAAAACAAAAATTTGTTAGTTCGGGGGCATCATGAATTGTCCATACAAGCATTCTATGGAATTGAAATCTATTTTTCCTGATTGGTTCATAGATATCATACATAGTTATAAGTTGATGTAATTGTAACTTCAGAATGTATTCACTTGTATTTCTTATGTATTGTAACTCGATGTTTATTCCAAGATGTATTTGTAATGTACTTGAGTCATGTCATGCCCCGAGGTTCCTATCCAGAGTTTCTATAATGTAAACAAGTCATGTCAAGTCAAGGTGGGTAACCCTCCTATTGTCTAAGGGTTAAAGTCCCCACAGTTCCAGGGCACTAGGGTTATTAGACTCACCTAGTGAAGTCGGCCCTAGTTGGGTTTAGTCAAGTCGAGAATTAGTATAAATAGAGAGCTAGCCTCTCTATTTATCACACACTCACTCACACTCAGTTGTAGCACATAGCTAAGGAAGAGAAAGACACCGGGGAAAGGAAGAAAGAGGTTACTGCTGTTGGGACATCATCTTATTGTTTTTGGGTTTCACTTTTGGTGCCAATTCTATCTCTGGGGAAGTTGTGGGGTTTTCTCCATTTATGGTTTCCCCAAGGAAAAAAATTGTGTTCATTGTCTCTTGTGTTTGATTGTTGTGCTTGTTGTTCTCTTAGTTAAAGATCCTGATGTTATGCTAGCTTAATGTTAAAAATATAACATGGAATGAGAGCCTTTCCTGAGAAAAAGACATTGTGTAGCTGTGGGAACTAGGGCTTCCTACTTTGTGGATCTCTCTCCATAGATTTTCAGTGAAAGAAGGGTGGAATAACTCTCCTCCCTATTTCGCATCTTTCTGTTGAATCAGAATCCAATTCTGAGGTTTTTCAGTTTTGGACCCGACACTACTGCCAAAAATTAGGGCTTTTCACAGAAGTGGAAATTTTCAGTGAGCCCAGGCCTAGATTGATCTCCTCCCCAAAATCGAAGTTAGGGATCAAGTTCAAAGGATTTGGTTGGACAAAACTTCAGAAAAGCAAAACCCTAATCTGCTCGTGAACCAGCACTGCAGGATTTTAGCTCCAAATCTAGATTTGACATCTTGACATGGTAAGATCTAAATATTTTGTATTTCCATTTGGGGTTCTCAATTAATATTTCTCATCATACCAAGCTTGATGAAAATATTGAGGGAGCTAATAACTTCCGAGCCTGGAAGTATAGGATCTCCCTGGTCCTAGAAGAAAATGAATTGGACTCCTATATCAGTGAGGAGGTTCCAGTTCCAGAGGGAGATGAGGCCAAGGCATTACATGAGAAGAAGTTGGTTATGGAAAAGAGGATCATTGTTGATTCTATCAAGGATCACCTCATACCATAGGTGTCCTCCCTCAAGACACCTAAAGCTATGTTTGATGCCCTAACCAAACTATTTGAAGGGAAGAACATCAATCGGAAGATGACTCTAAGGAACCAGTTGAAGAATGTAAAGATCCAAAATGAGGAAACCATCCAGTCATACTTCACAAGGGTCTCCTAGATCAAAGAACAGCTGGAAAGAGTAGGTGAAGAAGTGGAGAATGCAGAAATTGTGATGACAACCTTGAATGGCCTCCCTAGGTCATGGGATTCTTTCATCCAAGGAATCTGTGCTAGGAAGAAGTTAGTCAAGTTTAGGAGACTATGGGAAGAATGTTCACAAGAAGAAGCTCAGATAGCAGCTCGAGAAGAAAATATGGGAAGTGAGGATCAAGCTCTCACAGTACACTCTAGGAAAGGAAGAAGGGAAAATCATCATCACCAAGGTAAGTATTCTCATCAGAAAAGCAATCCTGTAAGAAGGGATCCATCCAAACTCATATGTTATATATGTAATGAAAGAAGACATTATGCTCACACTCCTGAGGATGATGATCCTCCCAGGTAGAGAGTAAAACAAGAAAGTGAATACTCTTCAAGTGAAGATGAACATGTTCTAATCTCCGCTCTCACGGGAACTGGAGGCAAAGATTGGATTATTGACAGTGGGGCTTCCAAACACATGACAGGTTTCAAGGAATCCTTTGAGAAACTATCCGAACATAAGTCACCCCATAAGGTGAAACTTGGGGATGACTACCAATATCCCATAAAAGGTAGTGGTGAATCCTCCTACAATCTAGACTCTGGAAATTCTATGAAGGTGAAGGATGTCTTGTTTGTACTAGGACTAAAGAAGAATCTTCTATCCATATCGGCACTGGATGCAAAAGGCATGAGGGTTGCATTTGTAGATGGCCAAGTCCTCATGTGGTCAAGAGGAAAGACTATTGATGATGAAATAGTGATTGGAGAACAAGAAGGAGGATTATACAAATTGAAGGGTCATCCAGAACAAGCATCGATCCATGACATAGTAGAGCCAAATGAAATTTGGCACAGAAGCCTTGCACATGTGCATTACATAGCACTACCACTTGTAAGCAAAGCTGTTGAAGGTCTTCCATAAATTCAAGCAAAACATGAAGGGGTCTGCAAAGGATGTGCGAAAGGGAAGAATATAAAGAAGACATTTCCAAGTAGCGAGAGCAAGGCAAAAGAAATATTGGAAATCATCCACTCCGATGTATGCAGACCAATGTCATCAAGTTCACTAAGTGGGTATGTATACTATGTTTCTTTCATTGATGAATTTTCTAGGAAGACATGGATTTACTTCATGAGGAACAAAGATGAAGTTTTCAGCAAGTTCAAGGAATTTAAAGCCTTGATCGAAAACCACATAGAAAAGAATATCAAGACCTTTCGATCAGATAATGGTGGAGAATTCACATCAAAGGAATTCAAAGACTTATGAAGAGAATTAGGGATTAAGGGGGAGTTATCCACTCCATATAATCCACAATAGAATGGGGTTGCAGAAAGGAAGAATAGAACTATCATGGAAGCTACAAGAGCAATGCTTCATGATCAGGATCTTCCCATGCATCTATGGGCAGAAGCTGCCAGAACATCGGTGTATGTACAGAACCGTACTCCACACAGAGTACACGAGAACAAGACACTTGAAGAAGTATTTTCCAGCAACAAACCATAAGTCGGCCATATCAGAATATTCGGCTGTCCAATGTACATACACATTGCAAAAGAGAAGAGAATGAAACTAGATCCTTCAAGAAAGAAGGGTATATTTGTGGGATACTCTGAAAGCTCGAAGGCTTACAGAATATACTTCCCAGGATTCAAGAAGATCAACATCAGTAGGGATGTGACATTTGACGAAGACACAACTTACAATAAATACAAAAAGAGACTTGTTGAACATCCTGAAGAAGTAGAAGCACCCAGAATTTATGATACAACCATGAATGAAGAAATTGAAGAAGAAGATCGAGAATTTAAAGAACCATAAAGACCTGTAGATCCACCTTAGGAGAAAAATCCTCATAAGAGGAAACCTGCTTGGGTACAAGAAATTATCCAAGGTGTGGAAAGATATGGGGCTCTAGAAGAGAATCACAGAGAAAGAAAGAGAACCATATCCTGCTCCAGATATGTAGCTTTACTATGTGACTTTATCAATGAAGAACCTTCCAATTATGAAGAAACGATAGAACGGAAAGAATGGAAGGATGCTATGATCGAAGAGTATCAATTGATCATGAAGAATAATGTTTGGGATGTTGTCCCAAGACCAGAAGGGAAGTTGGTTGTAACTTCCAAGTAGATTTACAAGATCAAGCATGCTATAGATGGTAGCATAGAGAAATATAAGGCAATATTCGTGGCTCGAGGTTTCTCCCAGAAAGAAGGAATAGACTATGAATAAACCTTTGCACCTATAGCCAGATACACTTCCATCACATCAGTACTTGCTCTCGCTATAGTGATGAAATGGAAGATACACCAAATGGATGTCAAGACTGCTTTCTTGAATGGTGTAGTGGAAGAGGAAGTCTATGTAGAAGAGCCACTTGGTTTTGAGACACATGATAGGGAGTCTCATGTGTGCAGATTGAATAAATCCCTGTACAGTTTGAAACAAGCACCTAGGACATGGTACGGCAGAATTGATAGCTTTCTATCCAGTTTGGGCTTTACTAAGAGTAAAGCAGATTTCAACCTTTACTACAAGGTTGAAGATGGCAACCCAGTGATGCTCCTACTATATGTAGATTATCTGTTTGTAACAGGTATGGATGGGTTGATTATTGATACAAAGAGAAAGCTTGCTGCTGAGTTCAAAATGAAGGAATTGGGTATGATGCATTATTTTCTAGGCATGGAGGTGTGGCAAAATGCGGATGGAATCTCCCTCGGACAAGGGAAGTATGCAGTAGAGATCCTGAAATGGTTTGGGATGATGGACTGCAAGGCCATGACCACACCTATGGCATCAAACCTGAAGCTATTGAGTGATATTTCATCAGAGACGATTGATGCTACAATGTATCATCAGATGATTGGGTACTTGATGTATCTGACAAACACAAGACCAGACATTTGCTTTGTTGTGAACACCTTGAGCCAGTTCTTGACAGATCCGAGACATGTTCACTTGATTGCTGCAAAGCATATTCTGAGGTACCTGAGGGGTACAATTGACTAAAGGCTCAAATATGAGGCGAATCAGAAGATTAACCTGGAGGGTTATGTTGATTCAGATTGGGCAGGTAGTGCCATTGATAGGAAGAGCACTTCAGGGTGTTGCTTCAGTATGGGATCAGGTGTGATCTCTTGGTTTAGCAGAAAGAAATCCTATGTGGCACTAAGTACAGTTGAAGAAGAGTATGTTGCAGCTTGTTCAGCTAGTTGTGAGGCAATATGGCTGCAGAAGCTACTATCTGATTTATTTGATCTCCAGATGGATGCTACTTGTATACATTATGGCAACTAGAGTTGCGTGAAGTTGTCAAAGAATCCAATGTTCCATGACAAGTCGAAGCATATCGAGATCAAGTATCACTATATTAGGGATATGGTGTAGAGGGGAGCAGTGAAGCTCCAGTATGTTGTGATGGAGGAATAGATAGCTGATGTGTTGACAAAGCCATTCTCTAGAGTGAAGTTTGAGTACTTCAGGGAGAAGCTTGGTGTTCTCCAGATCAAGGTTTTCTCCAAAGGGGAAATGATGAGACCCAGAGCCATTCTGACATGGAGAGAGGATTGGTTCCTTCCATGGTTAGATGTAAGGGCTGAGCCATTCTGTCATGGTGAGAGGATTGGTTCCTTCCATGTCAGATGTGAGGGCTGAGCCATTCTGTCATGGTGAGAGGATTGGTTCCTTCCATGTCAGATGTGAGTGCTGAGCCATTCTGATATGATTGTAGGATTGGTTCCTACATGATCAGAAGTAAGCATTGAATGCCATTCTTGGAATGAAGGCACCTGTTCAGTTACCAGGTAGCTCAGCCTAGGACTAGGGGCCATTCTGATATAACTATAGGATTGGTTCCTACATGATCAGATGTGAGTGCAAGCCCTTTTGACATTGGTTGTCAGATGTAAATGCAGAGCCCTTTCGACATGAATGATTGGTTCCTTGCATGGTCGAATATAAGTGCTAAGCCCTTCTAACATTGGTTGTTAGATGTAGGTGTAGAGCCTTTCGGCATGGAGGATTGGTTCCTCGCATGGCTGAGTGTAAGTGCTGAGCCTTTTCGACATTGGTTGACGGATGTGATTACTGGGCCTTTCTGATAGGTTGTGGGAGGTGTTCCCACATGGTCAGATGTGAGTGCTGGGTGTGCCTTTCTGATATGATTATAGGATTGGTTCCTACATGAACAGATATAAGTGTTGGGCAGACCATTCTGACATAGGGTCAGATATAAGTGCTGGAAGAAGACCTACATGGAGGCTAGGCCTACAACCAACATGAAAAAGGGCTGGCTTTGTAGAATTTCCTGTGACGAGAAGAATCATGAGATAGCACCCGTGAATATCCAGTGATGATGATCCAGATCGAGGGATGATCCAGATCCAGAGATGATGCTCCAGAAATGATCTAGATCGAGGGATGATCCAGATCCAGTGATGATGATCCAAATCGAGTGATGATCCAGATCTAGGTGAAGCCGACTTGAAGATGAACGTGACTTGAAGATAGAGATGACTTGAAGATGAAGATGACGAGGACTCGATGATGATCCATATGATATAGACAAGAAGACTTGTGCTGATAAATTGTGTCAAGAGAATACCTTCCTAGTTAAGAGGGAGTGTTGATATAATTGTAACTTCGAAATGTATTCACTTGTATTTCTTATGTATTGTAACCCGATGTTCATTCCGGGATGTATTTGTAATATACTTGATTCATGTCATGCCCTGAGGTTCCTATCGGTAGTTTCTATAATGGAAACAAGTCATGTCAAGTCAAGGTGGGTAACCCTCCTATTGTCTAAGGGTTAAAGTCCTTGCAGTTTCGGGGCACTAGGGTTATTAGACTCACCTAGTGAAGTCGGCCCTAGTTTGGTTTAGTCAGGTCGGGAATTAGCATAAAGCTAGCCTCTCTATTTATCACACACTCACTCACACTTAGTTGTAGCACATAGCTGAGGAAGAGAAAGGCATTGGGGTAAGGAAGAAAGAGATTACTGTTGTCGGGAGATCATTTTACTATTTTTGGGTTTCACTTTTGGTGCTGATTCTATCTCTGAGGAAGTTGTGGGGTTTTCTTCATTTATGGTTTCTCCGAGTAAAAACAATGTGTTCATTGTCTCTTGTGTTTGATTGTTGTGCTTGTTGTTCTCTCAGTTAAATATCCTAATGTTATGCTAGCTTAAAGTTAAAAATCTAACATTATATGGTTCCATAATTGTATTATATCATTGATAAGAGGCTCGATATATACATTCATATCTTTAACTTGGTACCTACCTAATTGTTTGAAATTACACATAATGATTACCATGATATGTATATATAAGTAAATAGGTAAATAAACTATAGTACGAAAAAAACAAGACAAATGAAAATGTAACATTCAAAAAATTAATATTGAAAAATACATGGAATAGTCATTGTCAACATTATGTGCTCTCTCTTTCTTGACATCCAAGGAAGAATTCTATTGTTGATAAGAAATAGACCACACTAAGTAAATAGATCTAAGCTCTCTTAATGGATTAACACTGGCAACTGCCAATGAAAGCCTAATATTATGAGGCTCATCTTTAAAATATGGCCATTTTCCTTTAATTTCCCTAAATTCATATCCATATGTACGCATTCAAATAACACTATCTTGACTTCTATTTTGTGCATCGTAATCCAGAAATGGTGCTATGTTTTTTCACTTGAACATTTGTTGCAAACGTGGAATTATGGCAACATGATGAAGAACCTTTCAAGGAACCATTTTTGTTACTTGATCGATTCGATTCATTATCTACTAATATGGCATTCTGGGTATTCATTTTTCGATGGATGTTTTCCATAATATATAATATGTTCATTAGAACATGCATCTATACTTTGATACTCCATTCCAAGTCTTTCATAATGACAACTAAATCTTGATATGTGTGAGGTAAAATATTTGACGGTGGTAATAAAAATCACTTAACAATCTACATCTTAAAAATTAACTACTTAATGAAACTAATATTAATCAGAAACATTACATTCTTGTTTAACACATTAAATCATGTTAAAAAACCCGAAAAAGTCATCCTTTATGTATATCTAATGAAACATATTACATACCTTAGGATCTATGTCATACAAGTGTTTGACAAATGATTCATAACCTTTAAGTTCATCAAAAGCAATGTAGCAAAGAGAATATTTTATCTTGACAAAAATCGTTTATTTTCATTATTTGTCAAAGGTTCATCATAAATACCATCAATGTCCCATCCTCATCTAGTTGAACACAAAAGTCTGTTCCCGTATCTTCATCTCTTTTATAGCATAACTCCCATTTTCAAACAAAAAAATAAACAATTAGAATTCACTCATAGTATCGATGTAGCTTCATGTACGAAGCATTTTTTATTGGAAAAACTTCATGTATATTTACATTGTAGGCATTCATTCTACGAGATCGTCTCACATGAAATTGTTGCAATATTTCTCATCTATGCAACCAATAAGTCTACGACACATCGCTCTGGCACATGTTCGATCCAAATCCTCACAAGTCTACTACTACATGCCTTTGAAAACTCCTCAAATAATTGATTATCATTATTTCTTTTGTGCTATCGATGTTTTTGTTTTGTGGTGTCTTGTTCATGGAATTCAAATTTCAAACATCAGCATTAAGCAAGTATTTGGAGAGGATTTTCAAGTATGTGCAATGTAGTCCCTTTTTTTTTGTAGTTGCATATGTGTATATAGACCGTTTGATTCAACTCAATTCAGGGTTTCATGTTAATTACCAAAATTTTCAGAGACTTTTGATCACTAGCGTGATGGTTGATGAAAAGTTTCTTGATGATATGTGACTACATTAGACTTGGTTTTCCATTAATTAAGATTTTATTGGTTGCAACATTTAAATTTGTATATTTTCAGAAAAATAAAAAAATCAAAGTATATGAAGTTGCCCTAGTTTTAGATCAGAACAAGGGATAAAAATGAAAAACAATTAGGGATAGTGTTTGAAATCCTCGCCAGCTTTTAACTTTCTTTAGATGTACTTGAGGTGATTTGTTTTTTTTTTAATATTAATTTTGACTCTGTAGAGTCATGTACAAGTAGTATGGGGGTTGAACCTCAATTGGGGACGAACAAATTCGACTTCCTCAGCCACCCTCCCTATACCGCCCCCCTAAGATGATTTGTTCTATATTTATGTTAAGAGTCACTTCTGACTTCATGCTTTTAGAGTATATAGTAATGGATATATATATATATATATATGCACGTTGAATAATAGAAGTAGATATGCCCTTATGGTGAGGACATCTACTAGGAATGGAAAGTAATAAGGCAAGTATTGAAGCATATTTCTATCCATATTTGTAATCAACATATGTTAGGAAAAAACAAACTATTTCATAATGGAAATCCATTTTGAATTTCAATATTGTAATTCATGAGAGATCCCTAGCTAAAGAAAAATGGTTGGTAAATGAATCCTTAAATATCAATATTATAGGATACCTTGAAACGAAGAAAACAAGACATAATTGAACCTTTTAATATTTGGATTTTTGTTTTTCCCATATTTTTCCTCTATATATTATACAAACATTTTTCCTATTGGTATCTGAGGAAGCATGCTTTGTTATTTCATCCAAAATTAAACTTTGGTGCTTTTTTAAATCCATTAAGTTATGGGTTGAGAATCTTCCACAGAACATAATGAAATATTAGTGGGTTGGTGTTTCTAATCTTCCACAATATAAAATATTTGAACATATTTTGTAGTTTTATTACTTTATATCTCATGCAAGTTCATGCTTTAATGCTTCTAGCATGCGTTGTTTCATAAGCCTAGTTATGTCAATGTTTAACATGTGTTTGGTATAGTTGTTTGTATTTTAGCACAAGAATGAAATGAGCTTCAAATTTCAAATATTTAATGTTTATATTAGTTTATTGATTTCATAGGACTTTGTTTTCTTTATGTATATGAACTACAACAATGCATTGCAAAATAAGGTGGTCTTTTAACTAGGGATATTAATCATCTTGAAATTTATTTATTCTTCATGTTAGACTTTTGTCTGCGGGTAATTGTTAGTGTGCATATCTTGAACGAGAAGTTGTTTTGGGACAAGGTTACCAAATTGAGAGAGTTCTTTGATTCATATGTGGGTTGGATTAATTCTCCTCAAAAGCAAGTGTTGAGGAGGCTATCAAATTGAGAGAGATATTCCATTCGTATATGGGAAGCTTAGCATTCCTCACAAGATGATTCTAAAAAACAACAGTTGTATATGATTTGTAATTACAGGGGATCCTAGAATACCTTTGTAGTTACTATAAGAATTCTTTGGAAAGAGTAGTGAAACTCAAGCACATGTCATTAATATCATAAGTATTGTACCATATCATAATTTCATGCAATCTCCTTTGCACAAATCCATATTTGTCTTTATACTGGTAATATGTATGGAAGAAAGAGAGTAAGGCATGGTTGTATTGTGTGAGAAATTAGCACCTAATATTTATTTATGGGATGATTGAATTTAAACCTTTGAGCTACCCTATTACATATGCGGTTGTATCTGCATTGTGATTTGCAAGATGACAAGTAACTCGTGTGGCTTGTAAGTGATCTCTCGTGAGAGTGGCGTGACTATTATGTGAGGAGAAAATGGTAACATCGGCTGATAAAGGCCCCATTTTTTCAACATGAAGTCTTTCACTTTGATTTTTCCATCATGATATCCAATTGCTTATAACTATATAGAATTGTACAAATTACACATATTTGGTCCATGTTGTTTGTTACGTGTATTTCTACCTATTCTTGCAACTTTAACCATCATGCAACACCAAATTCTTCACCGATACACTATTTTATTTCTAAGTTGGTCCATGCACTAGCAGTATAGATCCTAATAGAACTAGCAAATCATATTGATATGTGAGAAAATAGGTTTTCAATCGTCTACAAAACTTGTTTTGTTATGATTCTTATTTCTTTATGTTCCTACTATTGGATTGCATTGTAAAAGAGATCCCAGATTAGGTTCTCTAGTATCCATATGTAATTATTGCAAGAAATATAAAAATACTGCAACAATAAATGTATCTTGCATTTGTTTTGTTGAGTTGTTCTAAGTGTCTTCGAGTTGGAAATACTAACTATTTTCCAGTGGACCTCCAACTATACTATAATGTTATAATTCCTTCCATAATAATAAAATTTATACATCTTCACCAACACTTATAGTTCCATTACAATTATATATGTCTTGATTCTATATTTATATCACCACACAAGATAGATGTCTTGTATTATGAGCATAATAGAAGCACAAATAAAGGCTCACAAAAATCCAACAAAAGCATGCATTAAGATTTGAATATTGTCTTATGTCATCACATTTACCTAGAGATATACATCAAAGAATAAATCATGTTTGGACGTAGGTTATCACTGTTAATACTTGGTGCATGAAGTCCCTATCTCTTAATTGGGTGGTCAAATGAAATCACCATGCTATAGAAGGGTTGAGAAGGAGCATATGTAATGTAACATTTTGGAGATCTTGCAATAATTTTATAAAAATTATTGCACCAAATGGTACAAGATTTCGTTTGTTTTTTCCACCAACAAATCATATTTAAATTAGAGAAGCATTCAGTTTCCTTTCACTAAATGGGACGAATGTAATGTTAATTTCTATTAATATTGACAACTAACAATAATTAGATTTGTTTAAGGGAATTTTTGTGTAATTGGTGTAACCGGCAACAATTTTACTCATGTAACTTATTTTGTGAAGTATATAATGCATGGTTGGGATACGTATTGTATGTTGAAGGTCGAATAGCAGAATGGCCTAGCATGTAATCTCCTTGATCTTGATTAATGAGATTTAATACTTTTCCCACGTATATGTTTCCCCTTATGGGTTTTAACCACATTAATATTGGTGTTATCCTTGATTCTTGTCTATGAATTCTAACAAGTGGTATCAGATTCCATGAGAGAGAGACATCAGAAAGAAGGTTGGAGAAGAGAGAAATCCTGTGAACATGGAGGAGCGGATGTAGTTGACCATGAGAGAATACTTGGATCATGAAATCATGGAGACCGTGAAGAGGACACTTCCATTTCAACCCATGGAGACAGTTGCTACTGCTGGAGGCCGTGAAGAGGAGAGCATGTATGAAGATACCTGTGTGGAGAAAAACCCCTATGGATAGGAGTGTTGTTGAGGGAAATATACTGTCTCACTTTGAAACTCTGTTTCTAATGGAGAGATATGGCAAGGATCTAAAGAAACAGTCTAGGTGGTTCGTGGAGCACATGCTCAACCGAGAATCCAACTGTTGCACTGAATTTATGGAGCACATATCCAACTGAGAATCCAATTGTTGCATTGATATATTATATCATAGATAGATATATCTAGAACTAATTTCCAAGTTGATACTCCATTTGTACATCAACGATATTTTATTCATCATTGGGGCGTAGCCTCCATTCCGGAGGAAGTAGTTCTGCAAATGATATTTAGAGAGTGCCACATGAAGGTTGATGTTGATGTGTAGAAGAGGTCCACATGAAGGTTGAGTGAGCATGTAAGCCATTATTGAAGAAATCTTACATATTCACCATTGTATCATGGAGAAAAACTATGTTAAAGAAGAGAGCTTGCTTCTGTGGAGAAGAGGGCCATGTGAAGGTTGAGAGGAGAAAAGATCAAATCCTAATCCTACGTTGTTTTTGTTCAGTGGTATATATATAATTTAAAAAATAAATAATAAAAAGCTCACAATAATGTCTAATACAAAATTTGAAATTGAGAAGTTTAGTGGTAAAAATAACTTTGAATTGTGGAAATTGAAGATGTAGGATTTGTTAGTACAACAAGCATGGTTGCAGAAATCCTTTGACAGTAAGAGAAAGAAACCCCTAAATATGACATATGATAAATGGGAGGAAGTAGATGCCATAGTAGTTAGAATAGTTCAATTAAGTCTCGCAGGTGATGTGTTTTTTAATATTGTTGAAGAAAAATCAACAACAAGCCTATGAAGCAAGTTAGAAAGTTTGGATATGATGAAATATTTGACAAATAGAATTTTCTTGAAGAGACAACTGTAGGATATGAAAATGAAAGAAGGTACGAAGATATTAGATCATTTTAATGTTTTTAATACTCTTGTTTTCTAGTTAACTAGTATAAATGTTAAAATTAATGATGAAGACAAAGCATTCAATCTATTATGTACCTCACCTAAATCTTGGGGTCAAGTAGTTTCTTCCATTAGCCTTAGTGAAACTGATACTTTGGAATTTGACACTGTGGTTGGAGCATTGTTGTCTGAGGAATTAAGAAATAAATATAGATTTGAAACCTCTTCGTCTGAAGCTTTGGTTGTTAGAGGTCAATCCAAAGAAAGAGGAGAAAATTCAAGAGGTACTTTCAGATCTAAATCAAAGGGAAGAAAGATGAAATTAAAATGTTGGTATTGTAACAAGGATGGTCATCTCAAGAATCACTATTGAAAAAGACAAGAATCCAAGAAAGATGACTCCAAATATGACGCAAATTTAGTCAAGCATGATTCAAGTATGATCAATGAGGTTTTGTCCATTTCTAGTGTTTCTAAATATAATGAAGAATGTATATTAGATTCTAGTGCTTCGCACCATATCTGTCCTCACAAATATTTGTTTCCTTCCTATTAAACCATTAATGATGGTATAGTTCTTTTGGGAGATAATCATTCATGTAAGATTTTTGGGGTTGGAAGTGTTAAAATTAAAATGTTTGATGGAGTCATAAGAAAACTAACATATGTTAGACATGTTCCTGAATTAAAGAAAAATTTAATCTCTTTGACAGTGTTGGATTCTTATGGTCATAATTTTATAGGTTTAAGTGGAGTACTAAAAGTATCTAAGGGTTATTTAGTGGTAATGAAGGAACATAAAACATAAAACTTTTACAAATTGGTTGGAAGAAGTCAAGTTACTGATACAACATTAGTATCTTAAGAGATGCCAGGATCCACTCAATTATGGAATCAACATCTTGGTCATATGAGTGAGAGAGGACTTCAGGTATTAATGAATCGTAAATTTCTTCCAAATTTGAAATCTTTGGATTTGATTTTTTGTAGACATTGTATATTTGGAAAGAAGTGTAGACAGAAATTCATAGCAGGTAGTCATGTTAGTAAAGGAGTTCTCTATTACATTCATTCTGATTTGTGGGGTATGTCTCCTACTATTTCCTATGGTGGGGCAACATATTATGTATTGTTTATACATTATTTTTCAAGAAAATTTGGTTCTATGTATTAGAAAGGAAAGATGATATGTTTAACACATTTAAACAATTTAGAGTTATGGTGGAAAAAAGAACCAGTAGGACAATCAAATGTTTAAGGATAGATAATGGAGGTGAGTTTACTTCTTTATAGTTTCAAAATTATTTCAAAGAATAAGGGATCATAAGACATAAAATGAATGTATACACTCCTAATAAGAATGGAATTGCAAAACACATGAATAGAACTCTTCTAGAAAGAGAAAGAAGCATGCTCAACAATGTTAATTTGGGGCAAGAGTTCTGGGAAGAAGAAGTTTCCACTTCTGGCTATCTAATAAATCGTTCAATATAAATGGAAATAAATTGTAAAATTCTGGAAGAGGTGTGGATTGGTCATCCCTGCGATTATTCGAATTTGAAAATATTTGGTTGTGAATTTATTCTCTTACACCTAAAAATCAATGTTCTAAGTTAAACCCTAGATCAAATATATGCATTTTTGTTGAATATGATGATATAATAAAAGGATATAGATTGTGAGATCCTATTGGCCACAAGATCATCATTAGAAAAGATGTAATTTTTTATGAATCTTCTCTTGTGAAATCATAAAATGTAAAAGTTGATGTGGAATAGGAACATGTACTATCAAAACAACTAGTTCAGTTGGAGAACCAATATTTTAATTAATCAAAGAAGAAAGAAGAAGTTTTTGGTGATAAAGAAGTCATGGAAGATGAAGAAATTCAAGAAAATTTGGAAACCCCACAACCTACACCAAGAAGATCAACAAGGGAGAGAAATCCTCCTAAGACGTATACTGATTTTATTTTTTTGTTTTATTTACTAATAATGGAGAAACTTCTTGTTTTCAGAAAGCCATTGATTTTGTTGACAATGCTAAGTGGAAGATGGAAATGAGACAAGAAATGGATTCTTTGGAGAAAAAAAGACATGGGAATTGGTTGAACTCCCCAAAGATAGAAAAATTGTTGGATGTAAGTGGGTCTTCAAATTCAAGAAAGGAATTGATTGTAAGGTTGATAAATACAAATCTAGATTGGTCGCAAAAGGGTACTCTCATATGGAAGGTATTGACTATCATGATATTTTTCCCCAGTTGTCAAGCTTGTGTCTATTTGTATTGTGTTAGCAGTAGTTGCATTGCTTGATTTGGATTTAGAGAAAATAGATGTTAAAATGACTTTCTTACATGGATACTTAGGTGAGGAGATTTATATGGAACAATGAGAAGGTTTTTTGCAGCATCATAAAGGAATATTATCTTGCAAGCTCAAGAAATCATTGTATGGAATGAAACAATCACCCAAGAAATGGTACATTAAGTTTGATTCTTTCATGGTGATCCAAGGTTATACTAGAAGTGAATATGATCATTGTTTACACTTTAAAAGGTTGAATGAAATATTCATTATCTTAGTGATGTATGCTGATGATATTATTATTGTGATTAAAAGCATAGATTAGATTAACAAGTTGAAGGCTTAGATGGATAGGACTTTTGATATGAAGAATCTTGGAGCTGCAAAACAAATTTTGGGTATGGAAATACACAGAGACAGAAGGAATGGTAAGCTTATTTTTTCACAGAAGAATTGTGTTGATAAAATACTTGTAAGATTTGAAATGAATAAGGAAAAAACTCTAAATGTTCCTTTGGATTCCAATTTTAAGGTTTCTTTAGGTTTATGTCCTAGTATTGTTGAAGAAAAGGACTATATGTCTCATATACCATATTTCAATGCAGTAGGATGTTTAATGTATTCAATGGTGTGTACTAGACTTGATATTTCACATGCAGTAGGTGTTGCTAGTAAATACATGGAAAATCATGGAAAAGAACATTGTAATGAAGCGAAATAGGCATTTTGGTACATAAGAGGGACAAGTAAATATTGTATCACTTTTAACAATAACAATGATTATGTATGTGGTTTTATTGATTCAAATTTTGCAGGTGATTTGGACAAGATAAGGTCTACTTCAGGTTATGTATTTACTCTTGCAGATGGAGCTATAAGTTGGATTTCAAAGCTTCAATAAATAGTTTCTTTATCAACTATAGAGGCTGAATACATTGCTACCTCACATGCTTTCAAAGAGGCAATTTTGATGAAAGGACTACTTAGAGAAATTAGAAGGTTGCAGAACAATGTGCTTGTTTTCTATGAAAGTCAAAGTGTTATGGATTTGGATACAAATATTGTTTATCATAGTAAGATTAAACATATTGATGTAAAGTATCATTTTGTAAGACAAGCCATTGGTGAAAGTAGAGAAGATCTGAAAAAGGTTCATAATCAAGAAAATTGTGTAGATATGTTTAGGAAACCAATGTTATTAGAGAAGCTACGGTGGTGTATAGTTTTTCTTGGTTTGAAAAAAAGGTGGTGAATAGTCTTGGGAAAAGTACTAGAAAATTTTATTGTCAAGGTGGAGATTGTTAATATTGATAAATAGAAATAATTAGATTTGTTTATGGGAAGTTTTGTGTAACTTGCATAACCGGTAGAATTTTAACTCATGTAACTGATTTTGTGAAGTATATAATGCATGGTTTGGATATGTATTGTATGTTGAATGCTAAATAGTTGAATGGCCTATCATGTAATCTCATTTATCTTGATTACTAAGATTTGATACTTTTCCCAAATGGATGTTTCCCCTTATGGTGTTTTACCACATTAATATTGTTGTTTATCCTTGTTTCTTGTCTCCAAATTATAACAATTTCTTCTACTTCAAATGATCCCTACAACATAGGATGTCCTTTAAATGATTGGAGTACTTGGAATCCCTAAAAAATAATGCAAGGTAATTTTGCAATCTCTACACATCAAGGCTATTAATGTTTCTAAGCACATGAACCCATGGTCAAGTTGGGTTGCTACTATTTTGGAAATTATAGTTCCGTGCAATAAAAAAGAATGGGTTACAAAAGAAATGATAAGAACTCTTTAGAAATAGGAAACCTTACTATTGGGGAATCTCTTTTAGAGATAGCTTTTAGTAACTTTGTTGTAGATGTTTCATCGACACTTTGTCTCTGGAAATTCCTCCTCTAATTCCAAAAAATACTCCAATTTATCTTTGTAGCATGTTGATCATGAATTCTCTTTATGTCATAGTGAAAATGATTTTTGAACTCTAAAACTAAATTTCTTTTAGTAGCTTCTATAAATCCAATAATTCTCAACAACTCTTCCAGATAAATCATTAAGACTTCCCACTCAGGCTATGATGGTCACCCCATAGAGAAGCATACTAAATCCAAACAAAATGGCCAAGGTATTGACATGGAAGTAAATAATAAGTTTCTAATTTTCATGCATGTCATTTAAAAAAAACTTCTTTTATTACTGACATACCTTGCAAACTCTAATTGCTTTCCTTTTTCAGATGGAGGGATCCTTGCTAATGGAATGATTATTTTGGATTCATTGGTGTGATGGAGTGATATGTAAAGTCTGTAATTGTGCATTTTAATTGTACTAGATATCAAGAGATTTATCTCATTAAAAAACTCATAAAAATGTGCAAACAACCTTCAACTGCTTTGACCCCCCTCATAATGAATCAATGAAAATACAAACTTTTCTTGTCTAAAGGAATCTAGATTTGTTTCTACTAATCCTTTTAAAATTGCTAAAGAATTATGTGGGAATTCCAAAGATCCTATTAATACATAAAAAATCGTGACCAAATACAATGAGATTAATAACCTCTCCATATCCCCCAACCACCACATTTTTTATCATCCCATGGAAGTAGTAAACAACATTCAAGGAAACTACGAGATTAGGGTCCAGAATGTAAGATGTGTATAGTCCAAATATGCCTTAGCAATCAGGGTAGGATTAGGAATGCCTTGGACAAACTTCTTAATGGATAATCGTTTCTTATTAATGCTTTAAAATTATTTTGCATGTTCTAATATTACCCTTGGATTTATTGATCCTTTTCTAATTGGTTCCACTATAAAGTTGCATCAGATTTCATATTTGACACCCCTAACTTTAGCCTTCTTGGGTCATCCTCTATGATGTTTTCTATCTCAAATTTCTACTCCAACACCTAAACATGATTGATCTACACATACAACTTCAAATCCTCTAGAAACCAAAACTCTCCATACCTCATTGAAGCTTATTTATTTAATATGGCTTCAATAATCCTTCACAAGGGGTTAAGTATTCCATCTAAAGTGATGAAAAAACTTTTCATTTCATCATGGAACCCTTCAATCCTCAATATCCTCTCTACAACTTCTTGCATGATACCATACTCATAATCCTCATCTTTTGGCTCCTCCAATGCACCTTCCTCTTCTTCCCCAACAAAAGGGAACTCCTCTATGAACCATACTTGTTTATCTGATACCAATATGATGAAGCAAATATTATTAGAAGATGCCTTATTTTTTTTCTTCTTGTGATCAAATGCAACATCAAACATCTACCTCAACCATACAACTATATTTTAAGATCCAATAAAATTTAACATGAGAAGGAAACAAAATGGATAAATTAAACTTGAGTCATGGTTTTGAAGAAGATTACAACAACAAACCCCCTTTACCAATTATTAACAACACCATCCATGATATTTCTTGTCTATTACAACCTCCAATGCATCCTTATATCTATTTTGATCTAAAAGGAATACATATAGACCCCTTTAAAATAGGGTACCTATTTTATCTTTGTTACTATTAATAGGTGACTATTATTATTCTTACCATTGTATCCTTCTCTAGAATTATTCGTACAACTTGTTATTTATGATTGTTACTATCCATAAAATTAGTCATATAATACTTTCATGCCTAAAACATAATTCTAATAATATTTGGTGCTCACCCATTAGGGTGTACACTAACCGATAAATCCCATGTAAGCCTTGTAAGAGGTTGTTGGTTCAAATCTCAGATAACTCATGCTCAATTATGGTGAGATCGATGGTTGCACCTAAGGGTATAGTGGTAGAGGACATGATTGGACCCTTGGAACCTAAGTCATGTGAGTACTAGACCCATCCCACTTTCCAATTCCCCTAGTACTAATATATATATATATATATATATAATATAAATATAAAAAAATAATAATAATAGTTGGTCCTCATGTCCATGCATTAGAGTGAAGGAAGCTATCATCAAGAGTAAAGATCCCAGTTATATTTTCAATTTTACTCAATGGATGCACCATGTTTTCTATGAGAGAACACAAACAAAGTATGTTGTTGTGGATTTCTATACTCTACAAGGAAAATTCGAGTGCATTTCTTTTTATGAGTAACTCAGAGAGAATCCAACATTTATTGGGGTAGCAGACTTATTAGAGTGCAACATATAAATAATCTAATTGCTTCTATCAAACATATTGTTTTGTATCATGTCTTCTTAAAATTGAAAACATTCCTAGTCCAATCGCTAATGATCATCAGATCTAGATCAATTATGGAATCCAAATATCATATGGCGAATTACATTAAAATTCTGTGCACATGAGAAGTTTCTTTGACTACGCTAGTTCATTCAATGAAATCATTGTCATAATTTATCTGCTTCCATGATCAACCTCATCCGTTGATCATGATTTCCTTCTGTCTGTTGATCTTCAAACATGCCATGGATTCTTTTGAGTGCTCTTCTCATCTGGATCATATGCTTGGAACTATGTTTCCATCAATGAAAACCAAAACACACTTTGATATGTTTCTATATGACCGCAAAACCTCCAACAATATCCCCCTTCAGCATTGATGACAATATTCAACTTATGGATGCATGTTGTACTAGTAATCAGCAATATGTTTATCATGTGCAACAAAAAACTTCTCTCCCTTTGAAATCAATGTCAAAGAATACTTATAGCACATCTCCCCCTATCAAAGTGAACAAGTTATTTGGATAAGATATGATACCTAGCTTCTAGCATAGGTACTCAAACTGGGCCTTTGGTAATGGTTTAGTGATGATATCAATAGTATGTTTAGTAGAAGGGATAATATTTAATTGAACTACTCTGTTTGTAAGCTGCTCCCTTAAGAAGTGATAATAGGTATTTTCTTAGTCTTGGAATGTAAGACTAGATTTTTGGACATACTAATGGCATTGGTATGATCACAATAGAGAGGAATGGGATCAGCATATTTTACCTCCAGGTCTACCAATGTATGAATCATCCAGAGAATTTGTGTATAGCAGGTGGCAGTAGCAATGCACTCAGCTTCTGTAGTGGATAAAGATATTGATCCTTGCTTCTTACTCAACCATGAAACTAAAGAATCACCTATGAAAAATTCACCTCCACTTGTGCTCTTTCTTTCATCCAAACAGTTTTCCCAATCAACATCTAAATAAGCAGTTAACTGAATATTTTTATTTTGAGGATACCAGATACCATAAGTCATTGTGCCCTTCAAATATTTAAATATCCTCTTCACAACCACCAAATGACTCTGCTTAGGAGGAGAATGAAATCTTCCTACCATTACAACAACTTGCATTATATCAGGATGAGATGTTGTGATGTATAAGAGACTTCCTATCATTGACCGATATGTTCTCTGATCAAGATAAAGTGAGGGATCATCCTTGCTAAGTTTACATCCAACAACCATAGGTGTACTAATAGGTGATGAATCTTCCATATGAAATTTCTTCAACATCTCCTTCAAATACTTCTCTTGGGAGAGAAATAAGCCTTCAGGACTCTGGGTAATGAAAATACCAAGAAAGAATTATAGTTCTCCTATCATTGATATCTCAAACTCAGATTGCATGGAATTAGAAAACCACTTCACAGAAGAATCATTAGTGCATCCAAATACAATGTCATCCACACACACTAGGACTACTAATAGATTATCACCTTCATATTTGATATACAAGTTACTGTCAACAGTACTTTTCTTGAATCCTTTGTCCTCTAGATATTTATCCAGTCTATGATACCAGGCTCTTGGTTCTTATTTCAATCCATATAGGGCCTTTCTTAGTTTGCAGACATCGTCAGGATTGTCTGTAAGTTGGAACCCTTTAGGTTTCTCTATATAAACTTCTTCTTCCATATATCCATTGAGAAAAGATGACTTAACATCCATATGATATACTTTGAATTTCTTATGAGTGGCATGGGAAAGAAACATTTTGATGGCTTCCAATACTGCCATTGGTGAAAAAGTTTAATCAAAATATTGTCCCTCAACTTGGGCATACCCCTTGCAGACCAATTTTTCTTTATTCCTCACAATTTTTCCCTATTCATTCGTCTTTTTTTTAAACACCCACTTGGATCCTATTACATTTTTATCTGCAGGTCTAGGAACCAACTCCCAAGTGTTATTTTTCCCAATCTGATCAAGCTCTTCATTCATGGCTTTAACCCAATATTCATCGTCACCAACCTCTTCAAAATTATTAGCTTCTATCATAGATAGAAAAGCAATCTAGGATTGTTCTAAGGATTTGATGAATGTTCTTCTTGTCTGCACTCCTTTATTCTTGCCACCGATAATCTGACTTTCAGGATGATTGTTTTGAATGATTTTGGAAGGTGATTTTGTTTATTTTTGCTGCCTTGAATCTGTCTGAGTGTTTCCACCTTCATCATATTACTTTGAATCTACTTGTTCTAATTCTTGGACCTATTCTTCCTTATGTTCAACTGTATCTTCTGTAGCTGGTTCAACACTGCTTATTTGAATATCTTTCACATGTATTCCTTCATAGATATTAATGTCAATACAACCAACCAATTTATGAAGCCTCTTATTATAACAAGTCTACCCTTTACTATTTGCAGCATATCCTGAGAAGATACCTTGATAAGCCCTGTCATCATACTTCCCAAGATGTTCATCATTATTTTTGATATAACACTTATTTATAAAGAATTTAAAGTGTTTTATAGAAGTAGTTCTTCGAAACCATAGTTCATAGGGAGTCTTATCACTGTTTGGCCTTAGGTGAGATTTATTAAGAATATGAACAGTTGCGTGAATTGCCTCTACCCAGCATGTTTGAGAAATATTTCTTTCATTCATCATTGATCTTGTCATCTGTTGTACTAACCTATTCTATCTCTGAACAAATCCATTCTGCTCTGGGGTCCTGTTGTAATCTCACAGATCACATAAGGTTACCAATAATACATACTAAAACATACATACATAACAGAGACAAGAGATAAGAACAAGTAGATGAATTAACAAATTATCTTAACATGAATAGGTTCATACAATACAAAGAACTGAACTGAGTTCTCTTCTGGCTCAACAACCTAATATATATGATTACAAAACAGTTACAAAATAACTACCTGTCGATTCGGTGAACCGATACGACCTTAGGCGGCCGACCTAATCTCTATTTTAGTCGACCGACCGACTTAGTCGGTTGATTGACTAAGTCGGCTATCGTTCAAGTCAACTTACCAACTTGCTCCTCCAACATCTCCCCCATGAAAAAAACATTCCTTCATCCCGAAGAAATGAGGAGGTACAAAAATCTTCATGTCTGTCTTAGTAGTCATTATGATGTGCTTGGTCTTCATGGGCTGTGAAGTCTGATGGTCGGTTTTTTCTGTACACAGACTTCGAGAATTGTTGGGGCTGTCACTGCTAGGTGATGTTGGAAATATATCCAACTTTGCAATATTTTTTGGATGTCGATGGTGAGTGTAGGAATACTTGATAAGATCAACATCTTCTCTAAAATGGAGATTTCATCTATTCTCTCCATGTCGGGACCCATAAACTGGTCGATTAGGGTTTTGATAGTTCTATTGATAAAGTGTGTTCCCTGATCACTGATTAAGGTTAGTGGACATCCAAATCTGGTAATGATATTCTCATAGATGAATTTAGTAGCTATCTCACTGGAACATGTGTCAACTGGTTCTACCTATGCCCATTTGGTTACATATTCGACTACAGTTATGATATACCTCATGCCTGTCCTTTTTGTTGGTATAGTAAATGGTCCTATGAAGTCTATGGCCCAAATTTCAAATGTCAAACTTGGGTTTACTGATATCCAAGGAATTTCTGTGCTAGGCAGGGGTCGACCTAGTCGTTGACATCTGTCACATTGACTTAAAAAAATTTTGCAATCTTTGTGAAGTGTCAGCCACCATAACCCTGACTGTTGGATTTTCTTTGCAGTTGTGTCTGCTTGGAAATGTCCTCCTGGAGGTCCATAATGTGCTTCATGCATAATGTTGTCTCTTTCATGTTCTAGTACACACCTTCTAAGGATGTCATCTAATCCCATATTGTAAAGAAATCCATTTATAAGACAGTATGGTGCAGCTTCCATAGCTAGGATTTGTTTCTTCTTTGTACTCATTCCTTCTGGTGCTTGTCCATCTTCTAAGAACTGGGATATTTCCTCTAAATCTACTGGTACTATTTCTATCTGAAATAGATGTGCATCTGGTAAGTCATCTTCGACTCCTGTCAGCTCCTCTCCTGTGTCGATTTAGGATAAATGGTCGGGACCGACATTTAACTTACCTGGTCTAACAACGACTTCGAATTCAAATTCTTGAAAGAGAAGTAGCCATTGATAGATTCTTCCATGGTGTAGTGGTTTATTCACAAGGTATTTTAATGCCTGATGATCAGTGTAAAATATAAATGGATTAGCTAGGAGATAGTGTTGATATTTTTGTAGTGCAAAGACCATTCCTAATGCTTCTCTTTTTCTTGTCGAATAGTTTCTCTCAGCTTTGTTTAATTTTTTACTACTGTAAACTATAGGATAATCCATTCCATCATCTCCGAGTTGAGTTAAGATTGCTCCTATTTCTAGGCTTGATGCATCAATATGAACATGGAATTTGATTGACCAGTTTGGAAACCTTAGGATTGGTGCTTCGACTAGTTTTTTTTTTAATTTTTCAAATGATATATGGCACTCTTCTGTCCAGTTGAACTCTTTATCTTCCCTTAATAGTTCTTCAAGTGGATAGGTCATATCTGAATAATATCTTATGAATTTTCTATAATATCCTGTGTGGCTAAGTAACACCCTGACTTGTTTTGGGTTTACTGGTGGTTTTAGGTCGAGGATAATTTTAATTTTTGCAAAGTCGACCTTAATACCTTCTTTGCAGAAAATGTACTGTAATAATATCCCTATGGGGGTCACAAATATGCATTTCTTGATATTTAAGGCTAATTGGATTTGTCGAAATATTTCCAACATAAGTCTTAGCCACTTGCAATGATCCTTTAACATGGAGTATATTGTCCAATCATCAAAGTACACTGCCATGGTCTTGTAAATATATTCTTGAAATGTTTTGACAACAATTCTAGAAAATACTGCAGGTGCATTTTTAAATCCAAAAGGCATAACCTTATAAGCAAATGAGCCAAATTCATATACAAATGTTGTTTTTTTCTAATCCTCTTTAGCTATTGGCACTGGGTTATAACCTGAGAATCCGCGTGTAAATGAGTAGCATTCATGTCCTGCAACCTCATTTAACATTTCATCTGCATAAGGAGTTGGAAATGGGTCTATTAGTGTCACTTTATTTAGTTCTCTGAAGTCGACACAAATTATTAGTTTGGTCGGATCATGTTTCTTAGGTTGTACAACCATTGGACTTGCCCATTCTGATTGGTCAATAGGATAGATGATGCCTGCTGCAAGCATGTTATCAATTTCCTTTTTAACTATCTCTTTGTATTTGTGAGCTAGATTATATGGCCTTTCTTAACACATCTATTTAGCAGGAGGATTAAAAAAAAAAAACCATGATGAAGGAGAAATAATGGTGGCTTGTCAAACTTTGGTTAAATGGTATAGTATAAGAGTATGGTGAGGAGCGGGAACGATGAAGTTGTCAAAAGATCTAATGGTGCGAAGTGAAGAGTTGAAGATCAATGGACTATACTATCTCCGCTTTCTAAGAGGTGCAAGGAGGATAACGTATGTCCGGGAATTTAATAAAATACACAGATCAACGGCTATTGATTCGGCTCGAAGAGATCCACGGTCTGTGTAAACTCCGTCGTATGAAGTTGCATGTTTGTTAAAACAATAGAGCCCGGCGGAAACAAGTATATGCCACTCGATCTGACGGTGACCAAATAAAGGCATATCGCATCAACGATCGTAGATTACTCTGGAGCCTAGACTTGCACGGTAGTTAAGACCCAAGCGCTCAGCGGAATCGAGTATATACTTCTTAATCTAATGGTGGAGGAATAAAGTTAGGTCACATCAACGGTTGGGACTGATTCCGGAGTGAAAACTTGCACGGGGGATAATTCCAAGGCTCCCAGTGAAATTGGATACGCGCCACCAAATCTGACAGCGTGGATATAAAGTAGATCACATCGATGGCTGTATATGGTAACGAAGCATAAAGTTGCACGAAGGATAAGACCAAGACACCCGGCGGAATGAGTTACGTGGCGCAAGATCTGAGGGTTAAAAATCAAAGGCGGAGCGGATCAATGGTTACAAATGAGTCCGGATTGTGGAAGCGCATGGTAGTTAAAGGTAGAAGGTGGTCACGGAATATAAACCACTGTCCACGTGGAGAATTGTGGCATACTCCGGAAGCTAAAGTGGTTTCGTATAAACCGCCGAAGGAGAACTCCGGAGTGGGGCCTTATAAAAGGAAGGTTGACTTGTCCCGTGGGTATTTTATTGATTGGCTCCGGTGCATGAAAAGGACTGGCATTTTCGTCCACTTTTGGTTGTCAGTTTCGAGCACACCGAGGACGCGCCTCTACAGTTAAACAAGTAAAGCTTGACCCCTATAGTTCGTTCTTCCAAATTGCCATTGTCGATTAAGTTATGGATAAAGGAGAGGAATTATAGAGTGGTCGTGTCATAGATGATAGAGAGGACTATTTGGTCAACAGAGACAGGGGCGTCTGTGACCCTTTCCTGTCTATTGGAAGAGTGTCCGTTAGTAAGGAGAGATTGTGGTATTATAACTCACAGGGAAATGATGTATTGAATGTATGTAAATCCTTTCTGTATTACTTCTCCCTTGAACAAACCCTCCATTTACCAGAGTTTGCAGAATGGTGTGCTGTTAACTACTCCCCTTCTCAAAGAATTATCGTGAGTTAGTCCACATCCTGAATTCTTTGTAAATTCAATGCCACAGTCATCCGAGAAAACCTCAATTTACCTGAAAATTACCCTGATAATCATGAGTCAGTAAATGAGTCAATCCTCACTGAATTTTACAAGAAGTCTGAAACTGAAACCTGTTGTCAATTCATGTCTAGTGTTTTAAGAGAAGGTCAATCTTTAGATGGTTTTTTCTTACCTTACCCTGTGAATATTTTTAAAAGTGAAGTCCATTTAGTTGTATCTTTAATTTGTCAAATTTTGGGTCTGGATTATGATTGTCGAGTGAGCGAGGTCATCCTGGGTTTTTTATTAAGAATAAGTTCCTTAGACTCTGAGTCTCGGTCAATTTCGGTGTTTAGTCTAGATGAATACCTAGCTGAAGCAATCCATCTTCAACTAAGTGAGTTTCCAAAGGTTTGGTTTTTTAGATTTCAGACCTACTTGTTCAACATGTTGTTATGCTCTAATGTCACTGAACTCTAGTTTTTGAATACTATCTGTTCTTCCGATTTTCCCAAGCAAATCAACATGTTCGAGTTTGCTAATTCGATCATGTCGGAAATGTATAAAATGTTGTTTGATGAGGAATTCCCCCGTGTTTTGGACGAGATGAAATGTTTGATGCAGTCCTCACCCGAGGACCGAATTAGAGACTGGTTCCTTCATAAAGACTCCACTGTGTTAAGGATATATGGATTTATAGGGCATCCTTATAAGTTTCCTGCTTTCTTAACCCCAAGGATTTTTGCTTTAGAATTCATGAGACAAAGGCTGCAGTCTGAAGAAGAGCACTTTGGTGCTTTTAAAAAATCTTCAAACATTAAATTCCCACTTAAGGTTGGCTCTTTCATTTTTAAAAGTAAAGGCGCATTAGTGTTCATAGAGAAATTGCTGGAGAGTATGGATTTCCAAAAGGAGTCAAAGATAAATTACGATCCCCACCATGTAATGTCCTTGAGGAAGCAGGCCAACAAGAATAAACCGTTTGATCACCAGTCAGTTGAGGGGTTGGCTGAAATAGCCAATTTGTTGCAGTTTACTGAGATACCAACATCTGTCGAAGATGCACATGCTGTACCTATCACATCATCCCAAATAATAGAGGGTACTATTATTGTGATTAAGAGAAGTCTGTCTGAAATCGAAAGTATGGAAATTAATGAATATGGATCGCATAAAAAGGAAAAGTTGTTGTAGGGTGGTGAAATTTTAAATGAAGAAATTTCTGATGGTTTCAAAAAGGTTGCTCTAGTTCCAATGACAGCTGTGCAAGTAAATCAGTTCTTGTTTAAAAGTGTGGATGGTTCAGAAACAAGCCCGGTTTTTAAGTCAAAGGAGGAGCTCAAAGCTAGTTACATGGAGAGGAGAAAATAGTCTCTGGAAGAGACAAGAAATTTTCTCCCGCGAGTAAGAAGTTTACACAATCCAAAAACTTCTCTGGTTTTTTCTCGAGATGTTGAAAGAAATACATTCAAGTTAGCCATGGTGAATGACAAGAAGATGTCAGAAATGGAGATCCGGTTGGATAAGATCAGTATACCAGATAAGATACAACTTCACAAACAAACCAGTCATATCATTTACTCAGACCTGTTACAAGCCATGATAAGAATAAACAAATTACAAATTCTGATAGATAAGTTAGAAATCCAATTGAAACATGAAAGAATTGAGAATAAAGAAAATACCATCCATATTAAGAAGCTTCAAACAGATATTGTCAGTTCAGATAACACCCAGGCAGTCAAGAGAATGCTAGAAGAAAAAGATAATGCTCTCCAAGTGCTGAAGAAAAAATTGAAAATCCCAGGCTCTGAGCATGTTCAGTCTTCTGAGTTATTGGCTCTGCAAGAGAAAAAGGACAAGATCCATCAAGATATGATGGAGTATAAAGGGAGAGTTGTTGAGTTACAGGAAGAAAAAGACAAGTGGGAGGCCGAACGAAATGAACTGTTGTCTCAAATTTCCTTGATGAGAAAAGATCAAATTGACGAGAAGGAGATTATGGAGGAGTTAATGAGTCAGACTCCCACCGGTGAAGACCTGTCCATTGTGAATATCGAGAATCCATTGGATGATTTTTCTGCGGATGATATGTTGGTGCCTATGTCCCAGGTAAGTTTAAAAGATGAAGAAATCAAAGAGCTGAAGAGAGAGAATGCAAAGATCAAAGGTGAGTTGGCTAAAATAAATGAAAGTAAAAATAAAATACTACAGGACAGGAATCAGCTGCAGAAAAAGTTAAATGAATTGAAGGAGAGAAACATAGGTAAAGGTCCCCTGCAGGGAGCAAAGCATATCATTTGGGATACTCTATCTATAGAAATTACCAAATTTCGGCATTATCTGAATTTCATTGATGATCAAAATATTTTGATCAATTTGGCCCACCAAATATTGAAGCTAGTGAATGAACACATGGGAAAAAGATCTCTTGCCACAGCTCAAAATGTGCTGAACTTTTTAAACTCATTGACATATCAGAAATTACATGATATGGGGATAAAAGACAGGATATCCATAGTGCTGTGGGCTAATAAATTTATCCATAAACACCATTTAATGAAGTCGGTCCAAGACATAACTGATGAAATGGTTGCACAGGTCGATAACTTCAAGCAAGATTTCAAGGAGCTATTTGAGGATGGCCTACCTTCTTTCTGGGACGAGGAAGGACGGATATTCTCTCAGGAGCATTATCACAGCTTGCTAGTTCAGAATCGCATGGACCACTCTAAATTCGATGACTTGGAAAAGGGCTTAATAGGAAAAAGTATTGTGGACAAATTAACAGAGGATTTCGAAATTCTACAGAAGTTCACGATTATCAGAAGCAGATTACCCAAAGTGTCATATGAAGCGTACATGGAGCTTGAAGTATCAATCCGAGAGATGATGGAATGTGACACCCCAAACGTAGAATAGTGGAAAGCTGTGGAGAGATTCGGAAAGACCAAGTATATCATGCATGCATAAAGACAGGTGTTATACAACAAGGAGCTGACTGGATGAAGACGTTTTACCAATCTGATTTTTACTTTATGATCTGTTAGGATTGGAGCAGTAATTTATTCCTAGAAGTTAGGGATTTAGTTACAAGACTCTAAATTAAGCCGATCATTCAGTTGTGAAATCTTCTTGGAAGATCTATTATTTTTTGTATATATTGGCATCTTTTTTATGAGATGGGGGTTGGAACCCATCGTGTTGTGAAATAATTTTTGGAGAACATATCTATTTTTGAATAACAAAGTGAATGCATGAAGGTTTATCAGAGATTCCTGTGTCATTGATATTACAGTCTGTGTTTTTTTTTTATGTGATCGCATCTCCCAGTGTAACACTTCATTTTGTTTCCTTTTCATATCTGAAATACAGCGTTGGGTGATTAGAATTCATATGTTTATGCTCTAGTCATCATTTCAAATATTTTATACATTTTCTACTAAAGTTGATATAGAATTCATCTTTGATGCTCTGTATTCATGGACTGTTTCCTCGTCTCTTCTGTTTCACTTGGAATAAATTGAACGAATGTGATGATGTGATTATCTTACCTTTGATGAATCTCATGTATATGTCTTTGTGATTTCTTTATATGTATGTGACTCCATGCCCAATGGTTATGTGATTGTTTCAGCCATACATACAAATATTTAAATGTTGTTTTATATCTGGTCCTGTTAAATCTGTATTGAGAGATCCCTCTCTGAAAGAAAACACCAGTTTCTTTCTAAAGTGGTTTTGCTGTTACCTTGGAGTTTACCTTTTACAACCTGGGTACATTCTGAGTGCTAACATCCTTTTCTTCACAGATTGAACATTAGGTTTAGTGTCAATATTCATTTCTCCCATTTCGTGGACTAATCCTTTGAGGTATTTATAATCTCTAGAAAATACATCTTGGAACACTTTTAATAATTTCACTATCTCTGTGGTCTACTCTTCACTCCAGTAGTCACCAATCTTTGCCATTTTTGGTCAGTCATCATTTGAGATGTCGAATTCTCTAGTTTTGACTTTAGCATCTAGCCATTTTGGTGCTTTGGCTTCATTGATTGGTCGGCTTGCTTCTTTAAACTGGGAGAATTTAGCAGGGAAGTCAGCTGTAGACATTCGGTCGGTCTCCTCCTTCTCGGTTGTTTCAACTTTAAGGACTGTACGAATAGGTTTGGTCGTTTCAACATGGTTTGATTTCCTTCTAAATATTTTCCCTTCTGTATTTTCATTTTCTAACTGTAGTCTTGTCGATTGTGGTATTGTCTCAGTTTGTATATTGTTGCAATTCATTGTCTATCGGTTATATTTTAACGGTTTGTTTTCTGTCAGCTGTATAAATTCCATTATCTGTTTTGTTGTTTCGACCAAGTTTTCATATTGTGGTATAAAGTTGTAATATTTAATGAAATTTTCTCTGAGTTCATGCCATAGGAATGTTTCACCTCTAGCTTCTTCCATTTTATACCATTTGTTTGGTAAGTCGGCAAGAGTTGATGGAAACAGGTGTGGCCATGCTCGTTCATCCTTGTATCCAAGTCTTCTCCAATCTTTTTCACATTTCTTAATATGATCTTATGGATTATGTCCTTGAATCAATATGGTTATCTAAGCTTGTTTGGTTAAATTCTTTCCTCCAAACCTTTCGACAAAGTAAGTCGAAGCTGATTACCAGGTCTACAATTTTGTCTGATGGGTATCCCACCATCTAGCAGCTTGTCCTGTAAAAGTTTCTACTGAACTTTGTAGTTGACCATGTTCACCAATATTTTTGGAAACTTGTTCTATGTGCATGACTGGTGATTCTCTTTCCTTGTATCTTGGTACTTGTGTAGTATTTACATTGGTAGGTTTTAAAGTAGGGTATTTCCAAATTTTCTTCTCAAAGATTTTTGGGACAATGGACACTATGAAGCACAGTTGGGTGGGATTTTTCTATACTTTTTGAATAGTCCAACACCCTCTTGATTGTGTTTCATAGTTCTTGAATTCCCAATCATATAATTCTACATCTGAATTATAACCGACCGAGTCTTGATTACCTAAGTAGAGTTCACCATATGTGTTAGGTTCTGTGTAATCTTCGTTATTCTGTATCTGGTAGAGTTGTCGAATATCAACTTATTCATCGATAGGTTCTATCCATGGTTCTCCTTGGGATGGATGAATAGGTACAATGACCTTTTGTCCATTACCTTTTAATTTGATTATCTCTTTGTCCAGGGATATCGATGCTTTCATCTTTCGACCCCAAGGTCGATCGACTAACGCGGGAAGGAACTGGATCCTTCCTTAGGGTCAATGATTTTGAAGTCGAATTTGGTCGAGATTCCTTTTATAGTTGTGTCAATGTTTTTCTAGACTCCAATAGGTTCAATTAGGCCCTGGTCGGCTAGTTTGAGGTATATTCCTGACTCATATAGTCGAGGTCTGCCCATTTGTTCCCAAGTGTCACGAGTCATGATGTTTACTTGTGATCCAAATTCGAGCACTACTTGTCAGACATGGTATCCTTCAATTTCTAGGTCGACAAGTGGGTCAGCATCACTTTTATCTTTTTGATTTAAACTGCAGATATTCTTTGTTTGTTTTTCGATGTTGTTGTGTTTTATTTCATATACCAAGTCGATGAACTGAGATACTGAGTTATCTTTTTGTATGAGCTGTATTAATTCTTTTATTGTGTTATGTCGATTGTAATTAGCCTCTTACTGTCGTGCAAATTCTCTGAATACATTTGTTGCCTCTTTATATGTTTGTTTTTCTTTAAGTGTATCAGGGTAGACATTTTTCTCTTTTATTTTGCTGATTTTTGGGTTATCACTTCCTGTTTTTGTCCCTTGTCAGGTTACGATATGAAAATTCTTTGTGTTTATTACATCATTTTTTTGCACACATGATAAGACATTAACATTTTTGTTTTTATTTATTTTATCCAGCATGGTAGGGAAATCCTCTAGTGAGTGATCCCCTACTCCATAATGAGTACAAAATTTGAGGTCAGTTCTATCCTTGTATGGACAGTCTGCATACCGATGTCCCTCCTTATAACATGTAAAGCATTGAATGGGTCGATGTGGTCAGTTTTCTCGATTTCTAGAGAATCGACCTCGACCTCCGTAGCCTCCATGTCGATTATCATACCGGCGGTCGTATCTTCGACCTTTATATCTCTGATTGTTCTGATCATTTGGTAAGTTGTTTTGCTCATTATTTTGTGAAACTGCAGTGGTCTGGTAGACTGCATGATAATTCTGTTGGTTCTTCAGGTTCAAATGGCAGTCAGTTGTGTTATGATTTTTAGTTTTGCAGATTGCACACCAAGATGCCTTGCCGTTCTTCATGTTGAACAAGAAATCTTTTGTCGATTGGTCCCCATGCTCTTGGAAGATGTCGCAAAAACATTTCGTCTACACGAATCGAATGTTTTGTCGGCTGATTTCCTGTCAACATTTGTATTTTGAATGTCCGACCGTCAAGCACTTCATGCACCAAGTATCCTGACTTTTGAGGTTTAATTATTTTAATGACTTCTGCACGATCTCAAGCTATTCTTCTAGTCTGTGATCAGTGGAGTAGGCTGGTATTTCCTCATCCATTTCCACTTGGAGAGCTTTTGTAAGCACATCTTTGTAAGACTTGAATATTTCTAGACTTATGTGTCAATGGATTTTCTGAGATAAACCTGCAAGAAACCACTGGATTAATAATTGTTCATCTATAACATAGTCCATTTGGCTAAGAAGGCCTTTCCATCGCTTATCATAATCACGGATAGTTTCTCCTAGCTTCTACGATGTTGTTTTTAATTTATTTGCTGCTAGATGTTTTGCATCTAGAGTTTTGAAAAATGATAGAAATTGCACTTTGATCTCGGCTTTGGTTCCTCGAGGTTGTCTTTTAGAAAAGGTCATATACCAAGTTAATGCCTTTTTCCTCAAGGCACCAGTGAACTGTGCCATCTACCTGTCTTCATCCATAACTTGGTTAGCCTCCCAAGTCGACTCACAGATGAACCAATGTTGTATGGGGTCCTCATCCCCCTCATATAGAATGTGTGCTGACCCGTGACCCATGTCAAAATAACTATCGCTACTTTCAGGAGGTGGCGGTGGTGGAGGTGGGGGTGGAGGTGGGGGTGGTGGGGTTATTTTTTTATTCCTCTTAGCAAAACTATTGTCAACAAAACTTTCATCTCTGTCGGGTTTTTTTTTCGTTTCATCTTCGACCAGCAGTCGGTTGATTTTGAATTCTTCTGTTGATGTCCAACTGCAGTTACCTATCCGTAGTTCTGAATGTTCTGTGTCCTCCAAAGCTATATTTGGCAGGGGGGGGTGCTCCTTCATGTGTCGGTAAAAGTAAGTGGATACTTCAGTTGGAGGGTACCGCTTGAAAGGTAACCCAATTTCCTTCTTCTGGTCGACGAATAATGAGGTTTATTCCAGTGTATGTCTCACCGTCTAGTCGGCTCCATATACCAAACTCACCAGCTCCTAGTTGGAGGTCCTCTTCGACAATAGTTTGTATTCGGGTACGCGGATTCAACGAAGATAGAGTTGTTCCTTCTTGGGGAGATTCTAATTGGAGAGATTTTGGTTGCTCTATCCACAGTTCTTTTTCCGTAGGGGACGCCTCTTCTTCCACACCTTCTTCTTGTCATTCATGACCTAACTCTGGTGGATTTCTTTCTTGGGTGGTCATCCTAGTACTCATTCCTCTGTGCAATGCTAAGGCTCTTTCTCTTACTTCTTCCCTCCTTTTTTGTCTCTCTTCCCTCTCTATTTTCTGAACATCCGACATACCTCTGTGTGATACTATCTTCTTGATTTCCCTTTTGGTTGACTTCTCATTACTGGTGATTGGTATCTACTTTTAGTCAACTAGAATCCACTCCACTTTATCCCAACATATGACCAGCTACCCCCCCATAGCCTACTCAATGCTTTAGAAAGCCCGGATAGTTCGGTCTTCTTGCTTAGGAAGTATTNCCCACTCCCTTTCTGCAATGAATTTTTCTCACCTCTTTTGATTTCCTGCCCAGTTAGGTTTTAATGGCGGTCCGTGAAGTGATGGACGAGGTTCAACAATATGACCCACTCCCTTCTCGATCAGGAACTTAAATATCAAGGTCAGTAAGGAACACATAAATTTCTCGGTGAGGTCTGTGTAAAATTTCTCCTTGACGGTTTCCATCGAAGTTCTGTCTTCTACTGCTTGCTCCTCACAGAAGTCATCGGTGATTTTTTCGAACCACTCCAACAATTTTGTTCTTCCCCCTCGGATCAGTTTTTCTAGCAACTGTTGATATTTAGTCTCTTATAGATTTTTCATCCAAAATTTTCTTCAGAAGTTGGGGCACTGATTCTACAAATTTCTCATGTGTCTCTGTAAAGAATCTCGCTTTTGCTTGAGCGGTTATTAATCTGTTTCTTCGTGCATAATTCTGCAAATAATTTGCAACTTTACATTCCCACCAGTCCTTAATCTCCTGTTCTGATATCATCTATTTGCATACATTTCAGACATGTACTACTGGCAACGGAACCAATGTTGTAATCTCACAAATCACATAAGGTTACCAATAATACATACTAAAACATACATACATAATGGAGACAAGAGATAAGAACAAGTAGATGAATTAACATATTATCTTAACATGAATGGGTCCATACAATACAGAGAACTGAACCGAGTTCTCTTCTGGCTCAATAGCATAATATATATGATTACAAAACAGTTACAAAATAACTACCTGTCGGTTCGGTGAACCGACATGACCTTAGGTGGTCGACCTAATCTCTAGTTTAATCAGTCGATCAACTAAGTTGACTATCATTCAAGTCGACTTACCGACTTTCTCCTCCAACAGGTCCCTAGAATAGTGTATTCTCTCTTAATTCCATGTTTATCACAAAACTCCCTGTAGTCTTTTGAATAGAACTTTCCTCTCTATCAGATCTTATTGCCTTCAGTCTTTTTCTTGTTTGATTCTCAGTCAGGGCCTTAGAAATTTTGAAATTTTCAAGTGCCTCAGATTTTTATTTCATAAAAGAAACCCATGTAAGTCTAGAATAATCATCAATGATCAACATAAAATATATTTCTCCTCTTGTGCCTTCTTTTCTTGATGGTCCACACATATCCATATGTACTAATTGAAGTGGTTTGTCTGTTGATGTGAAGTTATTTGATTTAAACTATGTGTGAGTCATTTTTCCCATTTGACAGGGTTTACAAACAGACTCATACGGATTTGATATCTTTGGAAGATCTCTTACTGCCCAATTGTTCACAAGTTTGATTTTATGATCAAAGATTAAATGTCCAAGTCTCCTATGCCAAATCCAACTTTCATCATACTTGCTTAGATGACATTCTTATTTTTCTTCTTTCAAGACATAGACATTGTTTTCACTCCTTATACCTTTTGCAACGAACCATCCTGAAGATACAAACTTTAGCTTGCAATCTTTAGAAGTGAACACAACTTCACATCCTTTGTCACAAACCTGATTGACACTAAGAAGATTATGTTTTAGTCCATATACAAACAACACATATTGGGATTTCCCTTTTCCATTATTCAACTTGACCATTATGTTTCTTTTGATCTTCCCTGGAGCATCATTTCCAAAGGTTACATTTCTTGATTTATTTTCACTTAGAGACATAAACTTACTTTTATCACCACTTATGTGTTTGGAACATCCACTATCAATATACCACATGCCTTTTTTCTTTTGAACAGAAAGGAATAGGACACATTTGTTAATTTATTTCTTCTTCCAGACTTTATTACTTCCAGTAGAGTAATTCATTCTCAGTTATGTTTTTTAATCATTTAGATGACAGTTTGAATCCTTGTGTCCAATGTTATGAGACACGTAGCATTCTGGTTCATTGTATAGTAGATCAAAAGAATTTTTATTTCTATTTTGAGTGATTCTCTTAGTTGTGAAATGAGTTGCATGTTGTTCTTGTTTGCTTGCTGATGGTCTTGTTATATGTTGCAACAATTGAATGTTCTTTGATTGTTTATTTCTAAAATCAAATGCACAGTTTTCACCTTTGTGACCAAAATTAGAGCAAACAATAATAGTAACCATGGAAAAAATTTGGGGACCTAAATCTTGGAGGTCTTCCCTTTTGTTTACTATTTTATTGAGCTATTTGATCTGAATTTTTGATTCTAGTACTTGCTTCATTTCCTTTTTTTTGCACAGTATGTTCACATTCTGACTTATTATTGCATGAACTTTCTTCATAGCCAAGTCCTCTTTTTAACCATGGGGATCTTTGCTTGTTGAGAATGGTGTTCAAGTCTTGCGAGGCTTTGATACTTGACAGGTTCTGGTGGTACAAAGTTTGAAATTTCTTCAATTCCTTCCTATTCGTCACTACTTCTTCTTCCAAATATTCACACCTCCTTTTCCCTTCTGTAAATTGTTGTTTAATATGATCTTCTATTTTCTTTGCTTCTTCTAGTTCCAATTTTAACAAAGTTTAATATGATCTTCTATTTTCTTTGCTTCTTCTAGTTCCAATTTTAACAAGGCAATATATTTACTTGGTTCTTTGCCATTCCCTTTATACTGCAATAGTAATTGTTTATGTTTCCTTTTCTTGAATCTGAGTCTGTCAATTTCCTCCATAGAATCGATTAGTTCACCTTCCATGTCAACCATGGATTCCTCCTCATTCAAAACAATCCCTGTATAATCATTTCCAAATTCATATATGGCCATAAGCATGAATTTATTCTCTTCATATTCATCAGATGAATCATTGTCTGTCTCTTCTGAAGAATCAACATCATTTACAAATAGTCTTTTCTTTTTGTGTTTAGCCTCTTTATTGTATTTATTGAATGTATACTTTTAATCATCATCAGAGCTCTACCTCTTGTGCTTGTGGGGGAATTTAGATGCAAAATGACCTATTTTACCACATTTAAAACATTTAAAGGGCATCTTGCCTTTGTGTTTACCTGAACCTTTCTTCATCCTCCTTACAAATTCTTCCTTAGCCATATCCATTTAAGAATCAGTATGTTTATCTGCTTTAAAAGAAGCTTATTGAGTAGTCACTTTGTCTTTACCAATCCTCATTTCATAGGTTGTCAAAATACCTAGGAGTTGGTCAATAGGAAGAGATTTTATATCACTCAGTTCTTCTATTGCTAAGACCTTGGGATTAAATATCACAGGCAAAGATCTTAAAATTTCTGAACTAAGAATTCTTCATCAAACGTTTTACCCAAAAAATTCATGGCATTCACGGTCTGTTCTATTCTTAGGAAATATTTACTAACTATCTCATCCTCATTCATTTTTAGCTATTCAAATTTTAGTATGTATGTCTATAGTTTGGCATCCTTTACTTTTCCATTTCCTTCATAACTGTTTACAAGCTTATCCAATATTTCTTTCGCATAATCAAGATGCATTACTTTAACAAACTCATCCTCTACAAGACCACTCAAAATAACGTTTATTTCCTTTGCATTAAAACTAAATTCCATCTTTTCATCTCTGGAATCTAGCACAACTAGATTTACATAGCTAGTCTCTACTACATCCCACACATCAGCTCCCAAGGACATTATATAGGTTCTCATTCTAACTTTCCAAAAGGGAAAGTTTGTTCCATCAAACAAAGGAACCTTATTGGATGACGTCCCTTCACAACTTGTCATGTTTAAGATTTTAGATCTACCTTTAGATAAAATGAACCTGCTTTGATACCAATTATTCAAAATACTCAAATAACTTAGAGGGGGGGTGAATCAGTTATTTCCAAAGCTTAAACCATATTTCTTTATTTAAACCCTTATTACTAATTACAGATTCATAGTTATGATAATGCAACAAGTATAACAGAAGAGTTGAAGATTATCAATTACACATGCATGATAGAGACAAACAATCATTCATTTTTATTTGAGCACCTAATCAAAAGAGGCTACAACCCTTGTTTTACAAAATCCTTCTTGTAGAGAGCACCAACTCTCATGTTTTTTCTAGCATCCACTAAAATAAAATTCTCCAGCTACAACTGGGTGGAAGCACCAACTTCTACTTGTACACGCTTCAAATTGTACAAAGAAAACAAACTGTTTTTCCTTGCACCACCCTACCACCCTTATTTCTTATATTTAAAACATGTACAATACAATATTTAGAAAAACAGATATAACAATTCAAACCAACTTTGTTCAAATCTACTACTAACTTTGCTTATGCATCTTGGTTCCCCTCATCATCTCTGTTCTGGATATTCTTGAAAGAGCTTAGAGTCCTCTATCATTTTGCAATCTCCACTTCGATGATGATCCATGCACCATTTCTCTATCTGCATAGAGCGCAATCATTCATTCATCATGCACATCCTTATATACATATCTGTCCTTAAACCCTTTACCTATTTATATGCCTGACGGTCCATTTCCTAACTGATCAAGCCATTCGATGTCTTATGACAAAAAAGAATTCCAATCGTTGAGTAATCCTGAACTTCTGCAACACATCTTCTCCATTTGGCATCTTCCGCACTTATAATTTTCTGCAACAAATCAGAGTTTCTGCACTCCTGGTTTCGTAGTACAAGTTCTGCACCAATCATTCTGCATCATTGATCTTCTTCGGACTTTATGTGACCATTGATCTACTGAGGAAATTAGATATCGGGTATGTAATTTTTCTTGATATCATTTCATGATTTCTGTTTTTCATCTTCCACACATCCTCTTCTGCATAATCATTTTGCAATGTCGATTTCTTGTACAACATTTCCAGATCGTTGATATTAGATCCGATGCGAGATGCAGATCCCGGGTTTTCAACATTTTTTTAAACAACTTCTATACATTTTTCTTTTCACACACTCCCTTCCGCTATAGGATTTCCACACTCACCTTTCCACATGAGGAAATTGGAAGTTGGGAATCTCACTTCCTGACTTTCGAACTCTAACTTTCCACACTTCTGGCTTCCGGACTTCGGGATCGAAAAACCCAACTTCCAGCCTTAGTCATTTCTTGTTCTCTCGCTTTCCACTTTGCGACTTTGGAAATTGGAAATTTAACTTTTCTTATTCTCAAACTATTGGAGTTCCACCTTTCTGCTCCTGTACTGCAACACTCATTCTACATCGTCGATTTCTTGTGCAGGTTCAATCCTGACCGTCGGATATGTTCATCCAATTACTTTTCAGACTTTTGCATATTTACTCCCGACTGTTGATTTCTTTTGCGGATTCATTCCTGTCCATCGGATCTGTCCATCACAATAATTTCGGATTTTCTTCGGATCATTGATCTCTTGTTCGGGTTCACTCTTGACCGTTGGATATGTTCATCAAACTTTCTTTGAAACTTTGGTTCTCACAATAATTTCGCGTCCATCCTCTGTGCTAACTCACCTCCTACTTGAATGAGTGGAATCATTCACAAACTTTGGATCTTGATCCAACCACATCAACGGTGGACTTCAAAATACTATAAAGAGGATTTACACAAAATTTTGCATCCAACCTCTTCTGTTAAACCACATGCTAGTTGAATCAGCAGAATCACTGATGACCATCAGATCTGGATTGACGGTGGACTCCAAATGCCATAGGGATAATTACATTAAGATTCCATGGACTTGAGAAGTTTCTTCGACCACACTAGTTCATTCAGCGAAATCGATGTCGGCTGTTTATCTGCTTCCGCGATCAACCTTGTTTGTTGATCATGATCTCCTTCTGTCCTTTGATCTTCGCACACAACATGGATTCTTCTGAGTGCTCTGCTCATATGGATCATATGCTTGGAACTATGTTTCCATCAATGACAACCAAATCACACTCTGATTTGTTTCTTTATGACCTCAAAACCTCCAACATGTTTATGGTTTTAATTTGTTGTCTTATATATATGGTTCTAAAAAATATTTTAAATCTAATTTAAGCCTACCTGTTATTTTTTATAACATTTTTTTTTATGAAAAACATGTGTTAACTCTAAGATGAGCACGAAAAGACTTAGACATCTCCCCCTACTCAGCTGTAAAATACACCTCTTCATTGCAATTAAAAAATAAAATAAATATGATTACAAAATTAACCTTTAACTAAAAAATAAATAAATCGTAGCCAACTAATATATCATATGAGTACATACAATATGATAATAAGCTACTCATCGCCATATGATACATTACATATATAAATATTACATGTTTATATCATAAACACCATTATATTCTAACTATGACTATGGTATGTGTTACATGTTTAGATTATAAGTGTCATTTTTATTATGGAGAGTATTTTAATGTTACTATTCAACATACACATTGATGATGATGATGATGATGATGGCTCCAAACTTTGGTCTATTGGACCTAAAGAAACGTATTAATTAGTTTGTTTTAAAATTGTATTCCTATGCTCAAAGAGCTTGGAGAGAAGTGTCCTGAGCTCACTACAATTTTGACATGTTAAAAGGCTAGGAAGATTGTTATTGCAACAAAGATTATGAAATAGATCTAATGTGGTTGTACGCAGGGCACTCTAAGAGGAAGTGATTTTCATCTTCAATGTTCCTATTCTCACAGAGATGGCGGATCCTTTCCACCCATGGTGTTTTAGGAACTATCCAACGGCATGTTTCACTATAGAGCTCATGAGAGTTAGTTCTTATCTTGGCTATATTAATTTTTTTTCTTTGCACTGGTTAAAACAAAGAAATACTTTTGATTAATAAGCATCCTATAATTTAAATTAACTTTGAAAAATAATATAAATTATTATTATTAAAAAATATATATATTAAAATTTTATAATAAAAAATAATTATCATTAAATATAAAAAACAATTAATATTAACATTAATATAAAAACATTTAAAAATATTAATATAAAAATAAAAACCCAGCTAACTAAAGGGGTCACAAAGTTGACTAAGGACCTCACTTACTTACCAAAGAGACGACAAGAGAGAATTTACATAAACAAAGCCATGCATAAGATTCTGTTATGAGTCTCACTGGTTTGTTAGAAGAGGAGTTGCATGTATGTAAACAAATTCAAGCATTCAAACAATTATTAGGGAGTAACTAAATTTATAATATTCACCATAATAGAATTAGTATTTTATTTTTTTATAATGTTTTATTATTTTTTTAAAAGAACATTTGTGAGCTTTAAGTATAGAAGAAGTTACACATCTCTTTCTAATGAGCTGTAAAATGTTATTCTTCGATTAAATGGTCACAATATTTATAATAAAAAAATAAACAACTAAAAACAAATGAAAAACATATCTATATACGAATACTCAAATATAGGTTAATATTTTGCAAATTACATTAATAAAAAACAATAATAAAGTGATAGAAGTTATTTATATATATATATATATATATATATATATATTACTGATTTTTGTGGGCCTTTTACAAATGTAGAAAGAATAATACCCATAAATATTCAAATTTTCAAATTAACTATGGATATGATATGATTTCAGAGATTCTAAAATAGACCTCCAGCCCACACATGTGAGGAGTTACGCATCATGGTATATGAGAATGACACTCGTAGGTTTATATTTTTACCTCTCCTCTCCCTGACTACAGAACCGTGACGCCTCCTGATATTAGTTGAATTCAACGAACAAGCTATGGAATATATCAGAGCCACCATTTTTCCCGGCTACTTTTGAGAGAATAACAATACAAATGTGTAAAGTATTGATATAAAAAAGCAGATAGGAGTGAATATATATATTTTCAAACTGACATGAATGCCCATTTCCGTTAGAAGGGTGCGATGGAGCGGAGACAGTGCCGAGTGGCGTGCTTAACCGTATATGGAGTTATGATTTGATACCACCCCCTTTTAATGTGTATCTTTACTGTAAAACAAGGCGATAAATACTGTACTGTTCACAGTGCTGTCATCGCAGCATTAAATATCTTATAGCATGGAAAGTATTGTTTGCCCCAAAACAACAACTTATAGCCCAAAAAAAAACTGTTTTGAATGTTAGTTTTAGCATGCAACTTGTTATTTCTGAAACCTAGTAATGTAGGGAAGGTGGGTACGAGTATTAAATATGTTTAGAAGTTTCTCCAAAATTTATAAGAAACTGTAATTCATGAAAAGAGAAAAAACATAAAGAAGAAAAAAAAACAATAACACATATAAGATGACTTAGCCTATACATTATATTACCGTTGTAACTAAAGCTTTTTAGCAAATGGAAATAGCAATAAAATCAAGATTACCATTTACCTCATTGATTAGGTAAGGTAGACTTCTTTAAAGTAGAAACTTTTAGAAGTTATAGACTCTATATTTGTGTCTATATGTAAAGAGTAAGTTTTCAGTTTGTTTTGTCAACTATGATTAAAATGTATTAGAATATTATAAGATTTACAAGACATTATATGCCAAGGTATTTGCAAAGGTATATAAATAATAATATTTAAATTATTATAAAATAAAACTCAATATAATTTTTATTTAATTGTAATGTATGAATTTAGTTAAACTATTTTTAATTAGTTAAAAGTTTATTTTTTATTCATCAAGCTATCACAGGTGGTAGATAGAGATTTGTGCACCAACTCATCAAGGTAGCATGAAATAGAATTTTACTGCAACTTAGTTTTCTAAGAAAAAAATGTGAGTCAACCATGTATATGTATGGTCGCAACGACATAACAATGTTGTTAACATCACACTTGGTCATTAATGTGTGGAAGCTTCTAGTAAAGGAACGTGCAATAAGTCCTGAAGTTTTTGATTTTAGAGAGTAAAAGTTCCAAGTAAGTTTCCAACCATTTGGAACAGTTATGGGTGGATTTGAAAAGATTCCTACAAGTTTCCAAGTTCCCTAGAACTTCAGAACTTTGGGAACTAGTTTCCCAAATGCCTACAACGGTTCTCGTGCTACATAGTTTCAAATCCAACCATTACAAGGCTAACTAGAAGAGATCTTTCCCACCTTCAAAACACATCAAAATGTTGAGTTCTTTCACTCAAACTCCATAACCTATATTAGAACATATCAACATACTGTTGAATATACGATAAATATGACTAAAGGATATCGTAGCAAAGTACTGATTCAAGTTTTACACACCATTCATCCAATGTTGCAATAACAAAGACTACATAGGTGGGATTCCATTTGCCGAATCAGTTATTACGTTTGAATCTCCTACTACCCTTATACCCATGAATCCTAGTTTCTTTACAAATGAAAGTAATCCCCACAAAGAAAGTAATTCAATAAAAGGGTTGGAGGCCCTACCAACACCCATTCATAATCTTGTTTTGAATGTTAGTTGTTAGAGTAATATTGATAATGTTGAAATTTGATGGGTAAATAGCTTCTATTTGCCAATTTACACATCACTTCATAAAATTAAACATTATTAATGAACTATGAATTTTTATTTCACCCCTCACAACTTACAACACTCAACCACTTGATCTAGCCCACTATATCTTCCAAACAGAAAATACCAATCACTCTAAATACAGAGCGATCATGAACTGTTCCTAAGGAACTTTCTTTAAATCAAAATTGACCCAAAGGATTGTCAACCTTTACATATCAATGACTTACTTGTCATTTGATCTTTACAAAAAAAATCCATAAAAGTTTTTATTGTTTGTTACATTCATCCTCATGCCTAATTTGTTTGCTTTTCACTTCTTTAGATGGTCTTGCTTACACAAAATTTGCTTTCAAGAATGGAAACCATTCATTCTGAGAGTATCCTTCTATTCTTCCTGAACCTGTTCTGTCTCCAAGTAGCATGGTGCCAATAGCAGAGCAAGTTTTGACAGGTTGTATGCCTCCATGTTTAGTTCTCTATAAACACAAGTTATGCTGAGGACTGGGAAGAAACTCAGAAGCCTTCTGATAACTTTTAAGAGTTGTTGCAAGTGAGGAGCTTTGATCCGAGTCTTATTGTTTACCCAATCCACTACCAGTTTTTTAGTCCCCAAAGACTTGTAAACTTGTGATATTTATGTTTACAACCAGCTCTAGAATAGCATGTAAGGATGCTAGCTCTGCTTTATTGTTCGTGCAATGACCTGGAGCATATCTCACTTGAACCTTGAGTTTTTCTGAGAGATATAAACACCTCTTGAACCTCCCAGAGGAGGGTCTCCTTGGATTTCTCCATCAAAGTAAGGCCAAGGGATTTCTTTGTTGATGACAGGAGATACCAAATTCCTTGTCTTGAGTTCTTTTTCCTTAGATTTACGTTCTCTAGTCCACTACACCACAAGGGATGTCGTCACTTCAAGAGGAATCGGTTTGTTATTAAAAAACACTATATTTCGAGCTTGTTGGGCCAGGAAAAGGGCTAGGAAAAATGCATTAGGAAGAAGCATACGCGCAAGCAAAAGAGGAAAAGTGCATGCATGACAGGGTAAAAATAGGTCAAGATGGGAATGAAGGAACCAGCGCAAAAAAATAAAACATGCACGCGACAAAGGAAGAGCAGAAGGGAAGCTGCGACGAGGAAGGTAGACCCGAGTTGATGGAAGAGGTAGGTAGAAGAGTTAAAGTTGGACAAGAGAACATCAAGGAAGATGGCGGAAGGACGAACCAATGGAATATGGAAGGATAGTTTTTGCGACTAGTTATGACCAGTACAAGCAAGCTGAAAGATGTTTCCATGGCTAGTTAAAGGTGTGGTTAATGTCTTCCAGGACTTTCACAACTAGGTATGGGCCTTGGGACGACATTTATCTAACAGAGGTATTTTTTAAGTTGTTGAGTCTATAATAACTGAGATGTACTGTTGGAGGAGCAAGTCGGTAAGCCGACTGGAATGATAGCCAACTTAGTCGATTAGCCAACTAAGTTGATCAGCCGACTAATTAGAGATTAGGTCGGCCACATAAGGTCGTGTCAGTTGACCGAACCGAAAGGTAGTTATTTGTAACTATTTTGTAATTCATATATATTAGGCTGTTGAGCTGGATGAGAAATCGGTTTAGTTCTCTGTATTATATGGACCCTTTCATTATAATATAATATGTTATTCTACCTACTTGTTCTTATCTCTTGTTTCTATTATGTATGTATGCTTTTAATGTGTATTATTGGTAACCCTATGTGATCTGTGAGATTACAACATTGGTTCCATTGCCGGTAGTACATGTCTGAGATGTATACAAGCAGATGATATCAGAACAGGAGATTAAAGACTAGTGGGAGCGTAAAATAGCAAACTACTTGCAGAATTCTAAACGAAGAAACAGATTAACGACTGATCAAGCAAAGGAAATGTTCTTTACTAAAACCCATGATAAGTTTGTAGAGTCGGTACCCCAGCTCTTGAAAAAAATTCTTGATGAAAAAGCCGGAAGCGAAAAAGACCAACAACCTCTAGAAAAATTGATTCGAGGGGGGAGGACAAACCTGTAGGAGTGGTTTGAAAAGATCACTGACAAATTCTGTGAGGAAAAAGCTATAGAAGAAATAACTTCAATGGAAACCATTCAGAAGAAATTATATACAGACCTTACCAAGCAATTCTTGTGTTCCTTACCGACCTTGTTGTTCAAGTTTCTAATAGAGAAAGGAGTGGGTCATATCATTGAACCTCGTCCATCACTACACGGACCACCATCAAACCCTAATTGGGTGAAAAAACAAAAGAAGTGGGAGAAATTCATTGCCAAAAGGGAGTGGGAATACTTCTTAAGAAAGTAAACATAACTATTCGAGCTTTCTAAAGCATCGGGTAGCCTATGGGGGGGTAGCTGGTCGTATGTTGGGGTAAAGTGGAGAGGATTCTAGTCGACTAAAGAGATACCATTCACCAGCGATGAGAAGTCGTCCTAAAAATGAAATCGAAAGGATAGTGTCACACAAAGGTATGACAGACTTACAGAAAATAGAGAGGGAAAAGAGGTTGCAAAGAAGGGAAGAAAGAAGAGAAAGAGCTATAGCACTGCAAAGAGGAATGAGTACTAGGGTGACAGACCAAGAGAGAAATCCACCAGAGTCGGGTCATGACTGACAAGAAGAAGGCGTGGAAGAAGAAGTGTCCCCCATAGAAGAAAATTTGTGGATAGAGCAGCGAGAAGCTCTCCAAATAGAAGTTCCCCAGGTGGTAAGACCTCTATCTCCAACGAATCCGAGTACCAGGATACAAGCCATTGTTGAAGAGGACCTCAGACTAAGATTTGGTGAGTTTGGTATATGGAGCCGACTAGACGACGAGAAAAACGATGATAATCATCTACTTATCCGTTGACTAGAAGAAGGAAATTGGGTCACGCTTCAAGCATTACCCTCCAACCGAAGTATCCACTTACTCTACCCAACACATGAAGGAGCACCCCCCCTGCCAAATACAACTTTGGAGAATACAAAAAATTTGGATCTGGAGACAAATAATTGCAGTTGGACATCGATAGGATAAGTCGACCCCGACCAACTGCTCGTTGAGGAAGAAACGACAACTAAGACGACCGATGAAAATGAGAGTTCTGTCGACAATAGTTCTGCACAAAGGAGTAAACAAAACATCCCACTACCTCCACCACCACCCCCACCACCGCCACCTCCTAAAGAAGACAGTGACAGTGACTCCAACATGGGTCATGGGTCAGCACACATCCCTCTATATGAGGGCGATGAGGATCCCAGATGACTTTGGTTTGTCTGCGAATCAACATGGGAGGCAAACCAAGTCACAGATGAAGACAGACAGATGGCGCAGTTCGTTGGTACCTTAAGGAAAAGAGCATTAACATGGTTTATGACCTTTTCTGAAAGAACCCCGGGAGCAACTAAAGAAGAAGTTAAAGTGCAATTTTTATCATTTTTGAAAACTCCAGATGCAAAACATCTGGCAGCTAAGAAATTGAAGACAACATCACAAAAGTCAGGAGAAATTGTTTGCGACTATGACAAACGTTTGAAAGACCTTCTCAGCCAGTTGGATTATGTCATTGATAAGCAACTATTAATCCAGTGGTTTCTTGCAGGTCTGTCATAGAAAATTCTTCGGCACATAAATCTGGAGACAATCAAAACTTATGAAGATGTGCTTTCTAAAGCTCTACAAGTGGAAATGGATGAAGATATTCTAGCATACCCCATGGATCATAGACTAGAAGAATAGCTTGAGATTGTGCAGAAATCATTAAAAGAACTAAACCTTAAGAGTCAGGATATTTGGTGCACGAAATGCTCAACGACCGGATATTCAAAAGAGAACTGTCGACAGGACATTTTATTTGTGCAAACAAAGTGTTTTTGCAACATTTGCCAAGACCATGGCGATCACACGACAAAATATTTCCCATTTAACATGAAAAATGACAAAGCATCTTGGTGTGCCATCTGTGAAACAAAGAATCATGCCACGGCCGACTGCCATCTAAACCTAAAAAACCGACAGAACTAACACGCATTCTACCAGACCAATGCATTTGCACATAACAATGAGCAGCAAAACAATGCATAAAACGACTAGAATAATCAAAGGTACGAAGGTTGTCGATACGAGCGCCAGTTCAACAACTGACGTGGAGGATATGGAAGTCGAGGTTGATTCTCTAAGAATCACGACAACCGACCACATCGGCCCATCCAATGTTTCATATGTTACAAGGAAGGACACCGATATGTAGACTGTCCATACAAGGACAGAACTGACTTAAAATTATGTACTAATTGTAGAGTAGGGGATCACTCATTAGAGGATTTCCCTACTATGCTTGAAAAAATAAATAAGAAGAAAAATGTTAATGTCTTGTCATGTGTGCAAAAACATGATATAATTAATACTAAGAATTTGTATATAGTAACTCGACAAGGGACAAAAATTGAGAATGATAACCCACGAATAAGAAAAATAAAAGAAAATAATGTTTATCCTGACCCAGTAAAAGAAAAACCAATATATAAAGATGTAATAAATGTATTTAAAGAATTTGCACGACAAGAAGAAGCTGATGACAACTGACAAAACACAGTAAAAGAGTTAATACACTTAGTACAAAAAGATAAAACAGTATCTCAATTCATCGAATTATTGTATAAAATAAAACACAACAACAACACCAAAAAACAAATAAAGAGTATCTACAATTTAAACCAAAAAGATAAAAGTGATTCCGACCCACTTGTCGACCTGGAAATTGAAGGATACCATGTCCGACAAGTCGTGCTTGACTTCGGATCATAGGTAAATATTATGACTTGAGACACTTGGGAACAATTAGGTAGACCCCGACTATACGAATCGGGAATATACCTAAAATTAGTTGACCAAGGCCTAATTGAACCTATCGGAGTATGGAAAAATGTTGACACAACAATAAAAGAAATATCGACGAAAGTCAAATTTGAAATTATTGACCCTAAGGAAGGATCTATCTCCTTCCTAGCGTTAGTAGGTCGAACTTGGGGAAGAAAAATGAAAGCATCAATGTCCTTAGACAAAGAAAGAATAAAACTAAAAGGAAACAGATAAAAGGTCATTATACCTATTCATCCATCCCAAGGAGAACCTTGGACAAAACCTATTGATGAAGAAGTTGACATCCGACCACTATATAAGATACATAATAATGAAGATTACACAGAACCTAATGTCTATGGAGAACTTCACTTAGGTAACCAAGATTCAGTAGGATACAACTTAGACGCTGAACTATATGATTGGGAAGTCGAGAATTTTGAAACACAAGCAAGAGGTTGCTGGACTATTCAAAAAGTGCAAAAAAAACCAGTCTGACAGTGCTTCATGGTGTCCATCATACCAAAAATATTTGAAAAGAAAACTAGGTAATATCTTACCTTAAAACCAGTAAATATAAATAATACACAAATACCAAGGTACAAAGAAAGAGAATCACCATTCATGCATATAGAACAAGTATCCAAAAACATTGGTGAACATGGACGACTACAGAGCTTAGTGGAAACTTTTACATGCCAATCTACTAGATGGTGGGATACCCATCAATCAAGACTGCAGACATGGACAACAGCTTCAACTTTCTTCATAGAAATATTTGGAGAAAAAAAATTAACCAATCAAGCCCAAATACCTATGTTCATCCAAGGGAAAGATCTAGAAGACCACATAAGAACATGTGAAAAAGAATGGAAAAGACTTGGGTACAAAGATGAACGTACATGGCCACACCTGTTTCCATCAACACTCTTTGACTTACCAAACAAATGGTACAAAATGGAAGAAGCTCGAGGTGAAACATTCATATGGCATGAATTCAAAGAGAATTTTATCAAGGATTTCAACTTTGTACCACAAAATGAGAATTTGGTTGAAACAGAAAAACAGATTAAAGCATTTGTACAACCGATAGAAAACAAAACCCTAAAATACAACTGACCGACAATAAACTGTAACAATATACAAACTAGGACAATACTATAGTGAACATGACTACAGATGGAAAATGAAAACCCAGAAGGGAAAATCTTTAGATGGAAATCAAACCATGACAAAACAACAAAACCAATTCGCACAGTATTGAAAGTTGAGACAACCGACAAGGAGGATACCAACCAAATGACCGCAGTAGATTTCCCTGCCACATTTTCATAGTTTAAGGAAGGGAGCCAACCAATCAATGAAGCCAAAGCACCAAAATGGCTAGATGCTAAAGTCAAAACTAGAGAATTCGACATCTCAAGTGATGACTGACCAAAAATGGCAAAAATTGGAGACTACTAGAGTGTAGAGCAAACAACAGAAATAGTGAACTTATTAAAAGAATTCCAGGATGTATTTGCCAGATATTATAAATATCTCAAAGGTTTAGTCCATCAAATGAGTGAAATGAAAATCGACATTAAACCTGATGTTCGACCTGTGAAGAAAAGACCATATAAGCTAGCTCATAAATACAAAGAGATAGTCAAGAAGGAGATTGATAACATGCTTGCAGCAGGTATTATCTACCCTATTAACCAATCAGAATGGGCAAGTCCAATGGTTGTTAAACCAAAAAAACATGATCCAACCAAGCTAAGATTTTTTGTCGATTTCAGAGAGCTAAATAAAGTTACATTAACAAACCCATTTCCAACACCTTATGCAGATGAAATCTTAAATGAGGTTGCAAGACATGAATGCTACTCATTTACAGATGGATTTTTAGGTTATAACCAAGTACCAATAGCCAAAGAAGATAAGAAAAAAGACAACATTTGTATGTGAATTTGGTTCAGTTGCTTATAGGGTTATGCCTTTTGGACTAAAAAACGCACCTGCAGTATTTTCCAGAATTGTGGTCAAAACATTCCAAGAATATATTTACAAAACAATGGCAGTATACTTTGATGATTGGACAATATATTCTATGTTAAAAGATCATTGCAAATGGCTAAGGCTTATGTTGGAACGATGTCAACAGATCCAGCTATCTTTGAACATCAAGAAGTGCATATTTCTGATCTCCATAGGGATATTATTAGGACCAATTGTCTGTAAAGAAGGTATTAAGGTCAACTTTGCAAAAATAAAAATTATCCTCGACTTAAAACCACCAGTGAACCCAAAACAAGTCAGGGTTTTACTTGGTCATACAGGATATTACAGAAAATTCATAAGATATTATTCAGACATGACCTACCCACTATAAGAACTATTAAGAAAAGATAAAGAGTTCGACTAGACAAAGGAATGCAACATTTCATTTGAAAAACTAAAAATAAAGCTAGTCGAAGCACCCATCCTAAGGTTTCCAAACTGGTCGACCAAATTCCATGTACACATCGACGCATTAGGCCTAGCAATAGGAGCAATCCTAACTCAGCTAGGAGATGATGGAATGGACTAACCTATAGTTTACAGTAGTAGAAAACGAAACAAAGGTTAATGAAACTATTCGACAACAGAAAGAGAAGCACTAGGAATGGTATTCGCACTACAAAAATATCGATACTACCTACTAGCTAATCCATTTATCTTTTACACCGACCACTAAGCACTAAAATACCTCGTAAATAAGCCTCTACACCATGGAAGAATTTGTTGATGGCTAATTTTATTCCAATAATTTGAATTCAAAGTCATCGTCAGACTAGGTAAATTCAATGTCGGTCTCGACCATTTATCCCAAATCGACACAGGAGAGCAACAGACAGGAGTCGAAGATGACTTACCGGATGCACATCTATTTCAAATAGAAGTAGTCCGAGCAGAATTGGAGGAAATAGATTAGTTCTTAGAAAATGGGCAAGCACCAGAAGGCATGAATACAAAGAAGAAACAAATCTTAGCCATGAAAGCTGCACCATATAGCCTCATAAATGGATTCCTATATAAAATGGGTCTGGATGACATCCTCAGAAGGTGTGTACTAGAACATGAAAGAAATTATAGTATGCATGAAGCACATTACGGACCTGCCAGAGGAAATTTTCAAGAAGACACACCTGCAAAGAAAATCCAACAATCAGGGTTGTGGTGGCCTACACTTCACAAAGAATGCAAAAATTTTGTAAGCCAATGTGACAGACATCAATGGCTGGGTCGACCCCTGCCTAGTACACAAATTCCCCTGATACCAGTAAACCCAAGTTTGACATTTGAAATTTGGGCCATCGATTTCATAGGACCATTTCCCATACCAGCAAAAAGAACAGGTGCAAGGTACATAATAACTACAGTTGAGTACATAACCAAATGGGCAAAGGCAAAACCAGTTGACACATGTTCCAGTGAGATAGCTGCTAAGTTTATCTATGAGAATATCATTACCATATTTGTATGTCTAATAAATCTAATCAGTGATCACGGAACACACTTTATTAATAAAACTATTAAAACATTAACATATCAGTTCCAAATCGACCACCATCGGAGTACAGCTTACCATCCTCAGTCGAATGGAGCAATTGAAGCATTTAACAAAACATTAACAAAAGGATTAAAAAAATATATGTAACACCGACAAAGATGACTGGGATGAAAAGATACCTGTAGTACTATGGGCATACAGAACAACATACAAGCATTCAACTGACCAAACACCGTTTCAACTAGTTTATGGACAAGAAGCAGTAGTTCCACTACACTTTCAACAACAAACACCTATTATCGCAGAGATTTTACATGTCGATGTTGAACAAGGAAGAAAGGACTGACTGTTGTAGCTAAGTAAGCTTGAAGAACACCAACTAATTGTGTTACAACATCAAGAAATCCAGAAACAACAACAAAAGGCATGGCATGATCGAAACATCAAAAACAAAAGCCTGTCGGTAGGAGACCTTGCCTTACTATACAATAGTCGGGTAAAAGGAAAATCCAAAAAGCTACATACATAATGGATGGGACCCTATGTTGTCGAAGAGATACATGCCAACAGATCAGTCTGACTAAGGATGTTACAAGGCATAGTATTTTAGAAACTTGTTAATGGTGCCCGACTAAAACGATACAGAAACTAAACAAGTCTGGAAAAAAAAAACCGACCATAATGGTTAAACAAAAGCTATAAAAATATGAAAATCCAAAAAGAAAAATAGGATCAAAATACATAAATAAGTATGATAGGGAATCACCACTTCGACAACTGACATCACGCCCATTGAAATAACACCATTGACCGCTCACATGATCGACATCGACCAACGACCTCGAAAGTCCCATCACGCCTTCATGACTAGGAGTGACAAAATTAAATCACCATTAATGCAAAATCAAGTGTTCATGCTGGACCATCACGTCCGCCATTCATTAGAGGAAATTTGAGGTCTAAAATGGGCCTCCTAAGGAAAATAATAAAATAATAGTTATTAATTTTGGAGGAAGAATGAAAAACCTACTTTTTGTGTTCGTATTTTTGACATATCTCCCTATGTTTTTACTCAAATTATGAGCGGGAGAGCTCATTGGATGCAGAATTTAATTTCGTATCCAACGAGTAACCACACTGCATACTTTTTATGGACCCTACTACCCCGAAAACAAGAAATACCTGAAAAAATGTGATGATGAATCATCACGTTTTTTCAGGTATTTCTTGTTTTCGGGGTAGCGGGGCCCCTCAAAAGTATGCAGTGTGGGTACTCGTTGGATGCGGAATTAAATTTTGCATCCAATGAGATATTCTGCTTGAAATTTGAGTAAAAACACAGGGAGATATGTCAAAATTAAATTCCGCATCCAACGAGCTCTTCTGCTTGAAATTTGAGTAAAAACACAGGGAGATGTGTTGAAAATACAAACAAAAAAAGTAGTTTTATTTTATGACAAATATGTTAATTCAACCATTATGGTTGACTCATTTTATTGAAATTCTATTGGTTCTTGAATTCCAACTCACAAAATTTATTGTTGGCACGTTTTCTTATAAGGCCCATTTTAGACCCCAAATTTCCTCTAATGAATACATCCATCGATAAAAATGTCAAACGCATCAACTATAAATACTGAACCGCCAAGGGATCATTTACATCATTTCAAATAGAGAGAGTAACTTAGCAACCAGATGACTGAAAGCCAAGAATACCGAAGTGAATTCGACCAGTAGACCGACAAGATGGCACCAAAACAAACCAGAGCTGCAGCCAAGGCTAAAGAACTACAGACCACGAAGACACCATTGATGAGGAGACTTAAAAACATCAAGAATGCTAAGGTTTAGGAGGGCTCATGGGAAAAACTATGGGTTGAGATTAAAGAGTGGGCCTATGTCAACAAAAATCCTACACAAGCTGCAAAGAAAATAAATCACAGTACTATTGTGAATTACATAAACGCACCACTCATGGCCAGTTTTCGAGGCACAAAGGAAACAACGGTAAAATTTATCATAAGCCAGTACAACAACGGTAGATTCTACTTCGATAGACCAGTTGAAATCTCTGGAGAAGTAATCTACAAATTGACTGGCTTATCAAAACAAGGTGATCCGATACCAGTTGGAATAAAAGAAGGGTTGGTAGAGGAACTAACTGGATCAACATCAGGCAAGAACTCCAAATGGATAATGATTAGCCAAATACAAGCTCGAACACCACAAATAGTGGCTAAAATCATAGCCACTGTGTTGACACCGACAGGACGAGGAAGCGACCTCAAACTGGATATGTTGGAGGCAGTAGAGACCATTGCCGACACAGGAAAAATATACAGATGGGTGGATTATGTCGCCGACATGCTCAAAGGAATCTGTGAAAAGTGCCAGGAGTTGGGATGGATTATAAGGTTCCTATGCCTTATGATATGGATAGTCATGTACTCCTTGTTCCCTATCAGGGGCAAACAATTTCAATAACCCACAAAATTTCATATGTGGAGATTCAAACCGTTTTTCCAAAATGGACCCTATGAAGGAACTACCAAAAGACAAAGTGCTGTTAGAAAACTGGTTCCAACAGCTGAAAGTCCAAACGACTAGATGGAGGGTGCCCCAGAACATCCGACGAAGTCTACCCAAAATTTCTCACATCCTGTTAGAACTCGACCATACCGCAGTGTGGTACATGCAGGGCGCCAAGGAAAAAGCAAAGACTCTCGACTATTACGCTACAATCGAAGAAATTTTTCGAGAGCTAGCTCAACAGTCTGGTACAAAATTGTCAATACCAACAAAGGAAAAAGAGATAGACTTATCGATAGAAGAGCCATTGACAGACCAAGATAAAGAAGAAGATTATGAGCTTAGCTTATACATCAACACATTTGTGTCGGAGGAGACACCGGCAGAAGACACCGGTCGACTGCAAATTATAATCAAACCACCAACAACACAAAGGGAAGAGACACAAATAGAACAGTAGGTAACCAATATACCTGAAGAAAGCCTCATCTCAACTCAAGACCAAGAGGGAGACATAGATACTGAAAAACCCCGAGTATGCTATCACCAAAGAAAACATACGAAAATTGTCAAAGGAGATAGCATCCTCAAGAAAAAGAAAAAGGACTCAAGAACAAGAGCAGGGGAAGGGTAAGCCCAAACTTATCATTACAGAGTCCTCAGAAGACGAGGAAGAACTAGTAGCTACAGCTTGTGACATTATAGAATATACCACAGCAAACAAAGTTTTGGTCAAAACCCAGTTCCAGAGATTCGTCGAAGCAGGGGCACAACAAGGTTGGCTGAAGAAGGTGAAAAACACCAACACCTCAACGGACAAAAATGTTGTTGATCTCATATCTACACCTCCACCCCCAACTCCGACCAAAATCATGCAAGAAGCACTACCAGCACCTCCTTCCATAAGCCCAATCGACATATGCAAGAATGCTATGTCGAAAACCTTGAAGGAGAAGTTTGACCAAGATAGGGACTTCCAGGCATATATTGAAAAATTGCCTGAGCTACTCACCTCGATACAAAATATAACCACCAAATGCACCTTGTTCGAATTTGGTGGATTGAGACTACCCATTCCTCAACCTAGCCAAGTACCCCAGAGGCCAAGGACTGTGGCAGTCATAAGTTCGACATTTTAAAGAAACCCTGACAACCAAGCTGAAGTTGTCGCAAGTCTGACTACATCCCTCATTTCGACCGACCCCAAACCCAACCCACCAGCCAATTAACCGACAGGAGATGAAGAAGGAGAGAACATGGATGAGATATATCAAGAAATCAATGAACTGTTCTCTGACCTTCAGGAAATTTCACCTCCACAGATCCATGACCCGACATCCGACCACATCTCCACCAAGCCAATTACACTTGACCATTCACCAACGTCACCACCACCACCCCCCAACCTAGAAACTATAATGAAACCAGCTGCACTTGAACCAACTCCACCGCAACCATTAGTGCCAACAACATTCGCATCTGGATCCTCAGTGCAAAACCAACCAAATGCACAACCAACTATAGAAATCATCCAACTGACCCAACCAGAAGTACCTTCAACCGCTACTAACCAACAACCAAACAACCCAATTCTAACTCTTGCAGGTACACAAGTGCCAAAGAAAGCAAAGCAACAAAAGCACAAAATAAAGAAAGACAAAAAGAAGAAGGACCATCAAAGCCAGATGACAATGGTCCACATCAGTCAACTTGGGTCGACCACTGCATTTGATGCAACCAAGCTGAGGGATGGAGAATTAGGGCAACTCTTGGAAACACTAGAAATTGAAGAAAAAATAAGGAGCCAAAACAGACACAAGAAGATCAATGATAATGAAAAAGAACAAGTCGAGTTCCTTAACAAAAGCAGAAACCTTGTGCAATCTATGATACCAGGATCGACAGAGGTCGACACCGACAAGGCGCTAGAAAAATCTTATCAGCTATTTGAGAGCATGGTGCTGGTGCTACAGGCATAGATACAGGACACACGAGAGGAGCAGAAAGAAGAAACAACTCAACTATTTATGCAGCAGCACATAGCTTTTTTAGAAGCATACAAGGTACTGCAAGATTAGATGGAGGAGTGGTCATTAGGGAAGAAGTACTATGAGACTGGCCTTCTTATTATGATCAAGTCTATTAGCAAACCTGACAGACCTGATAAGAAATCCAAGCACTCGAGAAGAGAAAAAGCACAGAGGAAGCACTCAAAAGCACAATTGAAAATCAAATAGTGCTCGAAACAACCAAATTACAGAAGCTTGAGTGACAAGCACACCAGTGGGTGCAGCAAGCAATTCCAAGTTTAGAAAAATTAGACATCATCTACCTGTAGATGAAATGACTTTTTGAAATAGCAGAGGAAAAGGACCAGTTTATGGTTCCCGACATGGAAAAGATAGCAGAACTTTCCATTCAAGAGAAGATGTCGATATTATCAAGTTTGACTACATTAACCATCGACATCCAAAAAATACTGCAAAGTTGGACGGAATTCCAACATTAGCTGGCAGTGATAGCTGAAGCAATTATCGAAGTTTGTGTAAAGAAAAGACCAACCATTAGACTTCACAGCCCATGAAGATTGAACAGAGAAATAACTAGTTAGGACAGGCAAAGAAATTTTGGTACCTCCCTGTTTCTTCGGGATGAAGAAACATTTTTTTTGTGGGGGATATGTTGGAGGAGCAAGTCAGTAAGCCGACTGGAACAATAGCTAACTTAGTCGATTAGCCGACTAAGTCGATCAGCTAACTAATTAGAGATTAGGTCGGCCACATAAGGTCATGTCGGTTGACTGAACCGACACATAGTTATTTGTAACTATTTTGTAATTCATATATGTTAGATTGTTGATCCATATGAGAACTTGGTTCAGTTCTCTGTATTGTATGGACCCTTTCATTATAATATAATCTATTATTCTACCTACTTGTTCTTGTCTCTTGTTTCTGTTATGTATGTATTCTTTTAATGTGTATTATTGGAAACCCTATGTGATCTGTGAGATTACAACATGTACTCAGTCGACCCTGTGTGCTCTCGTAGATGCTATAAGTAGAATAAAACCGCTTTGTATAAGGGTTTAGAAGGTTATGTTAGTTAGGTAAGTGGCTAGATAGTAGAAGTAGAAGGTTGTTGAGCCGCATATCTTGCAGCTGTGTGTGCAAACTGCTAGTAGAGTAGAAGAGTCGATCTAGGCTGTGTATGGATCAGTAGGAGTAGATAGAAGAATAAACCAAAGTGCATGAGAGCAAGAAGATTGTTTTAGTAAGACATATCTTAAGAACAGTTTGCAAGTCGTAGACTACAAGGTGCTATATCCATTTCTCATGCGAGATGAAGAGCACCTTGGTGGTTTTTCCCAGATGGGTTTCCACATTATTTCTTGTGTTATATGGATATGTGTTGTTGAATGGTGAATGTTTATATGAATATTTGCTTACCTTGCATGATTACAGTTACTGTTGAAAGTATGTCGCAATATGGTTTATCAGTGAATAAATGAATGTTCAAAGCATTGATTGGAATGGTATGTATGAGTTCATGGCTAAATTGTTAAGTAAAAGTGTAGTCACGCATTTTCTGTTGAGTATAGGGAATTAGCTGCATCGCACCATTGCACCAGTTGTTGGGTCATGAGGACGAGGTCATGTCAAATGGCGGTTCTGATGAATTGATGCACTTTCATCGCGCAATAGTAAAAATCCATCCTATCGCCTTTGTTGAGCGCCTTGGCCATGCACTAAGGGACTAGGATCCCTCGCCAACTGTAGAACATGGTTTTGGAAGTTACCCATTAAGATATCTCAGGTGAGACTATGCCTACTTTGCAGGTGTTGCTGATTGAGCTTGCTCTATTGGGCCGATGTCTTGGGGTGTCATGTTGGTATTGTGTTGAGTGATTGAACCAAAAGTCAAGACAAGAAGAAGAAAGAGGCCAACAAATTGTTCCATTGTTGGGACAGTTAACCATTTGATTCGAGGGAAATGTTGTGGCATCCGAAAAAGAATGAGATAGAGGATTGGATAGAGTCCAAGACACTAGAATTCACGCAAGAAGAGAGCACAAGATCTCAATTGAGCGCAGAAAACTGGGTAGACCAGTACCTATACACTGATATTCACGAGATATTCTTTGCAGAGTTTCCCATTGTACTGCATGAGTGGCTGTCAAGATTGGCAAGAAGGCAGACAAATTTCCAAAGAAGAGAAACATTTGAGTGGAAAGATCAGTTGGTGCGTGAGATAACCCATGTAAGTAACAGCATCTATAGAGCTCTTGATTTTTTGGTTGATAGTATTTTGCAAGGATACATTAATGAGTTTGCAGTAGAAGCTATAACCTCATATAGTGAGGCTAAAAGAAATTTTTTCCAAGGACCCCAAGGAAGGTATCTATTATATATCAGTACATGGATCAAAATGCTCGTTTATGAGAAGGGTATCCTGCAGTTGAGTAGTTGAGTTGTATACCATGGAGGAAGGCTATGTCATAGATGACCTATCAAGAAAATGAGAAATGATGAGTAGAGATGTTCCCAGGAAGTACAGAACCTGAACTAGAGGCTGTATTCCTATGGAGTGGAAGGAGATTCATATCTGGGAAGAGGATAAAGATAGAGGAAGGTCGACAAGCTCCTAGTCTATTCAAAGAGAGGGAGAATGAACTTCAGTTGCAGGTAGATGAAGGATCTTACGACAATGAGGAGGACTATAGCCTGATTTCAGAAGGAGAAGAAGACTCCAAGGAGTCTACAAAGACACCAAGGTCAGGACACAACTACATCACACCAGGTGTATCACCCAGGGTAAGGTTTAGAGCCTCCTCTCTTGAAAGAGTTATTAATTCTAATAGTGAAATTACTACGAATAGCACGCAAGAGAAACCACCTCCGTTGGATCGTTCATCGAATAACTGCGACGCCAACTCAATGGCCAGGCATGATATTCGGTTACCCACATTTAATGCAAATGGAGAAGAGGATCCAAAGTAGCATTGGTTAATCTGTGAAGCTATTTGGATGGTTTGTTTAGTTCAGAACACAAACTTGAAGAAAGCACAGATGATCGTGACTCTAAGGGGTCATGCACTCAACTGGTTTATGAAGTTATGCGTAGTACATCTAGGAACACTGCAGAAGACCCTTGAATAAATATGAACCCAATGATATCTGAGTTCAGAAAACCTAAATATGAATCGCAGTGTATCACCGAGATCAAGGAGATAAAGAAAGCATTAGCAGAGTCAGTATGGGACTTTGACCGACGGTTTAAAACTTTAATGGCCAAAGTAATTTTCCAAATATTGGATGTTCAACATAAAGAATGGTTTATTGTTGTGTTGTTGCCACACATCCGAGGCCCATTGATGCAACAAAAGATCGAGTCACAGATGGAAGCACTAGAATTTTCAATGAATCTAAAATCCTCGCCAATTGGTGATGGTGCCACAAGAATGGTACAGATTCAGTCACAGTTGGATAATCTAACAATACAACTTTAGGACATTAAGAAGGGTAAGGAATCCCATGAATAATTGTAGTGCATGAAATGCATAATGGATGAACACACTAAGGATAATTGTTTGACGTTCATAACTTATGTCTCATCCTGTGTGTCAAACCCATTTAATGGCCATGGACTACCCTGGTGTCGCATATTCCAAACTAGAAGGCATCACGATGAGGATTTCCTATAACTACAAAATATTGTAAGTACCCCAACAAACTTGTTCTATAAATTTTGCAAGTCAGTAGGGCATGAAGAGAAGGATTGCAAAGCATACCATCTCTTGAAGGAAAAGACGGTAGACACATATTTGATGAATAACGATGGGCAGACTTAGGCTGACCCTGCACAAACATCATATCATCCTACACAGTTCCCACCCAATCAGTATCAGAACCAGTATCAGCCTTAGTATACACTGCAGTAGCCATACACACAACAAATCACTATCAGCCGCAATATCAATAGAATCAATACCCCCCGCAACAACCACACCCTCAGGGAAGGGGTGATGGGAACTTCATAGGTAGAGGAGAACGAGGAGGATTTGGTAGAGGAAGAGGTCAGGTTACATGCTATAACTGTGTACAACCAGGTCATTCTGCTAGAGATTACTTGGAGCTTGCGAAGACATGCTCATACTGTAAGGGACAGGACCATAATGTGGAGCAATGCCCTCAGTTGATTGCGAAGTGGCAAGCCATGACATTCACATGTCCTACTCCTACGTAGAATCCAATCCCAAACCCAAATCCAAAATTGAACATTCAGATGATTGTTGCTAAGCCAAGAGATCCGAATGTTGCTATCGTAACACAAGGAGGTGTTGTGACTGGACATGATCAAGAATCCTCACAAGAACAACTGTAGCCACAGGTACGACGTGCGATGAAAAATAAGGTGTCATTCAATGTCGGAAAAAAAAAAGTATTCATGGACATATGACCAGATTTTGTTGATCCAGAACAACCGTCGACATCAGAAGAAGTTAGGGATATGCCTAAACGATTCTAGCACATATTTCAGAAGAAGGTCCCACACAAGGTTAGTAAACTCAAGCCATTCCTGCCAAGTTGCTTAGCGCTAATACAAGATAAAGATGCTATCGCAGAACTACACACATTGATAGAATAAACACCAGTAGAGCCACAACCTAAAAACAAATTTAACAAGGCCAGTAAGAAATTCAAAATAGGATGCGAGTTAAGAATGACTGCACAGATAGGGGATTATGATATGGATGATATCATTTTACATCTGGGATATGATGTCAATATTTTGACATGGAAAACTTGGGAAAGTATGGGCAAGCCGCACCTGGATTGGTCTCATGTCCAGTTGCGACTTGCCAATCAGGCGAAGGTCCTCCCAATTGGTAGGTTGATTCTAGTTCTGGTTGGCATCGAAGGGTTGTGCACATTTGCAAATTTTGAAGTCATTAACATTGTTGATGACAAGAACCCATATCCCACACTTATGGGAATATATTAGGCCATAGACAATCGGATTATTATCAACTTCAAGAAAAAGATACTCTCATTTGAGGATAATGAGATGAGGGTAGTGTCTCCCATTGATCCTTTGGAAGGACAAAGATATGTTGAGCCTATCTACAATGAGGGACATGACAACTACCTTGACCAGATCTACAATTTCACTGCCCTGCAAGAAGACTACATCAATCCAACAGTGGATGGAAACCTGAGCTAGAAGAGTGCTAGTTCCTGCACATCTGACTCAGGGGAAGCGTTGGAGAACTCGAAGAACATGCTACATGAGGTATCTATGAGAAGGTGCACCAGAGTCACAAGGTTTGTTCAATGGGGGGAGAATGAGCTATGAGAGCTACCCACTTATGAGGGCTTACCTAAACTTGTGACCTTCTTAACTAATTTTGAAGGACTTGTAACAGAGTCGCAACGGTTATCAGTGTTAGACCATGTGCTGAAGGCTACACCCGCTAGATGGTGGGGTACACATAAGTAGTTCATAACAGAATGGCCACAATGCAGAAGGTTGATGGAAGTCAGATTCACTAAATAAGCCACAACCATGAGCCACAAATACACAGGATTGTCAAGCCTTGTCGAGCACATAAATCAGTGTCGCATCGTATTTGCAGAATACCCGCGATAGGAATGGGTCCATCATTTCATTCATACATTGGAAATGACACCTAGGATATGGTATGCATATATGGAGTTGCGATAAGGAACCCAAGATTGCGAAGGGCTTAGTAAGCAGTTTACACACACATTTGAATTTGCTAAAGATAAACCTACAGTTGATGCTGCACTTCAAACAATAAAGGAAAAGATATTTGTTGAAATACCTGTCAAGGAGGCCAATGCTCACCAATGCAGTGTGACTATTCAGCAATGGATACATTTCTACCATTTAGCTAGAGACCTAGATGATGATCTGACTAACATAAACATATCAAAATTAGAAGTTACACATGCAGTAGAAGGAACTGGTATTTGAAGTGACCGGTTCCTTAAGCCATTGAAGATCAGGAAAGTAAACATTGGGTCACTGGAGAACCCAAAGTTTGCCAATATAGGATGTTATTGGGATGAAAAGACAGTCGTGAAGATCACAGACTTATTGCATGAATACCAGGACCTATTCCCTACCAACTTTTCAGACATGAAGGGGATAGTAGGAGATCTAGGGGAGATGAAAATACCCCTGTGACCAGACGCTAAACCTAGTAAGAAATGACCCTAAGGTTGAACCCCAGGTATAAAGAGAAGGTAAAAGTAGAATTGGATCACATGCTTGACATAGGAATTATTGAACCTGCTGAAGAATCAGAGTGGATCAGCCTTATAGCGATCCAAGATAAGAAAACAACCTGTGAAGTTAGGATCTGTGGTGAGTTGAGGAAGTTGAATGATGCATGTTTACATGATCCATTCCCAGCACCATTTATAGATGAAATACTTGAAAGCGTCGAAGGACAAGAGATGTATTCATTCACCAATGGCTTCTCTGGCTATCATCAAGTCATAATTGCGAAGGAGGATTGCCACAAAATGACCTTTGTCACAGAATGAGGATGCTATCAGTATACGGTAATGCCCTTTGGACTCAAGAATGCACCTGCTATTTTTTTTAGAATAGTAGTCTCTTCTTTTAAATATTTTATCCATAAATTTCTTGAGGTCTACTTTGATGATTGGACTGTGTTTGGTCTAGTAAGAGACCATATTGAGAGTCTATGCATGATGTTGGGCCATTGTTGTCAGTATCAGATCACGCTTAATTCTAAGAAATGTATATTCTACAAAACATTTGGTGGTATGTTGGGTCATGTCATCTATCTCGACGGTATCTTGGTCGACACAACAAAGATTGCGATTATTATTGACTTACCACCGCCTACATCAGTTATGAAACTCAGATCAGTGCTAGGACACATAGTATACTACAGGGAGTTCATCAGAGGATATGAAACTATCACTGCACCTATGTGTTGTAGCTGCAACAATATCCCAAAATTCTAAAAAAATTTAGGACCCTCGTCTACTTTGAATTAGTTTGCGTTTCTTCCTTATTCTGGTCTAAGGACTTTTGGGACGTTTTTCAGCGCTTAGTTTTCTCTATCAATCGATCTGATTTTCTTCCTTAATGCTTAAATAGTCCCATGCATAATCGAGTCTATTGTTGTTTTCAATACCTTTCAAGCCTTTCTGAATCAGAAGTTGGTTCATTTGATTTTCCCGCCGTTGTGGAGGTTTTTTACCTTGTATTTTTCACCGTTGCGGGTGGTTTTTTGGTTCTACGTCGGAAGGTATGATTAGTTCCTTGTCCGCCGTTGCGGATGGATCTTCGCTTCTGGCCTCTGCCGTTGCGGATCAGTTTGGGTTTTGATTTTCTATTTCTTTCTGACTTATTTTTTTGGTTTTCTTTTGGCTGTGTATTGGAGGCCTTTATCATCATCTCTTCCGCCATTGCGGATAGGTTGTTAATCTCGACTTTCATTTTGCTCCTGATTCGAGTGTTTTGTTCAACTGTTTGAGTATGAGTCGGAACCTTTTTTGTGTAAGTCTTCCCTGTTGCGGAAAGGTTGGAGCTTTTGGCTTCCGATCCAAGTTTCCTCCGACGTCCGATCACTGGTTTCTCCCATTTTGATCACCGTTGCGGACAGATTGACATTAGGGCCTGCCGTCGTTGCGGAGGGGTTTGCATTCTTACCTCCCTATTCAGAATAGTTTCTCCTCCGATTTAAAAACCCGTCACACGTGTGAGTCATTTTATATATAGGGAGAAGAGAGATGGATTATTTTATTGTTTGTTTTGGCTCGAACTATCATAGTCATCCCGCGCTGTCGACCCCCCGGAGCTCGTGGACCCCCGTGGCAGTTGAGGATTCCTGACCACTTTCGCCCCATCGGATACGCTGTGCCAGGTAGGTTATTTTCACTATCTCCTGTTTCGTTGAAGCTTTTGATAAAGTTTATATGGACAGTTTTGGTTGTGATAGTTTTCCCCTAGATGTTTTCCTACTCTGTTTTTTAACGCCTATATAGGGAGGGGAGGTGTATATCTTGACTGTCAGCGGGGCGTTTTCTTTTTTTTAACCTACGGAGTAATTATTTAGGCCCGTGGCCTTGTTTGAAAACCCTGCGTGTAGAGATGGGGGTTTGGTGCAGATGGCCATTACACCGTCTGCACCAAGCTTCCCCAGATAGTGATGATTGTGCAGGAAAGGGGGGGTGTATATTCGTTTTCTGCAATACATGTGGTTCCTCATCGCGGTTGTAGCCTTCGTTTTACCCATTTCCTCGAGCTCTTGTTTTGCCACTCTGTTCTATGCATCGTGGTTTGACACCTTAGCCGATTGGAAGGGATCCACTGCAGTTTGTAGTTGATAGCCATGAGCGCATGGGAATAAGCACCATTGCCGTCGCATGTAGCTTCCTTTGCCAACTCGTGCAACCTATTTATGCTCAGTCACCTGAAACCCTAGTTGTTTTAAAGGGATATGTACTGTTCTAGTTTGTTAAGCGGGAACCTCATGGGTAGTGGTTTTAATCAAAGTGCCATTTGAAGCAAGGTGACAGTAATACCCGCAGCGTATAGTCGAGTCAATGTAATTGTCTTTCCATGAACAGCATAAGTCATTACCGATTTCATACCTGCTAAAGCGATGTTGTGAAAGTGTTTAATGTTAGAAAACGTAGGCAGCTAGCATGATCTTGATATTCAAAACCCCTTTTTTCTTTGTTTTGCTGTGCAATAGACCAAATTGATGAATGATGCACCTTGCATTTGATGTACATGCATCTGCTTTACGAATTGTTTTCATGGGAGAAACAGCACACTACGAAATGATGTAGATTTAATGCCGGCTCAAATATGATTGATAAATTTTTTGCCCACTTTATTGTGTAGAACTGATTTTGCATCATGCTAGATATAGATGATGTCATTAAATACTGCATTTTGGTTTTAACGGTTCTGATTAGTTAGGCCATGTTTAGGCTATCCATGCACACATATATTTACAAATTGATGTCAGGATCCACATAGAAGAAGTAAAACTCTGCGCACTATCATATAAATGTCTGCACCTTTGAATTCCTCAATGTTACAATGTTATATATGGCAGGAAAAAGTCAAGTCCACCATGTCGAAAATACAAAAGAAGAATGCCCCAGTGGTGGAAGAGGTGCCAGAGGTAGAAGCTGAAACAAAGACTGAATACATATATGAAGACACCTAATGTGTCTTTGGTGTTGAGCTCGAGTACAAATGGGGTGACATATACAGATTGATTTCCCATAGGGAGGTTCCCGACATGGGCCTCGAAGAAGAGTCTATCTATACTAACATAGATAAGTCTTCTATCATGAAAGTTTCCACCAGACCAGAGATGTTCCCATGCTTTGAGGTAATTGGCTGGATTTTTCCCCATGTAAATACAGGGCTATGCTACGTTTAGCCCTGGATATGTGGCATTGGCCTATCACCTACCAGAACCCCAGGTTTTCTTATTTGACGATTGGCTGGACAGCATCAGAATGGACCTGGTGGAAACTCTTAAGAAAATGCTCTTGCAGGGAAAGATATACTGATATAGACAGATCGGTGAGTATGATACAGCGAGCTTGAGGGCTCCCTACAGGTTTATAGTGCTGATGCTAAATAGGATCTTTGGAAGAGCTCATGGCAGACTCTTCAAGCTTGAATGGATACCTATTATATTTCATGTGGCAACCCAAGGAATAGTCTTCAATTGGGCCAGCCTTGTGTCAAGCAGTCTGTCCTCTTGCTTGGCCGCAGCCTTGGGAGGAGAAGCTCAGAAAAGGTTCGATTTTTACATGAGTTCAATATTGATAGATTGCATATTGTGTAACCAGGCCTTCCCTGGTCTCAAATGCATTTGGGATAGGGAAAGAATGCCTGTATATGCCGCTTATAAACCATTGTGGGCTCACCAATACCATAGCCATTACACAGAGGTCTACGAGCACTTCATTATGCCACTCTACGCGCTCATTTTCTGGAAGGAATGTGACTGTATGTTAGAAGGTGCCATGCAGGTAATAGGAGAATATGCTAATTATTTCTTCACTGAAAATGGCATGTACATTCGAATGTATGGAGGATCAAAGACTCCTTTACTGCTGCCCAAATATGCAACGGATTACATATTCCATAAAGAGGCAGTAGGGCAGGTGTTCATTGACGAAATAGGTAGTTTCTTGTTCCAACACAAGAAGACTGCATACCCTCCTTTAGCATTCAGGCTAGGTAGCTACAAGTTCACCAGGGTGAAACAAGCTGCCGAATTCATAGAGGAACTAGGGAAGTTCCATTTTGGTGAGATGCCTTTCCGGTGAAATGATACTCTCGGTAAAATAGCAGAGCACTGTAAAGAGCATAAGGTGTTTTTCGAATATACCCATCATTTCGATAAGGAATAATATTTCGGAATGCTCCAAACATGACGGCACTAAGCATAATATTTAAGAAGAAAATCACTACCATAGGTGGGAAAGGTGAGGAACAGAAAAAGGCTGAAGAAGGAATTAAAAGGAGGAATGAAGAAGCTCAGAGGTTGGAAAAGGAGGCTGCAAAATGGCTGCAGAAGGGAGAAGAAGAGAAAAGTAAAGCTTCCCAAGAAGCAGCTGAGATAGCAAGAGAGGCAGCCAAAGAAACAGTGGAAGCAGCTAGGCAGGCAGCTGAAGAAGAAAAAATAAAGCTTGATGAGGAGCTCCAAAAGCAGGAGGCTGAAAGAATAGAATTGACACAACAGTCAGTTTCTGAAATAGCAGCAGGGCAGACCCAGGAGGAGGAAAACCTTGAGGTGCAGACCTCTCAAGTACCCACTGCTAGCATCCCTGTGGCCCCTACGCTCCAACTAGTGCCTTTCATCTAGAAAAATGGAGAATAAGTCCCTGACTTCAATACTGTTTATTATGACAGGGCTACCAAGAGAATAATGAAGAGGACGGAAAGGAAGGTAGAAGCAGAAGGTATGCCGGGAAAAATGATAACAGATACTGCTGTTATGCTAGGAACGGACCTAGATCCAAGGATTACCATAAGGGTTGGGACTGCAATACTACATGCCTCGGAAGATAACATAGACAAGGTGATGACTGAACTGGAGTCATACAAGAAATATTCTGCTCAGCTGAAGGATACCCTGAAGAGAGAGAGAGAAGAAGGAAACAGGTTAAAGCAGAAATTTGAACACTTACAGAGGGAGATGAAGACTGATGAAGCTGAATTACAGGCCCTACATGAAGAAAGACAGGCTCATGAGACTACACAAGAACACCTTGAGCAAGTGCAAGCAGAGGATCAAGATTTGAAGAAGGAGAAGGAGCAGTTGCTTGCAAAGTTGGAGGAGCTAGAAGAGTAGCAAAATATCATCTTGTCAACCAATGATATGCACTCCCAAGATCTGAGAAAGGAACATCAGAAACAGATTTCTTCATTGCTCCAGCCATTCAAAGAACACATATTGGCCCAGAAAGCTAGAATGCTCTAGCTACAGATTGCTCTAGAGGAGGAAAGGTGTAAGGTCCTTCCAATTGACAACCGGTTAGGGGAAATCATGGAGACCTCCTCCTACTTCGTTGACAGATCCCAGGATGTTCTTGAAGTTTTGAATGCCAGAATGGCAAGGCTGGAGAACAATGCAGAGACTCCAACAGAGCTACCAGCCAAAGACCATCAAGCACTTAAAAGAGATCATGACCTCGTTGAGTTCGTTGTCAGCACCACGGAAGACTTCAAGAAAACTGTCAAAAGGGCATAGGGAGCCTGCTCAGAATACTTCAGGAGGATCCTTTATACTTTCAACCGGTGTCAGATAGAGGATGAGCATAAGCTTGATGAGTTCCCAGACCATGAAACCTTCATAGAGATACTGCAGAGCAGATATTAGGATGCAGAGGCCAGAACACAACAGATCAAGGCTATTGATGACCTAATTTTGAAGAATGAGGTGGGCCACCCAGCCATTAGTATACAATTTTTGGAAGATCAGCTTTGTTTGAGCCCAGCAAGGATTGAGGCTATCAAGAATCAAACCGAGAAATTTGAGATAAATAATTATTTTTTGGAGCCTAGCACTTTTGAAGGCATCTCTAGTGAGGTTGCAGTGTGGAAGAAGTTTCTGGAAAGTCAAACTGGGCCCTCTTCATAGGGGGTGGGTCATTTTTATATTTTGCAATATTTTGTAAAAGTAAAGCATTGGGAAAATGAAAGGTCGGGAAGCCCAAAGGCTACTTTGGGCAGCCCAACCATTTCACTCTTTTGTATAAATGTAATAGACTAAGAAGAGAAAAGGGATTTTTCCCTCAGTAAGACTGAAAGACATATTGTAAGAAGAACTATTTCCTTTTGCAATAAAAAATTACAGTTTTCCTATTGGAGAGAGAGATGTGAAATTTCCTAATGTTATGCAATGGATGGCGGGAGAATGAACTACTTTATTTTTCATCTTGTGTCCATAAATTGTGAGATCGTTCCAACTTTGTGGCCTATGTCTTGTTGAATGATTTCTGATTTATTTTTGTCGAAATTTCACCAAGAGTAATGTATGTTGCTTATATAACAATTAGCTATCTGATTGTTAGAATATTTTTCTCATTCATGTGTTGTAAATATGAATATCAGCTATCTGTAATTTCTGTTTATCATACATGGAAATAACACATTACTCACTAATAATCATTCTTTTGGCTCCCCGGGGATGGATAGATAGGTGATTAAATAGTTAATTGATTCGCTTCATGGCTGCATATGTGATTTAGATGTTCACGAGCCTAGGACGAGAGGTAAGAACCTGCGCATCACATTGTGTAGTTCCTTGCATCTGTATCACCCTGCATTTGTTAGTTAGGCATTTGCATTGCATGCATTAAGTCAAAATTACAAAAACTCGGTGGAACGGGCCGCAACCGGTAAAACCATTTGTTTTGTTACCTTGACCTATGGTATCCGGACCACAAACCAGACGGATTCCCTACACCAAACAGTCAACGGGCTAGTTGGGAATGTTGATTGGGGAGAATCCCTTACTGTTGTCGCCTGCGAATTTCCAGGACTCAACAGTTTTGGTGCTAGAAGGAGGGCCTCCAGTGCATGGCTGGCCGTGGAAAATTACTTTTCCCAGGATTACCTTACCAGCAGATATTTGAAGTTTTCCAGCCTCACCTAGGTACTCCCAGGTTCCGGTTCTACCTTGAAGCAAGAAATCCTGTTCTCATCCTTCGTGGTTCTGTGCTCAGACTCTCATTCTCGTAGCTGCGCTTATGGCTGGCATAAATGTAAATCAGCCCAACCCATTTCCTGCATGGAGAGAAAGGTCTCCTTTAAACCTCACACCTCCTTTGTATAACCTGCCTCAAGACTTTGACAAGCTGTTGCCTAAGTTTGATCCCAAAGAAAGAATTGTTGTAGATGACCACTTGCAAAGATTTTACTTGGCTTTAGAAGGATTAAGGGCTGGGGAGTATGAAGACATTGTCTGTAGATTGTTTCCTCACACCCTTAAAGGAACAGCAGCATCCTGGTACTTCAGTTTACCTGCAAATTCTATTCCTGATTGGGACACCTTTGAAAGAAGTTTTAGAAGTAAATACTCACCCCAGAAAACTCATGCCTCATTAATGAAAGGTCTTGGTTTTTTAAGAAAAGAGAAGAATGAAAAGGTACATAAGTTCACTCAGAGATTCTCAATATACCTAAAGAAATTCTTTGAAACTGACAGACCCTCCGATAATGTCTTAATTGAGTATTATACATCAGCCCTAGGGCCTGGGCTGGCTATGTTTGCCAAGATGAAAGCCAAACCCACATTGATAGAGACTTATGAAGAGGCCGAAAGAGTAGAGGCCGAGAGGGAAAGTGTGGAAGAATATCCTGATCTACCTGGAGAGAAAAATGCAGATAAAAGATTTCTGGTGTCACCCAAACCCAGAGAAGAGCACTCACATGACCTTGATGAAATGATGAAAACAATGCAAAATATTTACAAACGAATAATAGACCTGGAAAAAGAAAGGGACATCCAGAAAACTGATAGACCCTACTATTCTAAAAGAGAGGATAATAACCATTGGAAAATCCCGTCCCCAAATTCAGCCTCAATAAATATAACAGAGATAGGGGGGGATAATTTTTGTACTTTTCACCAGCAACCTCACTTTGAGAAGAAGTGCCCTCAATGGTTGAATTCAATGTGTTTGGTAATGAATAAGTTGCTGGATTCCAAATTGACTGAAGACAGTAGTAAAAAAGGAGGAGAGGAACAGACCATGGAGAAGGGAGATGATGATGCCATGCTCTTATGGAATGGTGTTTCGCTTTTCAATATAGAGGAAGATGCCCTCAAATCTCAATATACAGATCTGGCCACAAAAGATAAGAAATGAGAAATTAAGGGAAATGCAATATTTCCAAAGGTAAAAAATCTGCAAGAGAATGTCAGGAGACAGGTAGCTGTAAATGTTAAAGATGACACACCTGAAACCATTAATTGCAAACAGGAAATAGAACCTCTTGTTGTGCTAGCCAAATATATTAAATATGATGAGGAAGAAAAGGATGGTAAGATTAAAGAGGAGATGCCCACAAAAAACCAACCCGTGGAAGAAAAGATCGAATTAATCAGGACAAGGAAAACTAACGCCCCACCTTTCCTTTTGACCCTAGAAATGCTGAATCATAATGTGCATAATTGTTTGGTGGACTCTGGATCATCGATGAATGTTATGCCTCTGGAAGTTTGCAAAAAACTTAATGGGCAGCTAAAACCTACTCTTTGGGATGTCACTCAGCTAGACAAGACTAGTGTCAAAGTAGTGGGGGAGATGGAGGATGTTCTGATACGGTTGTCTGCAAATGAAAGAATATGTCATTACATTGATATTGTAGTAGCAGACATACCTGATGGCTATGGAATGATCCTGAACCGAGATTGGACAGCAAGACTGAATGGGTACTTTGCTTTAGATTGGTCTCACTATGGTTACCACAGAAGGGCAGCCCAAACTTGATTAAGATAGTGAGAGAGCCCTATATGAAGCACAATGTCACTAAGCTAGGAGAGGGAAATGAATCTGCTGAGTCTGTTCTGGGAAATTATCTGACTGAGCTTGAGTTAAGACATCTTACTCCAAAAAAGGCTAGTCATATGACTGACACCCATCTTGAGCTCCTTCAAATTCCTCAGGCTGTAAAAGATGATTATAGAATTGTAGACATGCGTTCAAGTTCAAAAACAGCACAGCTAGACCATGGTTAGGTGTCCCATGTCTGTGATCCATCCCACCCTTTAACTCTCTATATTTAAAATATTTTCAGGAGTGTGCCAAGTTTTCTTTCTTTTGCTTTGTACATAAATAAATTGTTTGTTTTCTTTGATGCTTGAAGCTGTTTTCTTTTGCTAATTGATTTAATATTGTTTTCTTTTGAGTTATTGCTTTGCTAGTTTTTCTTTTGGTTTGAATAAAGAGGCAAACTTTTGGTTGCAATGGAAACATCAGGTTTCTTTATTAACTGGGATCTTGAGTGCAAGACTGTGCTTTAAAGTATAGAATGTCTTCTAGTAGAAATTTTCCTAACTGGCAATGCATTTATTGAAGTCTTACTTAACCCCTGTAAATAACTCAGAAATAAAAGAGGTCTAGAATACTATTTCGAGGCTCCATCCATTTCACATCTTAAAAATCCCAAAAGAGTGACAGCAAAAGACCCATGGAGAGAAAGCAGAGTAAAATAGTATATCATATTTAAATGATCCCATGCCATAATTTCAGAAAAGATAAAAGCTATTAAGAGTCAAAACTCCTGAAAGAAAGAAAGCAATACCTATCAAAGAAAAATGTCAAAGCATGAAGTATTGAATGGCCACAAGATCCTCTCCATCCATGAATTAAAATATGAAGTGTATTGTTCACACAAAAGGGCACTATGGGATAGAGGATCCTGAATTAAAATTCAGTAAGAAAGGCCTACAGGAGGACTCATATCAAAAGAACTGAAGTTCAAAAGGCACAAAAGTGCAGTTGGAATGGGAATGATGAACAAACGGATAATATTGGTTACACTCTGTTACAATCCTGTGGTGTCCAAGATAGAAACTACCTAAGGATAGGCAAAATAAACCTCACCTATTTGGCCTCAAAAGAGTTATTCAGACTGGAAATATCTCTGGGTTACCTTTTCCCCAAAGAATAGACTACTTCTCAATGGTTTAAATGCTTAAATTGGCCAGCCCGAGGATAAGGACATCTAGAAGATTTCAACTTGATTCAGACGGTCTTGCACTGGAAGAGAGTTAGTTCAGAAATATGGGGTTCACTAGGTGGTCACCAATTGTTGCAGCTACAACAATATCCCAAAATTCTAAAAAAAATTTAGGACCCTCCGCTACTTTGAATTAGTTTGCGTTTCTTCCTTATTCTGGTCTAAGGACTTTTGGGATGTTTTTCAGTGCTTAGTTTGCTCTATCAATTGATCTGATTTTCTTCCTTAATGCTTAAAATAGTCCCATGCATAATCGAGCCTATCGTTGTTTTGAATACCTTTAAAGCCTTTCTGAATCGAAAGTTGGTTCATTTGATTTTCCCGCCGTTGCAGAGGTTTTTTGCCTTGTCTTTTTCGCCGTTGCGGGTGGTTTTTTGGTTCTACGTCGGAAGGTAAGATTAGTTCCTTGTCCACCATTGCGGATGGATCTTCACTTCTGGCCTCTGCCGTTGCAGATCAGTCTGGGTTTTGACTTTCTATTTCTTTTCGACTTATGTTTTTGGTTTTCTTTTGGCTGTGTATTGGAGGCCTTTATCATCATCTCTTTCACCGTTGCGGATAGGTTGTTAATCTCGACTTTCATTTTGCTCCCGATTCGAGTGTTTTGTTCAACTGTTTGAGTATGAGTCGGAACCTTTTTCATGTAAGTCTTCCCCGTTGTGGAAAGGTTCGAGATTTTGGCTTCTGATCCAAGTTTCCTCCGACGTCCGATCACTGGTTTCTCCCGCTTTGATCACTGTTGCAGACATATTGACATTAGGACCTGCCGTCATTGCGGAGGGGTTCGCATTCTTACCTCCTGATTCAGAATAGTTTCTTGTTTGATTTAAAAACCCGTCACATGTGCGAGTCATTTTATATATAGGGAGAAGAGAGATGGATTATTTTATTGTTTGTTTTGGCTCGAACTATCGTAGTCATCCCGCACTGTCAAACCCCTGGAGCTCGTGGACCCCCGTGGCAGTTGAGTATTCCCGACCACTTTCGCCCCGTCGGATACGCCGTGCCAGGTAGGTTATTTTCACTTTCTCCTGTTCCTTTGAAGCTTTTGATAAAGTTTATATGGATAGTTTTGGTTACGATAGTTTTCCCCCAGCTGTTTTCCTACTCCATTTTTTAACACCTATATAGGGAGGGGAGGTGTATATCTTGACTGTCAGCGGGGCATTTTCTTCTTTTTAACCTACGGAGTAATTATTTAGGCCCGTGGCCTTGTTTTCAAACCCCGCGCGTAGAGACGGGGGTTTGGTGCAGACGGTCATTACGCCGTCTGCACCAAGCTTCCCCGGATAGTGATGATTGTGCAGGAAAGGGGGGGTGTATATGTGTTTTCTGCAATACCTGTGGTTTCTCATCGCAGTTGTAGCCTTCGTTTTACCTGTTTCCTCGAGCTCTTGTTTTTTCACTCTGTTCTGTGCATCATGGTTTGACACCTTAGCCGGTTGGAAGGGATCCACTGCAGTTTGTAGTTGATAGCCATGAGCGCATGGGCATAAGCACCATTGCCGTCACATGTAGCTTCCTTTGCCAACTTGTGCAGCCTATTTATGCTCAGTCACCTGAAACCCTAGTTGTTTTAAAGGGATATGCATTGTTTTAGTTTGTTAAGCAGGAACCTCATGGGTAGTGGTTTTAATCGAAGCGCCATTTGTAGCAAGGTGACAGTAATACCTGCAGCGTATAGTCGATTCAATGTAATTGTCTTTCTGCGAACAGCATAAGTCATTACCGATTTCATACCTGCTAAAGTGATGTTGTCAAAGTGTTTAATTTTAGAAAATGTAGGCAGCTAGCATGATCTTGATATTCAAAACCCCTTTTTCTTTGTTTTGCTGTGCAATAGACCAAATTGATGAATGCTGCACCTTGCATTGATGTACATGCATCTGCTTTACGAATTGTTTTCATGGGAGAAACGACACACTACGAAATGATGTAGATTTAATGCCGGCTCAAATATGATTGATAAAGTTTTTGCCCACCTTATTGTGTAGGACTGATTTTGCATCATGCTAGATATAGACGATGTCATTAAATACTACATTTTGGTTTTAACGGTTCTGATTAGTTAGGCCATGTTTAGGCTATCCATGGACACATATTTTTACAAATTGCTGTCAGGATCCACATAGAAGAAGTAAACCTCTGCGCACTATCATATAAATGTCTACACCTTTGAATTCCTCAATGTTACAATGTTATATATGGTAGGAAGAAGTCAAGTCCACCATGTCCAAAAGACAAAAGAAGAAGGTCCCAGTGGTGGAAGAGGTGCCAGAGGAAGAAGCTGAAACAAAGACTGAATACATATATGAAGACACCCAATGTGTCTCTGGTGTTGAGCCCAAGTACAAATGGGGTGACATATACAGATTGATTTCCCATAGGGAGGTTCTCGACACGGGCCTCGAAGAAGAATATATCTATACTAACATAGAGAAGTCTTCTATCATGAAAGTTGCCACCAAACCAGAGCTGTTCCCATGCTCTGAGGTAATTGGTTGGATTTTGCCCCATGTAAATACAACCACAATGATCATAGGAAACGTTGAAGGACAGGGCTATGCTGCGTTTAGCCCTGGATATGTGGCATTGGCCTCTCACCTACTAGAACCCCGGGTTTTCTTATCTGACAATTGACTGGACAGCATCAGAATGGACCTGGTGGAAACTCTTAAGAAAATGCTCTTGCAGGGAAAGCTATACCGATATAGACATATCAGTGAGTATGATACAGCGAGCTTGAGGGCTCCCTCCAGGTTTATAGTGCTGATGCTAAATAGGATCTTTGGAAGAGCTCATGGTAGACTCTTCAATCTTGAATGGATACCTATTATCTTTCATGTGGCAACCCAAGGAACAGTCTTCAATTGGGCTAGCCTTGTGTCAAGAAGTCTGTCCTCTTGCTTGGCCGTAGCCTTGGGAGGAGAAGCTCAGAAAAGGTCCAAGTTTTACATGAGTTCAATATTGATAGATTCCATATTGTGTAACCAGCCCTTCCTCGATCTCAAATGCATATGGGACAGGGAAAGAATGCCTGTGTATGCCGCTTATAGACCATTGTGGGATCACCAATACCATAGCCATTACACAGAGGTCTACAAGCACTTCATTATGCCACTCTACGTGCTCATTTTCCGGAAGGAATGTGACTGTATGTCAGAAGGTGCCATGGAAGTAATAGGAGAATATGCTGATTATTTCTTCACTGAAAATGGCATGTACATCCGAATGTATGGAGGATCAAAGACTCCTTTACTGCTTCCCAAATATGCAACGGATTATATAGTCCATAAAGAGGCAGTCAGGCAGGTGTTCATTGACAGAATAGGTAGTTTCTTGTTCCAACACAAGAAGACTACATACCCTCCTTTAGCATTCAGGCTAGGTAGCTACAAGTTCACCAGGGTGAAACAAGCTGCCGAATTCATATAGGAACTAGGGAAGTTCCATTTTGGTGAGATGCCTTTCCGGTGAAATGATACTCTTGGTAAAATAGCGGAGCATTGTAAATACCATAAGGTGTTTTTCAAATATACCCATCATTTCGATAAGGAAGAATCTATCTTCCAGAATGCTCCAAAAATGACGACAGTAAACAGAAGATTTAAGAAGAAAATCACTACCATAGGTGGGAAAGGTGAGGAACAGAAAAAGGCTAAAGAAGGAGTTAAAAGGAGGAATGAAGAAGCTTAGAGGTTGGAAAAGGAGGCTACATAATGGCTGCAGAAGGGAGAAGAAGAGAAAAGTAAAGTTGCCCAAGAAGCAGCTGAGATAGCAAGAGAGGCATCCAAAGAAACAGAGGAAGCAGCTAGGCAGGCAGCTGAAGAAGCAAAAAGAAAGATTGATGAGGAGCTCCAAAAGCAGGAGGATAAAAGAATAGAATTGACACAACAGTCAGTTTCTGAAACAGTAGTAGGGCAGACCCAGGAGGAGGAAAACCCTGAGGTGCAGACCTCTCAAGTACCCACTGCTAGCATCCCTATGGCCCCTACGCTCCAACTTGTGCCTTTCATCTAGAAAAAGGGAGAAGAAGTCCTCGACTTCAATACTGTCTATTATGATAGGGATACCAAGAGAATAATGAAGAGGACAAAAAGGAAGGTAGAAGCAGAAGGTATGCCGAGAAAAATGATAACAGATACTGCTGTTATGCTAGGAATGAACCTAGATCCAAGGCTTACCATAAGGACTGGGACTGCAATACTACATGCCTTGGAAGATAACGTAGACAAGGTGATGACTGAACTAGAGTCATACAAGAAATCTTCTGCTCAGCTGAAGGATACCCTGAAGAGAGAGAGAGAGGAAGGGAGCAGGTTAAATTGGAAATTTGAACACTTACAGAGGGAGATGAAGACTGCTGAAGCTAAATTGCAGTCCCTACATGAAGAAAGATAGGCTCAGTAGACTACACAAGAACACCTTGAGCAAGTGCAAGGATAAGATCAAGAGTTGAAGAAGGAGAAGGAGCAGTTGCTGGCAAAGGTGGAGGAGCTAGAAGAGCAGCAGAAGATCATCTTGTCAGCGAATGATATGCACTCCCAAGATCTGAGAAAGGAACATCAGGAACAGATCTCTTCATTGCTCTAGCCATTCAAAGAACATATCTTGGCCAAGAAAGCTAGAATGCTCCAGCTACTGATTGCTCTAGAGGAGGAAAGGTGTAAAGTCCTTCCAATTGACAACCGGTTAGGGGAAATCATGGAGACCTCCTCCTACTTCGTCGATAGATCCCAAGATGTTCTTGAAGTTTTGAATGCTAGAATGGCAAGGCTAGAGAACAATGCAGAGACTCCAGTAGAGCTACCAGCCAAAGACCATCAAGCCCTTAAAAGATATCATGACCTCGTTGAGTTCACTGTCAGCACCATGGAAGACTTCAAGAAAACCGTCAAAAGGGCGCAGGGAGCCTGCTCAGAATACTTCAGGAGGCTCCTTAATACTTTCAACTGGTGTCAGACAGACGATGAGCATAAGCTTGATGAGTTCCCAGACCATGAAACCTTCATAGAGATATTGAAGAGAAGATATCAGGATGCAAAGGCCAGAACACAACAGATCAAGGCTATTGATGACCTAATTTTGAAGAATGAGGTGGGCCACCCAGCCGTTAGTATACAATTTTTGGAATATCAGCTTCATTTGAGCCCAGCAAGGATCGAGGCTATCAAGAATCAAACCGATAAATTTGAGATAAATATTCATTTTTTGGAGCCTAGCACTTTTGAAGGCATCGCTAGTGAGGTTGCAGTGTGGAAGAAGTTCCTGGAAAGTCAAACTGGGCCCTCTTCGTAGGGGGTGGGTCATTTTTATATTTTGTAATATTTTGTAAAAGTAAAGCGTTGGGAAAATGAAAGTTCAGGAAGCCCAAAGGTTACTTTGGGTAGCCCAACCATTTCACTCTTTTGTATAAATGTAATAGACTAAGAAGAGAAAGGGGCTTTTCCCCCCAGTAAGACTGAAAGACATATTGTAAGAAGGACTATTTTCGTTTGCAATAAAAAATTACAGTTTTCCTGTTGGAGAGAGAGATGTGAAATTTCCTAATGTTATGCAATGGATGGTGGGAGAATGAACTACTTTATTTTTCATCTTGTGTCCATAAATTGTGAGATCGTTCCAACTTTGTGGCCTATGTCTTGTTGAATCNTTCACCAAGAGTAATGTATGTTGCTTATATAACAATTAGCTATCTGATTGTTAGAATATTTTTCTCATTCATGTGTTGTAAATATGAATATCAGCTATCTATAATTTCTGTCTATCATACATGGAAATAACACATTACTCGCTAATAATCATTCTTTTGGCTCCCCGGGGATGTATAGATAGGTGATTAGATAGTTAATTGATTTACTTCATGGCTGCATATGTGATTTAGATGTTCGCGAGCCTAAGACGAGAGGTAAGAACCTGCACATCACATTGTGTAGTTCCTTGCATCTGTATCACCCTGCATTTGTTAGTTAGGCATTTGCATTGCATGCATTAAGTCAAAATTACAAAAACTCGGTGGACCAGGCCGCAACCGGTAAAACCCTTTGTTTTGCTACCTTGACCTACGGTAGCCAGACCTCAAATCGGACGGATTCCCTACACCAAACAGTCAACGGGCTAGTTGGGAACGTTGATTGGGGAGAATCCCTTACTGTTGTAGCCTGCAAATTTCCAGGCCTCAACACTATGGAGAAACTGCTGAAAAAATATGTAAAGTTTCAATGGACAACAGCTTGCCAGGAAAGCTTGGATAAATTGAAGAATGCAATGGACACTACACCAATAGTTGTATTTCTTAAATGGAAATAGGAATTCCATGTGCATGTCGACGCGTCATTTGTCTCACTCGACATAGTGTTGACACAACTAGGGAGGGTGCACTTGACCACCCTATTTCTTTTGCTAGAAGAAAATTGTCAATAGTAGAGAAAAACTACACAACGACCAAAAGAGAAGGCCTCATTATGGTCTATGCACTTCAGAAGTTCCAACACTACTTGTTGGGTGGACATTTTTAGATGTACACTGATCATTCAATGCTAAAATACCTAGTCAACAAGCCAGTGTTAGGGGGGAAGATCTGTAGGTGGCTTCTCTTGTTTCAAGAATTTGAAATTGAGGTCATAGTTAAACCTGGTCAACTGAATGTCAGGCCAGACCACCTATCACAGATAGAAAGTGGTGAAGAGCCAACCATCTTAGAAGATAATTTTCCCGACGTGCAACTATTTGTGATCCACATGATGGATGATCAGAACCATGAGTTTAACACAATCATTCACTTTTTGACCACAGGCTATCCACTTGAAGGAATTTGAACTAATCAGAAGAAATAGTTGGTTGTCAAAGCTATCGATTATACATTAATCGTGAGACATCTGTACAAATTTGGCATGGATGAAATACTGCACCGCTATGTTTTTTACTATGACCGACCATGGGTTATGAGTGAAGCACATGCTGGTGTCGCAGGAGGACAGTACACAGGAAAAGTAATAGTGCACAAGATATTGCAGGAAGGATTACGGTGGCTAACTGTACACATGGATACTAAAATGTTCTATAGGTACTATGATATCTTCTATAGAATAGGAAAATCGTCGCGCTGTGATGAGATGCCGCTTGCACCGCATATAACTCTTCAAGCATTTGAAAAATGGGAAGTTTATTTCGCTGGACTGATCAATCCACCAGGAAAGAGAATTGGCACGTGCTACATTATCACTGCGACAAACTATTTAACCTGATAGGCTGAAGCTATGCCTGTTAAAGATTGTACCACTGTGACTGCAACGAAGTTCTTATTTAAAAACATAGTCACCAGATTTGGCTGCCCAAAAATTCTACTTAGTGACCAAGGTATTCATTTTGTTAACAAAGTGATTGCTGAGCTTACTACAGAGTTTCATATACAGCATAAGAACAAGACACCCTATCATCCTCAGGAGAATGGAATGGTTGAATCTTTCAACAATATTATGGAGAATGCATTGACTAAGGTATGCAATGTGCACTGATATGACTGGGATCAAAAAGTCTTAGCTGTACTATGGGAGTATTGCATAACTTGTAAGTGACTAACAGGACACACCCCATTCAGACTGGTGTATGGATAGGAAGCTTCTGTGCCAATGGAGTACATTGTAATGATCCTGCGCATTGCTACGCTAACAAAGATGACCAATGGGGATGCTGTCGAATAGATGTTGACACAGATTGTTCAGATGGAAGAGGAACGCTTCTTCACGGGACTCCATCAGATAGTTGAGAAGCAGTGATAGAAAGCATGGCATGATCACCATATTCGAGTTAATCCATTCGAAGTCAGAGGACTTGTGTTACAATATGACAATAATTTTTTCAATCACCCAGGCAAGATAAAGACACATTGGCTAGAACCATATGTGATCGCACACATCACTGATGTGGGAACAGTAAAACTATAGAAATTGGATGGAACATATGTCGCAAGAATGGTGAATGGCAGTCGCCTAAATCCTTACTACAATTGCTGTGACATGCCTGGCTAGGACCACGCTGTGCAGATTAGAAAAAAAGGAAAGAAAGAGAGGCCAAAAGGCGTAAATTTTTTTGTCGCACGTCTGGGACGAAACCAGCACAAAGCACACAAAAAAGCAAAAAAGAGCAAGAAAATACAGAAAGTACTGCAAAAAGTGGAAATGACAGGCTAGCCGACATTAAATTGTGAATATCCAGCAAATATTGAGGTGGTTGTGACAGCTAAGTGTCATTAATTTGATGAGATACAAGGAGAATGACATCGTGCTTTTTGGTCCGATCAGCCGTCCTCAGCATAACTACCATAACTGTGTTGACATGTACAACCCACGTATCGAGCTACTGAGTTAATGAAAGAATGCATCAACCAAGGATCCCATGTGATCGATTAGACATCGACCTCCGATCACATGACGACTGAAGGATGTAGAGGTGCGTATAAATACATGGCTTCACCAATAAACAAACTTTTATGCACAGAGAGAGAGTAGAGAGAACTAGAGCCGAGATTTTATAGAGCCGAAGCTTGTCACTAAGTAAGCCAACACCCATGGTAATAGAGATCCCTAATGAGAGCGAGCTATCTGATGCAATTGTTCTCTCAAGTTGCCCAATTAAGGAAGAGATAGAATCACTCGAGATACAACAACTAGAGAAGCAACTAGAAATCGACCCAATGGCACAAATGAGGAAGAAACCTACTCATGTGGCTGCCCCTACCAATATCCCAACCCCTGGTTCATTCCCTATATCGAACCCAGTTCAAAGACCACCAATTGCAGCTGCACAACCAGTCATGGAGACGAGACGGGTTGGCGAGAGAGCAGCAGGAGAGGCGTTCGGACAACCAGCATCATGGAAATGCAAGGCTAAGGCCATTGTGTACAACCCTAGGAAAGAACCAATGGAGGAAGAACTAGAGGAGGAGGCCCTCATGGATGAGTAGTCACCACCTCACAGAGACGCGAGTGCCAGGAGGGAATAAAAAAACTTCCCACACTATGTTCGGACCTGGAGAGTTGATGCGGAGGAGGTGATGCTTCCAAAGAAATCATCCACATTTTTAGTCTCACCTCGAATCCCTAACGATGTACCACTACAGATGAATCTAATTCCAAATATCACCAGGTTCGAATTTGAAGATGTCGACACTCTCCTATAGTTTGGCTTTGAAATAAGCAACTACATGACTACAAATCAAGCTAGACCGACTAAGGTGCAGGTCCTAGCACCGATGCAGTGGGCTACTGGTGTCTCCAATGCAGGACTATTGGACTTGTTGTTCATGTCGCATTTTGACCACAATATACAAGTTAATGCCTATGTGAAACGGCTTCTGGTCTGTTTCCATAGAGGAAACCTATGGCTCGATCAACCATACCTGGTCACCATCGAGCTTATTTCTTCAATCACAGGTCTGCCAAATATAGGAAAAGACCCCATGCCCTATTTGAACCACAAAGACACCACCAAGATGAAGTAGAAGTATAACCTTTAGCGCGCAAGGAGGGGATTTTGGATTGCCCCTATTGAGGATAGCATAATGCGTTTCACCACAAAACTCCTCTCTTGTAAACTGTTGTGTAAGATGATGCCAACTGAATGTACTGCTGGAGCAGTAGAGATTACAGAACTATGTGGACAAGGAGTGATTTTCAATTTGTCGCATTTTCTGCTCAATGAACTGATAGATGATGCGTAGTAGGCATAGGAGGACCCTAATCACAAATTTCACTACTTCTAGATGCTCATCCTGATATTTTTCATTCTGTGGTCCAACCCGCCGAACTACCAACAAATGGATGTCCCACTAATTTGCCTTGGCTCAAAGTACCAAAACTTATGGGACAGGAAGAAGAACAAGGCCCACCAAATGGATAATAACATCAAGTTTTTTATGCACGCTGAGGTGTTGCATGACATTATCCGGTGAACCCACATAATATGACGCGCGACAGTGCACATGTATGCGGCCTTCATAAATTTCCATGCTGGAGCACATAATATGATTTTGGAGTCAAAGAACAACCCAACAAAACAAGCACAAAATGCAGGGTTCATGATCACTAATGTTGATGTGGACGCAATTTTCCAAGAGTGGTTGGATGAATGGCACGACCCACTGGCAGAGCCACTTCCTAAATAACAACACCAAGAAGACCCACAAGCGAACCAAGGAAATGGTCAGGATAATGGACAAGGAAACGATGGAGGTGATGACCAAGATAATTATTCTCAAGAAGAGGAAGAAGAAGATAATGATGGTGGCTCTGATGATGATGATTCAGAGTGCACATATAGTCGGGAGAATGTCATGACCTAAGAGAAAATGCAGCAACAAGGATAGGAGCTAGTGCACAAGAAGAGGAAAGCTAGAAAAACATCTAACATGGATACCTTGACTGAAGAGGATATTTTCATGCTAACAGATGCTATAGCTAAGGTTGCCAAGGAAAGCCTCATCGTTCTAAAGATGCAGTAGGTAAGCATAGATGATCAATTTGGAAACCACCTTACTAAGTTGGTAGATACCATTAATGAGGTCAAATCCACTGTTGAGGATGAGATATATGGTGTGGATCCCAGTGTTCCATTAATCACACCAGATCTAGTGCCATCAATCAAAGTATAGATCTAGGGGTGCACACTAGAAATCAGGACAGAGACGAGTGCATTTGATGATATTGTAAAGGAGTTTGACACATTGCACATAGACTTCTCCAAGTTAGCATTGAGTGAATCCTATGCTTTAAACGGGTAGCTGCGACAGAAATACGGATGAGGGATATTGTTGTTTCCTAACAGGAAACTAAATAACAAAGGAAGGAAAAGGAGCGCAAGGCCCTCCTTAGGGAAAAACAGCAAGAAATCGAGGCACGTGAGAAAATCCACGTTGCACTAGCAGATACCATTAAGGTGCAGTCGTCAAGTTCCCACCAAAAGAAGTCCAGGAAGATGAAGATTCATTAGCTAAGGTTTCTCGGTTGTCGTGGATTACAATGGAGGTAAACAAGCAATTTGAGGAGCTTCAAGCCATGAAGGTACCAAGCACACCTCCTGAGGTGCTTGAGGAATGCAATAATGTAGCATCTAATGATTTTACGAAGATATGCGATGGATAAAATCTCTGTACTAAGGAAGTTGAAGTCATTTCCACTATATGGGAGGCACTTCTAGAAGATGAGACAGGAGAGAAGATCAAGGAAGATGCGCAGTAAGATGATTAGAAAATCATTGTTGCGAAGGAAAGAATGAAGAATATCTCGATGTAGGAGAAGGTTACTAAGATCATTGAGATCAAACAACTTTAGTAGGAATCTGAAGCCCTGCATGACTGAGGGTGCACTAGGAATTAGGAGGTGGAAACATATCAGTCGAAAGTAGTGCGGGTGACAGGGCTTATTTAGCTTATGTAGCCAAAGCTTCAACATATTGTGCACTCGCTAGAAGTAGCACTGTTGAAACACATCAATTCCAACCAAGCGGATAAATTAGAGAAACAAGCTAAGGAAGTTAGCATAGATGTCATTTGGGTGCGACAAGTTTTGGAGGAATTACAGGACAACGTTGGTCTTGTGGCGCAACTGGCACCAGAAACATAAGTGTTGATGTATATGTAACTTCGAAATGTATTTCACTTGTATTTCTTATATATTGTAACCCGATGTTTATTCTGGGATGTACTTGAGTTATGTCATGCCCCGATGTTCCTATCGGGAAGTTCTATCATGTAAACAAGTCATTTCAAGTCATTTTGGGTAACCCTCCTATTGTCTAAGGGTTAAAGTCCCTGTAGTTCCGGGGCACTAGGGTTATTAGACTCTCCTAGTAGAGGTCGTCCCTAGTAGGGTTTTAGTCATGTCAGGATTAGTATAAATAGAGAGTTGGAATCTCTATTTATCACACAACTCATACACACTCAAGTGTAGCGCATAGTTGAGGAAGGAGAAGACACTGGGGCTGGACAAAAAGAAGGTTATTGCTGTCGGGAGATCACTTATTGTTTTGAGGCTTTTCTATTTTGGTGTTGATTCTATCTCTGAGGAAGTTGCGGGGTTTTCACCATTTATGGTTTCCCCAAGGATAAACACTGTGTTCATTGTCTCTTATGTTTGATTGATGTACTTGTTATTCTCTCAGTAAATATCCTAATATAATGCTAGCTTAATGATGAAATTCTAACATGGTATCAGAGCTGATCTGAGAAGAAGACACTATGCAACTATGAGAACTAGGGCTTCCTAGTTTGTGGATCTTCCTACACATATTTTTAGCAAAATTAAGGTGGAATAAATCTCCTCCTTAGGGCGCATCTTTCTATCAAAGTAGAATCCAATTCTGAGGTTTTTCAGTTTTGGAACCAACACTACTGCCGAAAATTAGGGCTTTTCACAGAAGAGGAATTTTTCAGTGAGCCTAGGCTCGGATTGATCTCCTCCCCAAAATCAAAGTTAGGGATAAATTTCAAGGCATTTGGGTGGACAGATCTCCAGAAAAGCAAAACCCTAATTTGCTACTGAACCAGCACTGCAGGATTTCAGCTCCAAATCCAGATCCGACATCTTGACCTAGTAAGATCTAAATCTTTTGTATTTCCATTTGATATTCTCAGTTTAAGATGTCTCATCATACCAAGCTTGATGAAAATCTTGAGGGAGCTGATAACTTTCGATCTTGGAAGTATAGGATCTCCTTGGTCCTGGAAGAGAATGAGTTGGACTCCTATGTCAATGAGGAGGTTCCAGTGCCAGAGGGAGATGAGGATAAGGCCTTTCATAAGAAGAAGTTGGTTATGGAAAAGAGAATCATTGTTGATTCTATCAAGGATCATCTCATACCACAGGTGTCCTCCCTCAAGACACCTAAAGCTATGTTTGATGCCCTAACCAAATTGTTTGAAGGGAAGAACATAAACAAGAAGATTACTTTGAGAAACCAATTGAAGAATGTGAAGATATAGAATGTTGAGACTATTCAGTCTTACTTTACAAGGGTTTCTCAGATCAAGGAGCAACTAGAAGCAGTAGATGAATAAGTGGAAAATGCAGAGATTGTGATGACCACCTTGAATGGTCTCCCTATATCATGGGACTCTTTCATTCAAGGAATCTATGCCAGAAAGAAGTTAGTTAAGTTCAAAAGACTATGGGAAGAATTCTCTCAAGAAGAAGCTTGGATAGCAGCTTGAGAAGAGAAGATGGGTAGTGAAAATATCAAGCTCTCATAGTTCACTCCAAGAAAAACAGGAAGAGCAATTATCACTCCAAAAGTAATATATCACACTCTAGAAAAGATCTAAATACTATTAGATGTTACACATGTGATGAGAAAGGTCACATATCCAAATTCTTCCCTAACAAAAGAAATCTGAGGAAGAAGGGAAGCAAGAGAAGACATCATGCCCATGCTATAGAGGATGATGAACCTTACACAAAGAGAATCAAACAAGAGAGTGATGACTCTTCAAGTGAGGATGCATATGTTCTAATCTCCACTCTCATAGGAACTGTTTCACATGGAAGCAATGATTGGCTTATAGACAGTGGTGCTTCCAAGCACATGATGGGATTCAAAGGATCATTTGTGAATCTATATAAACATGAGTCACCTCACAAGGTAAAACTTGGGGATGACTACCACTATCCCATAAAAGGTAGTGGTGAATCCTCCTACAAGCTAGACTCTGGAAAGTATATGAAAATGAAGGATGTTTTATTTGTACTAAGACTAAAGAAGAATCATCTCTCCATATCGGCACTGGATGCAAAATGCATGAGGGTTGCATTTGTAGATGGCCAAGTCCTAATGTGGTCAAGAGGAAAGACTATTGACGATGCAATAGTAATTGGAGAATAATAAGGAGGATTATACAAATTTAAGGGCCATCCAGAACAAGATTTGGTCCATGACACGGTAGAGCCAAATGAACTTTGGCACAGAAGGATTGCACATGTGCATTATAGAGCACTACCACTTCCAAGCAAAGTTGTTGAAGGTCTTCCAGAAATTCAAGAAAAACATGAAGGGGTATGCAAAGGATGTGCGAAAGTAAATAATACAGAGAAGACATTTCCAAGTAGTGAGAGCAAGGCAAAAGGAATATTGGAAATCATCCACTCTGATGTATGTGAACAAATGTCATCAAGTTCACTAAGCGGGTATGTATACTATGTTTCTTTCATTGATGACTTTTCTAGGAAGACATGGATTTACTTCATGAAGAACAAAGATGAATTTTTCAGCAAGTTCAAGGAATTCAAAGCCTTGATCGAGAACCAGACTGAAAAGAAGATCAATACTTTTCGATCAGACAATGGAAGAGAATTCACTTCAAATGAGTTCAAGGAACTATGTAAGGACTCAGGGATTAAGAGGGAGTTGTCCACTCCTTACAATCCATGACAGAATGGGGTTGCAGAGAGGAAGAATAGAACTATCATGGAAGCTGCAAGAGCTATGCTTCATGATCAAGATCTTCCTATGCATCTTTGGGCAGAAGCAACCCGAATAGCAGTGTATGTACAGAACCATACTCCACACAGAGTACTCGAGAACAAGACTCCTGAAGAATTATTCTCTGGCAAGAAACCAGAAGTCATCCATCTCAGAATATTTGTCTGCCCTGTGTTCATACACATTCCAAGAGAGAAGAGAACAAAATTAGATCCTTCAGGAAAGAAGGGTATATTTATGGGATACTCTGAAAGCTCAAAGGATTACAGAATATACTTCCTAGGGTTCAAAGAGATTGACATCAGCAGGGATGTAACATTTGACAAAGATTTAGCCTACATCAAATCCAGAAAGAAACATGCTAAAGAACCTGAAGAAGAAGAAGCTCCAAGAATTCATGATACAGTCATGAACGAAGAAACTCAAGAAGAAGATCAAGAATTTGAAGAACCACAAAGACTTGTAGATCCACCACAGGAGAAGAATCCTCATAAGAGGAAACCTGCTTGGGTACGAGAGATTATCCAAGGTGCAGAAAGTAATGGGGTTCTAGAAGAGAATCTCAGAGAAACAAAGAGGACCAGATCTTGTTCCAGTTATGTAGATTTACTATGTGACTTCATTGATAAAGAACCTTCCAAATATGAAGAAGTGGCAGAATGGAAAGAATGGAAGGATGCGATGATTGAAGAGTATCAACCGATCATGAAGAATGATGTTTGGGATGTTATCCCAAGACTAGAAGGGAAGTCAATTGTAACTTCCAAATGGATCTACAAGATCAAGCATGCTGCAGATGATAGCATTGAAAAGTATAAGGCAAGATTTGTGGCTTGGGGATTCTCTCAGAAAGAAGGAATAGAATATGAAGAAACCTTTGCACCTGTAGCCAGATACACTTCCATTAGATCGGTACTTGCTTTGGCTGCAGTGATGAAATGGAAGATACACCAAATGGATGTCAAGACTACTTTCTTGAATGGTGTAGTAGAAGAGGAGGTGTATGTGGAGCAGCCACTCAGTTTTGAGACACATGATAGGGAGTTTCATGTGTGTAAACTGAAGAAAGCCTTGTATGGTTTGAAACAGGAACCCAGGACATGTTATGGAAAAATTGACAGCTTTCTATCTAGTTTGGGCTTTACCAAGAGTAAAGCAAATTCCAACCTTTACTACAAGGTGGAAGATGGAAACCCGATGATATTTCTACTATATGTAGATGATCTGTTTGTGACAGGTATGGATGGGTTGATTGTTGATATGAAGAGAAATCTTGCTACTGAGTTCGAGATGAAGGACTTGGGAATGATGTATTATTTCCTAAGTATGGAGGTGTGGCAGACTATAGATGGAATCTTTCTTGGACAAGGAAAGTATGCAGTAGAGATCTTGAAGAGATTTGGGATGATGGACTACATTAACCAAACCTATGGCATCAAACCTGAAGCTATTGAGTGATGCTTCATTAGAGATAGTTGATGCCACGATGTATTGTCAGATGATTAGGTCCTTGATGTACCCGACAAACACGAGACCAGATATTTGCTTTGCTATGAACACCTTGAGCCAATACTTGACAGATCCGAGACATGTTCACTTCATTGCTGCAAAGCATATTCTGAGGTACCTAAAGGGTACAGTTGATTACGGGCTCAAGTATAAGGCTGATCAAAGGATTAACCTGGAGGGTTATGTTGATTCAGATTGGGCAGGCAGTGCCATCAATAGGAAGAGCACTTCATGGTGTTGCTTCAGTATGAGATTAGGTGTGATTTCATGGTTTAGTAGGAAGCAATCCTGTGTGGCACTGAGTACAGCTGAAGCAGAGTATGTTTCATTCTGTTTAGCTAGTTGTGAGGCAGTATAGCTTGTGACAACCAAAGTTATGTAAAGTTGTCAGAGAATCCAGTATTACATGACAAGTCGAAGCATATTGAGATCAAGTATCACTATATCAGGGATATGGTACAGAGAGTAGCAGTGAAGCTCCAATATGTTGCGACAGATGAACAGATAGCTGATGTGTTGACTCGGCCATTGGCTAGGGTGAAGTTTGAGTACTTCAGGGAGAAGCTTGGTGTTCTCTAGATCGAGGTTCTTCCTAAGAGGAAGTGATGTGTCCGTGCTGAGCCATTCTAACATGGTGAGAGGATTGGTTCCTTCCATGATCAGATGTAAGTGCTGTGCCATTCTGACATGGTGAGAGGATTGGTTCCTTCCATGATCAGATGTAAGTGTTGTGCCATTCTGACATGGTAAGAGGATTGGTTCCTTCCATGGTTAGATGTAAGAGCTGTGACATGGTGAGAGGATTGGTTCCTTGCATTGTCAGGTATACGTGGATGCCACATCCAGCATGAAAAAGGGCTGGCTCTGTGAAGACACATCTAGTATGAAAAAGGACTAGCTCTATGTAGATGCCACATCCAGCATGAAAAAGGGTTGGCTCTGTGAAGACACATCTAGTATGAAAAAGGACTAGCTTTGTGTAGATGGCACATCCAGCATGAAAAAGGGCTGGCTCTGTGAAGGCTCATCTAGTATGAAAAAGGACTAGCTCTAAGTAGCTGCCACATCTGGTATGAAAAAGGACCAGCTCTGTGATGCCTCATCTGGTATGAAAAAGGACCATCTCTATGATGCCTTATCTAGTATGAAAAATGACTAGCTCTGAGAAGCATCATCTAGTATGAAAAAGGACTAGCTCTAAGTAGTTGCCACATCTGGTATGAAAAAGGACCAGCTCTGTGATGCCTCAGCTGGTATGAAAAAGGACCAACTCTGTGATACCTCATCTAGTATGAAAAAGGACTAGCCCTGAGAAGGCTCATCTAGTATGAAAAAGGACTAGCTCTGTGTAGCTGCCACATCTGGTATAAAAAAGGACCAGCTCTGTGATGCCTCATCTGGTATGAAAAAGGACCAACTCTGTGATGCTTCATCTAGTATGAAAAAGGACTAGCTCTGAGATGATACATCCAGTATGAAAAAGGACTGGATCTGTAGAGGTTCCTATGTTGAGAAGAATCAAGAGATAGCACCTGTGATGATGCCCAGTGATGATCTAGATCCAATGATGATGCCCAGTGATGATCCAGATCCAGTGATGATGTCCCATGATGATCCAGATCGAGTGATGATCCAGATCTGATGATGAAGATGACTTGAAGATGAAGATGACTCGAAGATGAAGATGACTTGAAGATGAAGAAGACTTGAAGATGACGAGGACTCGATGATGATCCAGAAGATATAGAGAAGAAGACTTGTGCTGAAAATTGTGTCAAAAGAATACCTTCCTAGTTAAGAGGGAGTGTTAATGTATATGTAACTTCGGAATGTATTTCACTTGTATTTCTTATATATTGTAACCCAATGTTTATTTCAGGATGTACTTGAGTTATGTCATGCCCCGATGTTCGTATCGAGAAGGTATATCATGTAAACAAGTCATGTCAAGTCATTGTGGGTAACCCTCCTATTGTCTAAGGGTTAAAGTCCCCGCAGTTCTGGGGCACTAGGGTTATTAGACTCTCCTAGTAGAGGTCGGCCCTAGTAGGGTTTTAGTCATGTCAGGATTAGTATAAATAGAGAGATGGACTCTCTATTTATCACACAACTCATACACACTCAAGTGTAGCACATATTTGAGGAAGGAGAAGACACTGGGGCTAGACAAGAAGAAGGTTACTACTGTTGGGAGATCACTTACTATTTTGGGGATTTTCTATTTTGGTGTTGATTCTATCTCTGAGGAAGTTGCAGGGTTTTCACCATTTATGGTTTCCCAAAGGATAAACACTGTGTTCATTGTCTCTTGCGTTTGATTGTTGTGCTTGTTATTCTCTCAGTAAAGATCCTAATATAATGCTAGCTTAATGATAAAATTCTAACAATAAGTTTTTGGGGGAAACATGAATTTTTGCGGCATAAAATTTTGTGGAGAAGTCCCTTTTTTCTTAGTGGCTTGAGACAAGCCACATGTGAGTGTTGGGGGCCTGTTGGGCCAAGAAAATGGCCAAGAAAAAAACACAAGGAATAAGAGGAAGTGCAAGAAAAAGTGGAAAAGTGCACGTGCGACAACGTAAAAATAGGTCAGGAATGAAGGAACCAGCGTAGGAAGATAAAACATGCATGCGACGGAGGAAGAATAGAAGGGAAGCTGCGATGAGGAAGGAATATCTGAGTCAATGGAAGAGGTAGGTAGAAGAGTTAAAGCTGTATAGGCAGAAATCAAGGAAGACGTTGGAAGGACGAACCAACGGAAGATGGAAGGACAATTTTTTTGGCTAGTTATGACCAATACAGGAAAGCTGAAAGGAGTTTCTACGGCTAGTTAAAGCTATGGTTAATGTCTTCCAGGACTTTCACAACTAGGTATGGGCCAAAATTTATGTAACAAAGATATTTTGTAAGTTGTTGAGTCTATAATAACTGAGTTGTACTCATTCAACCCTATGTGGTCTCGTAGATGCTATAAGTAGGAGAAACTCTCTCTGTATAAGTATTTAGAAGGCCATGTAAGTTAGGTAAGTGGCTATATAGTAGAAGTAGAAGGTTATTGAGTTGCAGATCTTCCAGCTATGTGCGTAGACTGCAAGTAGAGTAGAAGAGTTGATCTGGGCTCTGTGTGGATCAATAGGAGTAGATAGAAGAATAAACTAGAGCACATGAGAGAAAGAATATTGATTCAAAAAGACATATCTTAAGAATAGTCTACAAGTTGCAGACTACAAGGTGCTATATCCATTTCTCATGCCAAATGAAGAGCACCTTGGTGGTTTTTTTTAGATGGGATTCCACATTATTTCTTGCGTTATATTGATAAGTTTTCTTGAATGGTGAATGTTATATGAATATTTGCTTACCTTGCATTATTACAGTTACTGTTGAATGTATGTCACAATATGATTTATCAATGAATGAATGAATGTTCAAAGAGTTTAATGGAATGGTATGTATGAGTTCATGGTTAAACTGTTAAGTAAAAGTGTAGCCACACCATTGCACCAGTTGTTGGTTCATGAGGACAAGGTCACATCGCGCACCAATTCCGACACTTCGTTGTGATGCCATTGCGTATTAGTAAAACTTCGTCATGTCTCCTTTGTCGAGCTCCTTGGTCACGCACCAAGGGACTATAATACCTCTTCAACTATGGAAACATGGTTCTGGTAGTTACCCATTAAGATATCTCAGGTGAGACTGCACCTGCTTCGCAGGTGTTGCCAACTGAGCTTGCTCTGTCGAGCTAATGTGTTTGGGTGTCATGTTGGTATTGTGTTGAGTGATTGAACCATGAACCAATAAAAGAAGAATAAAGAGGCCAACAAAGCCCACTAGATTGCATAAATAAAGGAGGAAAGGAATGCACTGAAGAGACGTATCAATCTTTGTGATTTTAGCATTCGCCCTGTGTGATTTTAGCTCTTTGATGGATTCCTTCCATATTTTTTCTGCATAAGAACATACAGAAAACATGTGGTATCTTGTTTCCTCTTCCGAATGGAATAAAACACACCATATCGATCCATGCCATCCTCATTTTCTAAGGTTCTCCCATGTTAAAATATTATTTCTCAGCCAACCATAGGGTAATTTTCACCTTGAGAGGACCTTCATTTTTTCATACTTGATTCCACCATCCCTCCCTTCCCCCCTGGTGTTGTTCTAAAGCGCAATTCTTGTAGTGTAGCTTGGCCATGAATTCCCCCGTTGCTTATGTTTTAGTCCACGCTAGTTTATATTATGCACCTTCTTCTAGATAAATATAACAGGATTGTAATAGTGATACATGCTCATTCCATTCCTCCTTGAGCCCGCCTTTTAGACCTAATCCTTTAGCGTTTTTCCAAATCATTTTCCGTTGTAATGTGAGGGAGCAGGCCTGACTGAGATTAAATATCCCAAGGCTTCTAATTTTTTCAAGTAATGCAATATAAATCTTGTAACTTTCCCCTGCTCCTACCTAGGGATCTTCCCCTATACGAACTTCCTTCCCGCTCCCTATGGACCAAGCAATCTAGTTTCCTACTTGAGGGAAAGTGAGTACAAAGGCCTTCCATCCAATAGATCCATTCTTAAAATATTTATCGTATTTTCTTATCCATTATTTGATGGACGAATTTGGACAATAATTGGAGACCAGGACCTTAACCCAAAAGGAGATAGGATTTTGAATTAGTCTTCACAGGGCTTTTGCTGCCAGGGATTGACAAAAAATAAATGGATTCTTTATTCCCCAACCACTAAGTTCCTTTAGATTAGCCAATGTTTTCCATTTGGCTAGTGGTATTCGCTTCGAATGCTTGCTCATGATCCATAAAAAGGAGAAAAACTTTTTTTTTTGAATTTTCTGAACAAAACCTTTTGGAATATACGTATTGTAGCCCGATATATAGGTATCCTTTGTAAAACTACCTTGAGCAGAACCAGTATTCCTCCTCTTGACAGGAACTTGTTTTCCCAACATCCAATTCTTCCTTCAATATTTTTGTATAACCATAGCCAATCCTTGAATGAATAAGCATTAGGTTTAAGAAGAAACCCTAAATATTTAAATCCTTCTAAAAGTGGCTTTGAAATATAAGGAATTTATGATCTTAACCTAATTTTTACCATTTTAGGGATATCATTTTCTGAGAGAATGAACTTTTCTACGTTTATGTGCATTCCTATAGCCTTTTTGTATAGATCCAAGATCTGTTTAGCTCCCCTAAAGTTATCCCACTTTCCTTCACCCATCATCACCACATCATCCACGAACAAGATGTGGGAAATTTATTCAGAGCTCGCGACCATTATCCTTTTGTAGGATTCAACCCTCTTGGCATGTTGAATTAATTTTCTTAGAGAATCTGCTATCAGAAGGAACATAAAGGGGGAGAGAAGGAACCCCTGCCTTAAACCTCTTGAATGTCTAAAGAATCTAGATGGTGACCCATTGATAAGAAACACAAAGTTTGCATACTGTATACACCCCATTATTCAATTAAGTGTCTCTACGGTGAATCTAATTTGAATCAACAACAACCTAAGGAAAGTCTAATTGACTCTGTCATAGGCCTTTGATAGGTCTAACTTTAACAAAAAATATTCTCTTCTTCTTGTTAATTTTATGGATATCCTCTTGTGTTAATGAGACTGCATTGTGAATTTGAGGATTGATTAGGAAGCAGAACTATTAATTTGATATAATGTCATTGAGGATCGGATTAAGAAAATGTGCTATTATTTTTGCAAAAATTTTATAAACCACATTGCAGCACGAAATTGGCCTAAAATCCTCGAAGGAGGAAGAGTTTTGTTTTTGGGGAATGAGGGATAAAAAGGTTGAATTTAGAGAGCCCAACACCTTCCCTGCTCTTTGATATTCTTGGAAAACCTTTAACAAGTCTAATTTTATCAATTCAAAAAAACCTTGATAAAATTCTATGGTGAATCCATCGGGGCCAGGACCCTTACCTTTTTGGAAGGAGTAAATTAATTTCTCCAATTCCTCTTCTGTTACTTCTTATGTCATGGAATTGTTCATCTCTTCACTTATCAATTTCAGAAATAGGCTTAGAAATTTCAAGATCTCTTGAATATGTCAGCCTTCTAGTTATGTGAAGAGGTGTTTGAAGTGCCTCTCCCCCGCCTCCACTTTTTATTTTAAGGAGTATACCATCTCCCCATTCGAGTCATTAATTTTTGAGGTTGTATTTATATTTCTCCTATGCGTTGCATGTCAGTGGAAAAAATTATTTTTGTTGACTCCTTCCTTGATCCAAATGGCCCTACTTTTTAACCTCAAAATCTCAATTAGAGGAAATTTCAACTCAAAATGGGCCTCCTAAGAAAAATAATAAAATAATATTTATTAATTTTGGAGGAAGAAAAGAAAAAAACTACTTTTTTTGTTCGTATTTTCGACATATGTCCCTGTGATTTTACTCAAATTCAAATCGAGAGAAATCCCTCAATGCGAAATTAAATTCCACAACCAATAAGTACCCACTCGGCATACTTTTGACAGATCCTGCTAGTCCAAAAACAATGAAAAAACATGATGATGACATCATCATCACATTTTTTATGTCATCATCATGTTTTGCCGGAATTTCTTGTTTTTGGGGTAGCAGGGTCCTTCAAAATTATGTCGAGTGGGTACTTGTTGGATGCAGAATTTAATTTCAAATCCAGGGAGCTCTCCCGATCGAAATTTTAGTAAAAACACAGGGAGATATGTCGAAAATACGAACAAAAAAAGTAGCTTTTTTATGATACCTATCCCCAAATTTATATTAAAAAATTGTTTGAGACCTATATGGTATTTCAAATTTAAATCAATTTCATTGGCTAACACATGATGACATGGAACTTGAATTATGGTTAAAAGTCCCATTTTGAGTTGAAATTTCCTCTAATGGTCCTCCTTTGCTAGTAACTCTTCTCGCTTTAACTCATACTCCCTTACCTCCTTTAATTGTTCCTCTGAGAATGCTCCAAAGCTATTGAGGCTGTAAATATTCCTAAGATTATTTTCCACTTCTTTTAGTTGACTCTGTTGATTGGCTATGAAGATCTTGGCCCATTTCTTTGTCTCCTTCTTTGGTCTTAGTAAATTCTCTGAGAATTGTTTCATAAAGGAGACATTGGGGGTATCTTCTAAAGGGATCCAAGTATCAGCTACAATATTATGATATTCCTCTTCTTGGAGCCACAACGAGAAGAATTTGAAAGGAGAGACAAGTTTTTGTTCTTGTCCTTGTAGCCATAAATTAATTGGGAGGTGATCAGATAACCCTCCAACCTCTACCTAGGTTTTTTCAATAATAGGCCTTGAAAACAAATTCTTTGAAATCACAAATCTGTCCAACCTTTTGGAAAATGCTTGTTCCCAACATATGTTGTTCCACTAAGTCAGAGTTAGTTTTAGTGGTTGTAGATCCACCAATTCCTTTGAGTCAAACAATGAGGCAAATAAATCACTAATACAATCTTGTCTTGCTCAATCTCCCAGGTTTCTTTTTATGATAAGGTGAGATTCAAATCCCCACCCATTATCATATTTTTAGGTTCCATTAAGACAAAAGAGAAGAAAGATTCCCAGAAAACCTTCCTATTCTAATAAGGGCCATAGACATTTTAAAAGGAATATAATTCCCCAAAACTTTTTTCTTTCAACACTATTTTCAGCACTGTATTTTGATTCTCTGTGACAATTTGAAGAAAATCAGGGCTCTAGGATGTTATGAGTCCCCATGAGTGTCCTTTTGAGCTAATGTGCGTAAAAGACTAGTCTTTAATCCAAGCTTCAAGGACTTCCTTTTCTTTCTCTCCCTCCATCATGGTTTCTTGTAGGAGAATGATCATGGGTGTTAACCCAAAAAATACCTCACTCAGCTCTCCATGACCTACACCACCCAAGGACACCATTTCACAACCCTCCATTAGACCCCCACACCCTCAAAAATGCTTAAGGATGAAGAAAAGGGATTAAAACCCCCAAAAAGGAGCCTAAAATATTCCCCTATGAGCTAAAGCCCCCCAAAAGGGGCTAATACCCTAAAAGAAGCTAAAATTAGGGTGGAAGGGGATAAAATCCCAAAAAAGGGGCTAAAGCCCAGACCAAGGGCTTAAAACCCTAAAACCCCCAAAAAGATATAAAAGGAGGGTGGGGGGTCACTCTCAAAACACTTCTCCCTTGCATACTATTATGCTGCCTGCGGATGCCTTGAGACCCTTTGTCTCTCAAGCCACCCACACTCCCTCTCCTCCATCTCCATTAAACCATAGCTCCCCCATCCAAGAGAGGTGCTTTTTCAAGCTAGGGTATGGTGGCCCAATTCCACACAAAGAGAAGGTATAGCTTGTTAGTTTTTGTTTTTATCTAATGATTTCTTTGATTTCTAATCCATGATTTCATTTGCAAGTTTATTTCCTAACTTGTTTTGTAGGTATTTCGGTTTACTGTAGCTTAATGATTGTTTCCAGGTTATTGGAAGCGAAACCCTAACCTTTATTTGCAGAGGGGTTCTCCATATTTCTCTTCCATCTTTATTTTCATTACTGCTCTTTACATTCCATTTTTCTTTTCAGTTTTTCCATAAGAAGGAACCTACTTTTCTATCCTATAGACAGAAGGGAGCCATTCCTGCCCCTATAGCAGGGAGAAATCCTTGCTACAAAACTAGCGACCATACCAGGTCGATCCCACAAGATCCCTAGTCCAAATTTTTAAAATTTCAAGTTTTTCAAGTTTTGCCCTAGTTTTTAAAATTTCATGTCAAATTTAGTTTAGAACTAGTTTATTTCCAGTTATTATTGTTTCCGAAGCCTCTACTAGGAAAATCCGAGTCAATTTGGCCATAGTACAGGTTACTGTTGGCTGGATCTGACTTAGGATCAGAAAAAATCCAAATCCGGGGCAAGTCGCACTTTTCTGGCCTGAACAGGGGATGAAGGAGCACTTAATGGCCTAACAAGTGCACCCTGGGCACACTTAATCTCTTGAAAGGTGTGACTTCACTCAGAAACATAGACCACAACTATCTATGAAATTTGTGTGACCCCCTCACATGTTTCTGAAAAAAATTTGCAACCCCCTTGCCAAATTTGATCAGAAATGTGCAGTCTATCAGTCAGAGGTTAAATTTTAGTTTAATAGGGACTATCTGTGCAGCTCTGCCTCCTCTATCTAGCATACTAGTTTAATTTCAATTGTTGTTTTAATTTCCTGTAATTGCATCAACAAACAAAGTGCAAATTCAAAGTAAATTTTAATGGCTTAATTAAATGAATGTAGCTTAACTAAAACCAACCTAAAACTAATTGTCTTGCTTACCCTTCCTCCTCTACCTATTCATCACCCTCCGGGGTATTCTGGGATACGACGAAGGGCAAGCTCATATAGACCTAGGCCCTTCATTGAATATTTTTCTAAACCATTAAAATCGGATGACCTGGAAGGTAGAGGGGGTAGACGAGGGCTTCTCATGATGCTAAGTATCCTCCCTGTTGACCAACCTTGCATCTGGGAGGTGACCTATGGATCTACGGATGGGCTTAGTCCCATTGTGTTGAGAGCCCAACACCTTCTCTTGGTTGAAGAGGAATATCAGTGTGAGGTAGTCATCTAGTTAGGCCATAAACATTCAGGGTTAAAAACTGTATTTGTTTACAAGTTTCTACTTATTCATTGCATGCACAACAATGATATGAAATCTGCCACAATATGATGAATTCATAAACCATTTTCAGCTACCAAATACCAGAAAGACAGACAAACAAATACACCATACCAAGTAATCAACCCAACTCAGTTCATGACGCTGAGAGAGCCTTAAAATTGATCAATTTACAATAAGTACAAACAAATCTGTAGTCTTTGAGGACATAAGTCCCTGACTACTTCAATTGTGGAAAGTACTTGGGCTCTTCCCAGAAACTCATTGTGAGGAGTACCACAGGAACCCCAAAGTAGTTGGCCACTGAGAGGAATTGCCAAGCGAAATGGGCAACAACCCCTTCCAATTGAGTAGAAACACCTGTGAGGAAAAATCCAAGCACTGTCTTCTGGCAGTCTTGGTGGCCGAGTGACCACCTACAGCCAATAGGAAGCCACTGAAACTGGGGTCCAAACATCATTCCCATCATTTTGATAAAAAATTAACACAATTGATCCCTCACGCTCTTCCTCATGCCTAAGAGGTGAACCACCACCATTTGGAATGTTGAACCAACATCGTCAAGCATATTCTCAATGGCCTCACACACCATCAAAAGGCCACACAGCCTCTGATTTAGATTCAAACCCATATCAGTCTGAACCAAACCTCCACACAACACCATCAAGCCCCATGGCTAGTGCAAATCCAGATCCATTTTCTGGCATAACCATAGCAAGTGGACCCATGTCCACACCACAACTTGTCACCAACAACCCTGCAGGTGGCCCAAGAACAGTCATGCAAACTGTCATTAGTCAGCTACCACCACCCATAGTGACCAGCTAAGCTGGCCCACTTGCAACACATGGGGGTAGTGGCCCTTCCACACACACTGCCCCTCCTACCACATAGGGGGGTAGTGGATCGTCCACTCACATTGTCCCTACTGCCATACATGGGGAAAATGTCCCAGTCACCCATACTATCCCCCCCACAACACTTGGGGGCATTGGCCCATCCATAATGGTGCCACCGCAAGTGCCCCCAGCTGTGCAGATGCATTATGCACCTGCAAATCCCACCACCATCCCAGCTCCATCCCACATCAAATTGGATTCAAATCTGCCATTCATGGCTCATCTTAACCTGCCTGATTTGGATCAGTTAACAAAAGACCCCATCTGCCACCAATATTTCTTGCCTCCCATGCCAACTAAGCTGCCATCAGACATCCCCAAGTTTGAAGGCAAAGCAAGGGAATGTCCCCAAAACCACATAATGACATTCCATCTATGGTGCTCATCCAAAAGCATCGTAGATGACTCCATCGGGATAAGGCTATTCCAATGCACCCTTATGGGCTCTGCAGCCAAATGGTACATTGAGCTGCCACAAGCTAGGTACCCTGATTTCAATTCCCTAGCTTTCATGTTCCTACAGTAATTCCAACTCCCCATCAGATATGACGAGGGGGTGGAGATCCTTCTATCCTGCCGTCAGAACACTACCACTCATATAACTGACCATATCCATGAGTGGTGACAACACTGCAGCCTATGCAAAATCCAACTTGATGATAGGATCTTCTTGGATTGGTTCCTTAAGACCTTGCTCCCACCCATAGCAAAGGACGTCGCATCCGAGCATCCCCAATCCGAATAAGAGGCCATACTGAAAGATCAATAGTTTGACCTCATCTACGCTCAATTTGGATACCTATACACCGTCATCCAAGATGCTCCCCATGCAAGCACCTCTTACCGTGATGCACCAGGGGCATCTCATGCTACAGATGACATCGTAGGATTAGTCTCTCAACAGCCATAGCACCATTAGAAACCACCATATGTTACACCACAACCGAGCAACACTGCTAATGTTTCTTACCAAAGCCAAGCTCCAGACTACACTAGAATGATGTCCCAGTCCAGAGCAACAACTTCCTACGCACAACCTGCACCACCACAACAGGCTTAGGCCATGGCTTGGCCAACACAGTAGTATGTGGGGCAAATGCCTGGATTTGTGGCATTGCCTCCCACTCAAATATACTATGCACCACCAGTTCAAGTGGTTCAAGCCCCCATCCCTGCTCCACCCACTCTGTTGGGACAAGTGTTCGCACAACAAAACCGTCCCCACCAGCCTGCCCCCAACAACTAGCAAGGGAAAGCTAGAAATAATCAGTCCTGGAACCAAGGAAACAACCAACTGTAGGGAGGCGGTCAACAACCAAACCCTCCCAACAATTCTGCGGCAAACCTGCCAGCTCAAAACCCCCCACGACCAAATGCACCAAGACACAATGCCCTATTGCACACAAACCAACCGTGCACACTCTGTGATGTTTACGGGCACTACACCTTCGAGTGTCCCCTCATGGGTTGAGCTAAGCAGGCCATTCAAAACGAGGTTCAACAAGTCGCCAACGCTGTAAATCAAGCCCAACCTAACCCAACACCATAAAGACCTCCTCCTATGGTGCTTCAAAACCCACTACCAGTCCAAGAATTGGTGGCAACTGCACCCCCTCCCCAAGCTAATCCCAACACTTTAGGGGCACCTCCCATAGCAGAAACAGGTGTTCACCACCTGCTAGCCATGACGACTAAAGAGGTCAACTTACAAACTAGATGGAATTAGTATGGTACCACCACCGAACCCGCTGACACATCAGGGGCCTCAACATCCAAAACAATCAACCTACCTCTTCAGTTACCCCCATTCCTGCACCCCCCCATACGCCGGATTGCCAATAATGCCACGGCTAGAGCTATAGTCAGCTATAGCATTGTGGATTATTTGGCCCAAACACCAACCACCATGTCCGCTCTTGAGGTACTTAAAACATGCCCAATGCAGCGGAAAGCCTTACTAGCCGCCCTTGGGGTAGTAGACCCCTCTGATTCCAAGTTGATCACATTCGACATAGAGAACAGAGAACCACGCATGCCATCCACCATCTCCTTCCAAATCCTGGCATCTATCTGGAACTTGGTTGTGCACCGGTGCATAGTGGATGAGGGGGCATCCATGTGTGTTATGTCTACCTTGGTTTGGCAGAAACTTGGATCACCAATTCTGCAACCATCCTCCACAACTCTGCAGGATTATGATGGACATCCCACTAAATCCCAAGGAATCCTCCCCCATGTCCCCATCACATTAGCCAGGAATACAGTGTTGATTGACATAGAGGTCTTCAATGCTCAACTAGACTATAACCTTCTCCTCGAGAGAAGTTATATGTATGCCATGAGAGTAGTCGCATCAACTGTCTTTCATCTCATGATGTTTCCCCATGAAAGAAAGATTGTGATGGTTGATCAACTCACTTATCATGATCCGCAAGGGTTAACGACACCTGCCAACGTTATCCCTACCATCACCACCATTGAGCCACAAGGGGTGACCGCACACACTAATGTCATCCCTACAACCAAAACTATGGTTGAAAACACACCAGCCTCCCCATTGTTGAATGTGGGCCTTGGTTTGTTTAGTGATACCTCCATGACGGCTCCTTTCCCGTTAGTGTCACCACCACCAACACAAAATGAAACTATGGACTTGTGCATGGTCTCATCAAGCACCGCTACACCCAAACAACAATCACAGCTGTAGCCCCAACCACAACCAGAACATCATCCGTAACCACAACACCAACAACAGCTGCAACATCACTCACAGTAGCAGCATTATGTGCAGCTACAAACACAACCGCATCCCCACATGCAACCATCCAGGTGTTATGTGGGCTCATCCCCAGTCCATACGATTCCCTTCCTCTTCCCCCCACCTGGTGTCATGAGCAAGCCGGTCATGGCCACCTTAAGCTTAACCAACTTTACATTGGGAATTTCGGTGTGGTATCTTGATCCACTGGCTTAACCAACAATGCCCCAGTTTGTTTTAACCCAGATGCAACCCATCGCGGTGGAGTCACACCCTCCACTCAACTCGCAAAATCCAACCGCTGCACCCGCACTTGCACCGCCCCACCTGAAAAGGGCCAAAGGAAAGAATGCCAAAGCGACCGTAGAACCATGAAAAGTCCCACCTTGTGCCATTTGCGAGAAATAGGGCCACCCAACTTAAAATTTCCTTGAAATCCCCATGATCCGTGCGCATTTAGATGCCATGGATACAAACAAAAAAATCCCCGTGGTTGAACTCCCAACTATGACAATAGTCAGAAACAAGGAATTAAGAACAAACCATGCTTGCACCCTTTATAGTTTGTATGGACATTACTCTCACCATTGCCAAGACCTTCCCAAATTTTGAATGGCTCTAGTTGACCTCCGTCAACATTCCCTTGAGTCTGAAATCACCTTGATTGAAGAATTGCACCCCCCATAGCCTTCTTCAGACACCATGTCCATTTACATGATGTCCAGTTCAACTGGCCTGCTTATCTCCACCATCACCGACAGTCCATTAGACCTGTCTCTTCCATTGTTTCCCTAGCCACAGCTGCAACCTTAGTCGTAACCTCAACCTCAGTTACCAAGGAAATAGTGGGGTTCATTCCCACTCAACACGATCCTTTTCCTTTTCATTTTCCTACCATCCGAGATCATGAGTAAGTATGTCTTGGAAACCCACAATCTACAGGATTTCACATTGGGAGATCCTATGTGGTACCTTGAACCACCTACCCTACCTCCAGGTCCATCAAAGACTCCTACCATCTCGAGGCCTACCCCTTTTCCTCCAATAGAGATTGGGGGCAAGGCCACAAAAACCACAACCAATACCATTTACATGATCTCTAGCACTAGTTTCCCTTTCATCTTAGTGGCTATGGAAGATCCACCTGATATATCCCAGCACCACTTACGCGATGACAGAGATATATGTAAGACCGCCTTCAGTTTTACCCCATTCCCTTTAAATCATAGTGTGGAATCAGTTCTTCCCATAAAAGACCAGATTTCGTCATCCCAACTTTCCAATGACCTTTGTCTTGGCAAGGGGCCATACTTCTTCGCTGACTCTGATGGTCGACTCTTGAAGAAGCTATGTAATGGGCTCCACCTGAAGAGAGTCTATGCTTGATATACCCACTATGAGTCCCTTATAGCGTAGTTTTTTCTCTTTCTTGTTTTTCAACATTTTTTAGCACAAGATAGGGGAAGCACCATCAACTGCTAATCCAAATTCCTCCAGAATCAGTTTGAGACACCTCTCACACCTCCGGGCCCAAATGAGACCATCATCTCATGTTTAAAAAGTCAATTTCATGACCATTTCCCACAATTCACCTTGATTTACGAGCCATGACATGATGATGCAAGTGTCTATAGACCTGTACTTGTATCACATTTCTTGACCGCTACTCATGCAAGTTTTTAGGCCACCTCCCACTAAGGAATGTCATTTTTACTTTTATTTTTGTATTTTTAACACATAGTTGTCTTTTCCATTCACCGCACCTTACGCGGACCTTTGTACCACTGTCCACAAAACGATTTCTCTTTCTTGCATGTATTTGGCATATAAGTGCCCCCAGACTTGTACTCACATCGCATGTAGTCAAGTCCATCCACCGCAACACACACACACACACACACTCTTGACCTCTATTTGAGAGCCACCTTGGTTTGTGTGCCTTTGTTGCACCGACTCGTGAGCCTCTACCGCGATATATCCCATGCATGTATTGGTATGTTTGAGAGCCTTCTGCTCCATCCATACTACATGGATGACCTTTGGACCTCTATCCACCGTCCCGACATGGGGCACCGCCTATGCCACCACAATCGGTTGACCACATTGGAGTTTCGTTTAAGCTCTCTTTTGACTCCTTAAAACAATGAAAATATAGCCGACAGCAGCTGCTTCCTTTCCTGCTCACTAAAGTATGGGAAAGGGCATCTACATCGTCTCATTTACCTCCTTTTGTAGACCATTTAGACCATCAATTGAAAAAGACCTCCTTGGCACACTCAAGCCAAGACCATTCCCCTTTGCATACTTTTATGCTTTCTCGGGTAGAGGGGCTACACCATACGGAAAAGCTCACTATCAGTTGTTGTTAAGCTCCTTTCCAGCCATCTCATCAAGAAAATATTGACAAGCAAAATTGGTTTCATTCATGCTCGTAAAAGTATCTAAATGACCATCCAGTCAGTATAGGTTTAACCTTTTTCGGCCTGATTAGACTACCAATGGTAAAGAAGTCTCTCATCCCCTACAGGATGGGAAAGCTCTCCTATGTATACTGTTATCCTTTTTTAGGCACAGGAGACTACCAACAAAAAAGAGCCCCCACTGGAGTCTTCTTCGTGCTTTCAGACTCTCTAAAATTGAAAGCACCATCGAGCATTTACCTTCTTGGGCTCGCAAAAAATCCATGAGATCGTACCACAACAGTGTCCCTAGACACCACCCCACAGAAAAAAGTTTGGTAGCATTCCCCCTTTGGGTCGCCTTTGTTCAAAGTAGTCTGCAATGAGTCTTCCTTGGATCCCATCAATTTCAAAAGTGTCTACCTCCTCCAAGCATTTCCCATCTGCAGCGACATTCTCAGTATTACAGCTATGATCCCATTCCCATGAGTCAAGTTTCATTTGCTGCCTGGTCCACCTTGCCGTCATACTCTAAACAAAGGAAGTTTGAGTCCACCACAATCCCCCTACCATTTCCCTCCCCCTTCCCCCCCCATTTAGTGGGTTAGTCCGTAGATTGTCTCACACCTTTTGGTTATCTCCATCGCGCTCCTGGTCAAGGGTACATCATTTCCTTGACTATGGGCAGGTCTCCCTCTGTCGACGACAACACATATATTCCAGAGGATAGACCTAGAGGTCCTTGTATCCTGGTTTCATTAACATCATTAATGAGTTCCTTGTACCACTTGAGAGGAGTCCCTAGTGCCTCTCGGGATGGTTGTTTCTCACGTGCTCGACTCCAACTACATCATCGCACTGTTGAGATTCGTATAGGGTTTGGTCCGCACAGTACTTGGTCGAAGACCCCATATGTCACCTGACTCTAGCACATTGACGAGTCTACTCAAGGGACCTAAACAGGTTATGTCCCTTGTGATTTTCGAGTTGCATTGGAGATAGTATTTAGAAGCCCCAATAGTGCTTTGATATACCTTTATGATTGATGCAGCATACTTGTACCATGGAGACTCTGGTTCTCAATCAGTGAGTCCATATAGCTATGTACCATCCCAGATCCAGTAGACCATCAGTCATGAAGATATAGCATTCCATGAGAATGCCATGGGTCCAATGTATCGGATCAGCATTGTATTCAGCCTCACATGGAGGCAACCATTATTGTAACATCATTTGTATATGATCAACTCTTGTATTTTAGAGCATAGATCAAATTATTATTTTGACATTGTCACAAGAATGTGGATGCCCGCTTCGTCCATATACATGTCACATGTTATTTGTATCTCACCCATTGATGGGAACCATATTAATACAAAAACAAAAATCCACCATGCCCCAACCCCGGAAGCACCACCTCTACGTAGCAAATCCTATGATGTCCATGAGCCATACATTGACCTCCTAGCCTCACACATTAGGGGGCAATCTGTTAACCCAAAAATCTCCCACTCATCTCTCCATGGCCTACACCACCCAAGGATACCACTTCATGACCCTCCATTAGACCCCCACACCCTCAAAATAGCCTAAGGATGAAGAGAAGGGCTTACAAACCCCAAAAAGAAGCCCAAAATACTCTCCTAGGAGCTAAATCCACCAAAAAGGGTCTAAAACCCTAAAAGGAGCTAAAATTAGGGTGAAAGGGGCTAAAATCACAAAAAAGGGGCTAAATCCCGGATCAAGGGCTTAAAACCCTAAAACCTCAAAAAAGCTATAAAAGGAGGGTGGGAGGTCACTCTCAAAACACTTCTCCCTTGCATACTGTTATGCTGCCTATGGATTCCTTGAGACACATTTTCCTCTCAAGCCACCCACACTCCCTCTCCTCCATTTCCATGGAGCCATAGCTCCCCCCATCCAAGAGAGGTGCTTCCACAAGCTAGGGCATGGTGGCCCATTTCCACCAAAAAAGGTATAGCTTGTCCTTCTTGTTTTGTTTCTTTGCTTCTTAGTTTTCTTTGCTTTCTAACCCATGTTTTATTTGCAAGTTTATGTTTAACACTTTTTTGCAGGTATTTAGGTTTATTATTGCTTATAATTTGTTTGTAGGTCTTTGGAAGCGGAACCCTAACTTGTGTTTGCAGAGGGGTTTACCATTGTTTCCATCATTTCTCCATTTTCTTCTTTCTGTTCTTAGTTTAGTTTCTATCCCTTTACATTGCATTTTTATTTTCATCATTTATCCATGCAGGAACCTACCCTTCTATCCTATAGACAGAAGGGAGCCATTCCTACCCCTGTAGCAAGGAGAAATCCCTGCTACAGCCATATTTGATTTATGATGTAATTTATTTGTAAACTAATATTCATGATGTCCATCGTGATCATGAAGGCATTAATGGGATTCCATGAAGAATGAAAATTTATCCTATACAATTCAACAAGTTTCCCTACTATGAGCGCCTACAAATTGCTCATTTGTTTGATACACTACATATTGGAAAGAATGTGGCTGAAACATTATGACGATTACTGGAGCTAAGGAGGGATAAAGATAAAATTATGAAAGCTTGCAAAGACATTCAAAAAAGAAACCATGCAATGAAAGATATCATCCAATTTCATAGCAACAGAGACTAAGTTAATATTAACTCAATTCCATGGATGTTTACGGAGCAGCAAAGCAATGTTGTCAAAGAAATAATGCGAAAAATTAAATTTCCCACTGGATTTTGTGCGAACTTGAAGAATATCATAACAAAAAAGGTGATTTTGCGGGGGTCAAAACACATGATTGGCACGTATTCATCAAGGTAATTATTATTTTATGTCCATATAATTTCTTTTCATTTTATTGCATATATTTTTTTCTTGTTTGTATACTCTTTGTTTAATAAATGGCGTGGTTTGTATATTGATATAGTATGTTCTACCTCTCTCTCTCTCAAACAACTTCGACAACAATGTCAAACAAGTTATATATAATATTGGTAAATACATGGGGTAACTAGCGATTAGTTTCATGTGCTTAGTGTTTCTTTAATTCTCCATATAATTTATATTTTGTTTTGTGCACTATTTCATGATATGTAATTTAATGTTATTTTTTGTTAAATATTGTTACTGGTGTGCGTCACTTGTAGATGGTTGACATCTAAAGAAATTCATAAAGAATATATAAAGTATTGGAGGAGATAAATTCCTCGTCTCATGTGTGAAATGCAGAAGCATCTACCTTCGGCATTTTTCAATGCATAGGAGCACTACCTCATACACCAAGTTGAGGATATTGAATTGTGTGGACCTGTGCACTCAAGTTCCATGTGGATGGTTGAGAGGCACTTGAAATTTATGAAGGGTTTGGTGAGACAACGAGCACATGTTAAGGGTTCTATGATGGAAGGATATACAGTATACCAAAACATGTTGTATGTTAGTGAATATCTCCCTATTTTAGCATCAAAGCTCAATTTACATCGCATTTGTGATATAGACTCCAACACCAAATTTGAAGGGGAGCAATTGAAGGGGAAAGGTAGATCGAGGAAGGTGAAAGGTAATTATTAGCTAGTGTATTTTTATTATATCGTTCATATTCTAATTGCATTTTCTAGTTATTGCATCAATTAAGAGGATATACTTTGTTCAGGAAATTTTACACGTCTTTCATTTTAATGATTATTGTCATCAAGCAGTTGTTCAAGAATGGGATGCAATTCATTTATACATTACAAACAATATTGACTAGATGAAGTATGTATTGAACAATACGAACAATCAAGTCATGGAATATCATGGGAAGGTGCGGCTTCATTGGTAAAAGTAGCACATCGCAATGGAGATAGAAATCTTACAGAAAGGGAAATCAATTTAGCATATGGTTTAAAAGATAAAATGTAAAGCATATTAATCAATCACTCTAAATATTTTTTTGCAAATTACATTTTGGCGTACATGTTGTTCTTTTCCATGTATTGATGCATAACTATTGAATCATTGTGTAATATTTTCGTGTATTGCTTCTTGCAGGTAAAACACCATAAGGCTATGGTCTGCAATGGTTGTAGATATCGCATCAAAAAAATGGATGAAATAAAGAAAACATTAGATTATAGGATATTTGTAGTCATTGAGGTGAGAAATGTTTCATCTAGAAGTGACAGACATCCATAACTCTTAGAAAATCGATACTATGGGTATTTGGAAGATATTCTATAGTGTGACTTTAAATCCTTAAAGGTAGTTCTATTCATTGTCAAATGGTACAGGTTACAATTGAATCAATGTGATCTTGATAGAACTATTATTGAACATGATAATGGATTTACCATTGAAAATACAAGGTTTTTTTAGCCAAGAATGGATCCCTATGTTCTTCCAAGTCAATGTGAACAGGTAATTTACTCGAAGGTTCTAGGTAAAGCGATCTAGTCGTTTGTTGTGAGACACGATCCAAGGGGAAGGCCGGTAAAGTATAACCTAGACGGTGCTATTGAAGAGGTTTCTCTGGAAGAAGATGATGATGAAGAGAATGATCAACATGGGTTAGGTGGTGATGATGATCCAACAAAAGATGTCCAAGAAATAGTTGAACCAGATGATGTAGTAGACAATTCCCATGGAGATTATACCGATGCTGACATGATGAGCATAACTGAATTAGATGACGATGATGATATGGACAATCCTTACAATGTTGACTTTGGATCTAATGATACGGATGGTGTCTTGGATGAAGAATGCATTGATGTGGATGAAGAAGATGATGAAATATATTGAAAGGTAAATATTTAATTATACCTATTCTTTTATCTTATTTATTTTTTAAATATTTACTAACATCATCATCATCACCATCATTGACTTCATCATCATCATCATGTTGATCATCATTGTCACTATCATCATCGTCGTCGTCATCAGCACCAACATCATCATTATCATCATCATCGTCGTCGTCGTCAAGAGCGTCATCATGATCATCATCATCATGACCCTCATCATCATCATCATCATCATCATCATAATCATAATCAAGTACCATCATTGTTATACCAAAATCCTATCACCATCATGTGATAAGACATTTGACATACGTACTTGCCCTGAATCCCAGCTTCTGGAGTGGAAACTAAATGGTTTTTCATCAATATTTCATACAAATTCCTAGTACCGTGCATGCCCCTTTATCCAGGAGCGACCCCTGTTAACACCGCCCATCATCTGTTTCCCATAAGTGGTGTCACCGCTTATTGTCCTTGGTCCATAAGTGGTTATTACCAGAACCACTCTGTCATAGAAGGAGAAATGCGGTACCCTGGGTAAAAATGGAAAAAGAGAAGTTTCTCGAGGCTTCTAGATGATAAGCCTCATCTACTACCTTATCCCTACTGTTGTGGGTTGGTTGAGCTCGAGATCTCTCATCCTAGGATCTTAGAAGTCACCTCACCCACTAATTTCTCAACCTACTCTATCCATTAAAGCCTTATAAATATGAGCTCATAACCATGGTTGAGAGAGAGAACACTGGAGGTATTGTTATGCTATTCGATTGATCATTGGCACAAGATCATTTGGAGAGAGCATAGAGAGCTAGAGTCAGATATTTTGGGGATGAGAATGTCTGGTTTCATGGAGATACATGTCAACACTAAGGCTTGGTTGTAAACTTCTTCATATTTTTAATGCAAGTTGATTTCTATCCCACATATGTTGTTGTTGTTGTGATTTTGCATGTATGTTGCTAGATTCCTTAGTCACTAGCATAGCTTAGTAGACCATATTCTTGTTGCTTTGATCTGTTTCATGTTGAGCTTGATTGCAGGTACACAGGTGGACTATCAAAGCCTTGTATTCCAGATATCTACAGTGTCTAGGGAGAGTCTTCAACCTCTGTCCTCTATTTGTTCTGGATCTGAACCATTCAGACCAGTGGAACACCTTGCTATCCGCAGGAGGTGAAATATTCCAGCTAACAAATCTGGCGACCATACTGGGGAATAGTTATATCAGTTGTTCTAATCTTCCTCAGTCTGCAACTCTTGTCCAAATCCATGATCCTTCTTCTTCAACTCTCTTTACTCAGATCTACTTTCTGACTTGCTTCATTTGGGTTTGAAACTTCCAGATCTGTTTAGATCTGAGTTATTTTGATCTTTTATGCTCTGTTTCCATACTCAATTCAGTAGTGTTTACCTTGATCTAGTATTTTTCTAACTGGATCCTTTGTTCTTTTTGTGTTTTGGATTTTTATAGGGAACCACACATGTGCCTTTGGAAAGGATTAGTTCCACCGCCTAAGTCTAGTTAGTAGCACGTGGTGCCACCGCCTGAATCCAGTGAGCAAGGAGCAGTTCTTCCTCAAAACCACCTATCATCAGCTTCATCTGCGCGATGCCAGGTAGACCTTGTTCCAAACTTTGTATTTTTATTTTTGTGTGTTTTTTAGCTTACCTTTTGATGAAAATGAAGTGTATATTCTACAGTCGCTTTGAGTGTTATATTCTTTCTGCATTCAAAGAGAGTTTGTGTTTCTTGCATTAGATTTTGTGTTCTTTTCTTTGCTTGAAACCTCTTGCCCTTTTCTGTAGATATTATTCATTGGAATTGGAAAATATACATTTCATTTTCATGTGTAGGATTTGGTTTGTTTTGGACTTGGAATGCATGAGTGATCCATGTTGTTTTGAGTCTTCTTTGCTTGGGTGATTCTTGTTTCCTTCCGCATGCTGATTTTTTCAGTGCTTTGTAGGAAAGATTGGTTCTTCGTTTCCTTGTCTGTTTCAAAGAGAAGTTTTAGTTTTCTCTCTCTTTTTCTTTATCCGCAAGTTTGTTGAACTATTTTCTTCTTGTTTTGTGCATGATTGTTTGAAATTATAGATCTTACTTTCATCAATAAGAAATATCTGTTTTCAGCTTTGCATGCATTAGAGTTAGACTTGTTTGGAAACGTTAGTGAAATCATCTTTCCATTGAGATTTTATGCATCTTTTTCAAGGATGAGAATATAGGAAACATTTTGGTTTATGTTATATGTTCTATAGATCTCTTTCTTATTTGCTTTGAAGATTGTTTGGGGTGCATTGATATTTTACTTTTCATTTGAAAAGATAGAATTTCATTTGCATTTGGGTGTGCATTTTTGGGAAGAAAAGTAAATCTCTCTCCCTCTATTAGGTAGAATTTCATTGAGGAGGAAAAATTGCATTATCATATAGATCGGTGTGCATCTTCTTTAATTTCAAGTTTTCACTCCAAGGTTCCACCTAAATGCACAAGATAAAGTTAATGGTATTCCTAGGTTAAAACTTTTATCAATTTGAGTGATAAGTTAGAGACGTGTTCGAGCATTGTTAAATGCAGGAGCTATCGTTATTTGTCAGCATTACATCCTGAGACTCACGCGGTTCTTCCACGTACCATCGGTATATCGAACGGCCTTTCACATACCCTTGAGGTATATAGAAAGGTACTTCATGTACTCGATTGTATATCAAAAGGCCCCTTGTGAACAGTTATGCATTAGACAACACTACTATTGATTTGAGCTCCCACGTACCTAGCGTATATCAGGAGACCCTTTATAGGAATCCTCAAACCATCTGCGTTATCCTTTTGGCCTATCCTGTGAGGTTCCTGACTCTTATCCACTCCTTTCACATGTTTGCTTGTTGCTTTTAGTTTGAGTAGTACTTGCTTGTGCATGGTAGTTAGGGGGTTATTAGAGATTTTAGAGATGGCATCCTCATCTAGGACTACCACTCAAGAGGTACCTTTCCAAGGTGTACCTTTTGTATTCCCTCCAAGTGAAGGTATTGGTCCTCCCTTTATTTCCACTCTAAATCTTCCTGGATTAACTATAGGATTACCGGTCTGGATTTTTAATCCGATAATTCCTGTTACACATAATGTCTCAAATGTCACTTCTCCTCCGGGAGAGGATCGACCTCAACATAATCCCTCTCCTTCTTCATCGGTTGTGGATTCATCTCTTTCTTCTTATTTGCTTGAAAAAAGCTCTATGGTTAGTATTCATGGTGATAAGAAGAAGAAAGGGAAGGGTAAAAAGAAGAAGGATAAGAAAGAGAAAAATCAGCAACCATCTGCTCTTGATGGTGCCCGTTCTAAGAGAACACCCGGAAAACCCAAGTTCCCTTGTAAGCTTTGCAAGGGGGACCACCTTCTTAAGGAGTGTCCCGGTCTCTCCCGTGCACAATAAGAGTGGTCTAAAAGGTCCAAACCGTCTGTGTCATCAACCTCTGATCATGATGTTAATGATACTCCCTCAACCAGTGACCCATTGGTAAAAGGTTGCAAGGGTAAAGTCTTGTATCCTTGTTTGATATGCAAGGCTATGCATTGTACTTTTCTTTGTCCAAGCATGGATGAAGCTTCGCATTGGTTAGAAAATATTATTGATCATCAACAGGTGATTCCAACAAGTGATAGTAAGTTATCCCTCGATCCCCCACTGTTTGACCAAGTGGTTGATTCAGATTTATATGTGGTTGATCCCACTCTTCCTTTGGAGAGTGAAGTTAAAGTGGTCGAGTCGGTGTCATTTCCACCCGATCCTGCTCTTTCATCAAAGAGTGTTAAGACTGAAGTAGTCTCTTTGACCAAATCTTCATCTTGTTCTTCTCTCCCAATAGAGAATGAACCAAAACCTTCCAAAGTTGTTATGCTTCATTCTGATTGTTCTCGACAAGAGGAAATCTTATCTGTTTCGACAGAACCCTTTCCGAGTAGTGAGGTTATTTCCTTTGATTGGAGTAACCTAACAGAGTCTCGTCTTCATTCGAGTGTTCCTTTCCAGATAGTTGTGAATGTTACTGCTAGGTGGATACTTCGCACTATTGTTGATGAAGGGGCTTCTATTATTATTATATCCTCAACTGCTTGGCAAGATTTAGGTTCTTGTCAGCTTATGCCAGCCACTGATTAGATACTGGATTTTAATCGCAGGCCTACCTCACCTTTAGGGACCCTTCCTTATTTGCCTATTACATTAGGAGGGAAAACTATTTGTATCGATGTTATGGTGGTCCAAGGTCCTTTATATTTCAATCTTCTCCTTGGACACGATTATGTTTATGCCATGAAGGCTGTTGTGTCCACACTCTTTTGAGTTATGCATTTTCCCCATGATGGGAATATTGTCACCATTGATCAGCTTTCCTTTGTTACACCTGACCATTGCATTACTCCTAGTAATCAGACTGCCCTGAATGTGCCACATGTTCTTGTGGTTCCTTCCCCTTCTTCTAGTTAGCTTCTTACCATCATAGGTAAAATGGGGGGCATGGCTCTAGTCTATGGACATCATAATGGAGATAATCCGCTAGCTTTTATGAAATGGGAGAAATCTACCAACCTATGGATATCATGTTGGGTAGGAGTAGGTTTTAGAGCATAGTTTACTTTTGGTTTCAAGCTCGTTAAAAAATAAAACCATTCCTTAAGAATAGTTTACCTTTTGGTTTCAAGCTTGCATAAAAATGAAATCATTCGTGAGCATAGTTCTTTTTCTGTTTCAAGCTCGTTAAAAAATGAAACAAATTCCTCTGAGCAAAGTTCCCATTCTATGTCAAGCTCATTAAAAAATGAAATAGCACCTGACCATCATGTCAGGTTCTGACCATCATGTCAGTTTTTTCTTGAGAAAAGTTCCCATTCTATGTTAATCTCGTTAAAAAATGAAATAGATATGCTCAATCATAGTTTACCTTTTGGTTTCAAGCCTACATAAAAATGAAATCATTCCTGAGCATAGTTCATTTTCTATTTCAAGCTCGTTAAAAATGAAGTAGGTTTCCTTTAGCATAGTTTACCTTTTGGTTTCAAGCTTGCATAAAAATGAAACCATGTTCCAAGCATAGTTACCTTCTATTTCAAGCTTGCGTAAAAATGAAATAGATCCCCTTCCCTTGAGTTGATTCTTCACTTTAGTGTTAGAACTTGAACCTTCTTTTCACCTACCTGATTCTCGTTCTTCCTACCCACTGGTGAACATTTTCACATTAGTAACTAGGTTTTTAGGTTGGGTATGGAAGAAGAATCGTCAAACGAAACGAATCTTGGGGGGTATGTCGAGCCCCTAGCAACCATGCTAGGGGTAAGCTTCACTAGAAATCATGTTGGGGAAAAGATTCCAACCTCTGTATATCATGTTAATGGGTTTTTTCAAGCATAGTTTACCCATTGGTTCAAGCTTGCGTAAAAATGAAACCAATCCCTGAGCATTATTTTAACTAATCTTTGAGCTCGTTAAAAACAGTAAGATGGTGTTGAGATTACTTTTTATTTTTCATGCTTTGGTTAAAACATGAAAAGTGGTTTGAGCTTAGTTTATTACTTTTTCATGGTCTGGATTCAAACATGAAAAAGGTTAATGGAGTCCTCTTTAAACTCTTTTTAGGCTCCTTAAATACGAAAAGATTGTCGAGTACTTGTCTCCTTCATACTCGTAAAAGTATTTGAAGAGTCATCCTTCCAACGGTAGGTTATCTCTTTTTCGGTTCAGATAGGAATATTTATGAAAAAGGATCACTCCATCTAATCATGACTGGAAGGGTTCGCTAAGGTACAAAAAAGGACCCTTTGGAGTCTTCTTTCGTATTCGTAGACTCTCTAAACATGAACGATAGCGAGTTTTCTTTCAGTGGACTCGTTAAATTAAACATTGAGAGACCCATTTTGGGATCAAACCCCTCCTCTCTCAGGTTTGTAAAACATATGAGTCTGGACTTGTCTTCTGACAAGTTATATCGAGTGTTTGTTACCCTCTTTGAACTCATAAAACTGAAAAGAGGCACTCATCGATCATGATGGGGGAAATGGGAAAGAAATAATTTTGCAAATAATGGCAGTTGTTTGTCGTTACCTTTGAACATGGCACTTGTCTACACAATCATGTCAGTCAATTGGGTATTCAGCTGATCTCCACGATCCACTTTCATGAGTCATGTTAATCCTTTGAGTCTTTCAAAAGAATGCATTGTCCACTGTCGCATTGTGTATCTGTCATGTTTAGTCATGCTGCCAAGTATTTTTGTCGTGCTGCCTAATGTTCAAAGGAGATCTGAAGAATTTTTACCTCTGCAGTCTACACAGTCTTTGTGTTAGTATCTTTGAGTCAGTCATATGGTTACTACATTCACATCATTCTAGAACTATGTTCTAATTTTTGTGTCATCAATGTGGGACTCATCATGGCCCTCCTTCAACGAGACTTTTCTTGTCGAAATTAGCTCATCATCCGGGAAATAGTCTTAGAAACAATATTTAGTACCTTGAGATCTTTATGCCTTAATGACAAATTCTCTCGTTCTTGACATAGGTTCACATCATTGAACTTTGATCGATAGAATTGACTAGGTGTTCAACATTAGGACATCTATTCACACTCAGTAGGCTGTATTAGGGTACCTTGGGAATCATTGACATTAATGGTGATCTCCCTCACACTTGTTAACGGTTCACAGCATTGGCCGATAATCAAGTGGTTTCTACCATGTTCGACTTCAGATCATTGTAATCACATGGATAGAATCGTACTTTGTGGAAGATGAGACAAAGACCCTGTGTATTTGTTTAAAGTGCTCATTGCTTTTTCCCCAAGCTGTGATGGAGTTTTGTACATCTATCATGGATCCACATTTATATGGTCATGGTTATGCTCAAATTTGCATTAGTATGACATAGATCTATGTTGTATGTCTGGTAGCTATGTCCAAGTTTGAGTCCTCTATCACATGGATCTACACTATATTCTAGTAGCCATTCTTGTTTATTCCTCTCATGGATCTGCCTTGTATTGGTCTGCAGCCATGAGTTTGGTTACTTGTGTCTATAAGTCAACATACTGATGTACTACAGATGCCTACTTGACAACATGTTTTGATCGAGCTGACATTTTCGTCTTGTGGTGATGACTTGTTCTCAAAGCTCTCGTTTTTCATATCCCTCTAAGACTCATGCTTTGGGGGACATCCTGTTATACCAAAATCCTGTCGCCATCATCTGATAAGACATTTGACATACCTACTTGCCCTGAATCCCAGCTTCTAGAGTGGAAACTAAATGTTTTTTCATCAATCTTTCATACAAATTCCTAGCACCATGCATACCCCTTTATCCAGGAGCAGTACCCTTGTTTGCACCTCCCATCATCTATTGCCCATAAGTGGTGCCACCACTTATTGTCCTTGGTCCATAAGCAGTTATTACCAAAACCGCTCTATCATAGAAAGAGAAACACGGTACCCTAGGTAAAAAATGAAAAAGAGAAGTTTCTCGAGGCTTCTAGATGATAAGCCTCATGTCCTACCTTATCCCTACTGTTGTGGGTTGGTTGAGCTCGAGATCCCTCATCCTAGGATCTTAGAATCCACCTCACCCACTAATTTCTCAACCTACTCTATCCATTAAAGCCTTATAAATATGAGCTCATATCCATGGTTGAGAGAGAGAACACTGGAGGCATTGTTATGCTGTTGGATTGATCATTGGCCCAAGATCATTTGGAGAGAGCATAGAGAGATAGAGTCAGATATTTTGGGGATGAGAATGTCTAGTTTCATGGAGATGCATGTCAACACTAAGGCTTGGTTGTAAACTTATTCATATTCTTTAATGCAAGTTTATTTCTATCCCACATATGTTGTTGTTGTTGTGATTTCACATGTATGTTGCTAGATTCCTTAGTCACTAGCATAGATTAATAGATCACATTCTAGTTGCTTTGATCTATTTTGTGTTGATCTTGATTGCAGGTACACAGGTGGACTATAAAATCCTTGTATTCCATATATCTACAGCGTCTAGAGAGAGTCTTCAACTTCTGTCCTCTATTTGTTCTGGATTTGAACCATTCAGACCAGTGGAACACCTTGCTGTCTGCAATAGGTGAAATATTCCAGCTAACAATCATCATCATAATATTCATAATCATAATGATCACACTTATCATTATCATCATCTTCACCATCATCGTCATCATCGTCTTCATGACCATCATGACCATCATCATCATCTTCATTATCATCGTCATCATCATGATTGTCATTGTCTTGATGATGATAATCATCATCAACATCATCATCATCATCATTGTCATCATCAACATCATAATCATCATCATCATCATCATCATCATCAACATCATCATCATCATCATCATCATCATCATCATCATTGTCGTCGTCTTCATCGTCATCTTCATCATCATCATCATCATCATCATCTTCATCATCATCAAGAGTGTCATGATAATCACCATCATGATCACGATGACCATCATCATCGTCTTCATCATCATGACCCTCATCATCATCATCCTATTGTTGATCGCCATCGTATTCATCATCATGATCATCACCATCATGATCATCTTCATCCTCATCGTCATTATCATGATGTTTAGCATCATCGTCTTCATCACCATTATGTTCATCATCACCATCACCATCATCATCACCATACACATCACCATCGTGATCATGTTGATAATCATTATCTTCATCATCATGATCACCATCATCACCATCATTGTTACGGAGAGAAATGCCTATGGCTTGGGGTACCACAATAGATATCTTGACTCCAGAAATCAATCATTTCCTGTATGCAAGAGAAACCAAATATATAACACTAAAGGATCTCAATTTGTACCTTATTTTGGACGACTGATGTAGATCCCCATTGCGCTTTCCAACTCCATCTTGAATTGATAAATTGCTTCCTCAACATTCAATAAATAAGACAAGCATTCTATATATAATAATGTTAGACCTACTCTAGCATATATATTCAATAACATATAAGCATTTGAAATCATCCATGGATCAATTATTCATCCAAATACACATTATTGGACAAGAAAAGATATTTCTATTAATATAAAACAGATATTACAATAGAGACAACCTCTGTCGGCACGTCTACAAATCAGAGAAACCGAGTCCCCCACTTGGGCCTCCACCACTTTAATCCTCCATCTCTCGATAACAAGATCACAAGCAAAAGGAAAGCTTGGGAAGAACACAAAAGTGCTCCAAGGGACAAAGGAATGCAGACTCAAGTATAAGCTCCGGCAACAACAGGCTATAGTTTTCTTGTTCTCAATTCCTCATGCCTTCAATGTCTCCAAAGGGTTCCTTATATAGCTCTTCAATGGGGTAATGAAAGGTCAAATCCGAGCGATCCCAAGGCATATGGAAGGCCAGGAGACAAGTGAGTCAGATCCACATCAATGAAAAATCCAAAAGAATTTGGCCTTTTGCACACATCCCGATGTACGCGGTTTTAGGGGTCAAACCCGCGTATATACGCAATAAAGGGTTTAAAATTCATGTATAGCAATTTTTGCATGTTTTTAGGGATGATATTGGAAACATTAAAAGTACAAAAGTGGTCCATGAGGTCTAAGGAGTCTGCAGAGGGACATGGAAGGCCATAAAAATGTGATTCACCATGTGTGGTAAAGTCAGCTATAACAAATGCCCCCTAATGTATGAGGTCAGAGGGGTCATACGATGGCCGAAATACATTATAATTCCATCCCAGAAGTGAAGTGATGAAGAACCCAGTGGAAGAACCAGCCATCCAATCAGCACTATACAATGATACAACTCTGCACATAACTACAAATAGATATAGCAATCTTGGATACATAAGAGTACAATGGCCATGAATAGGCATGATACAATATAACATATGTGGTCATGGCCACGTACAATATAAATAGATTAGAATATCCATGATGAAGATATACAAAGGATCATGATCTCCATGAAGACTGAAGATATATAATGGATCAAGATCTGCATAATGGCTGGAAATGTCTGACATAATCTAGAATCAAGTCACGAGAGCTGAAATCTCATGAACACTGGCACGATCAAGGAGGTAGAATATAAGAGATGCCACCAATTTGGAAGGTCTTCTACACAAACCGCAATGATTACATGTCCTACTATGTGATTAGAGGTGCTGAGGTCGAACATAGTAGTCCATCGTCTGATTACTGGTCATTGATGTATACCGTTAACAAACGTGAGATCACCCACCAATAATGAAAATAGGAATCAAGGTTACTAGAGTGGAAAATAACAAGTGTGAATAAATGTGTTGAGGTTGAACACTTGAGAGAATCCATCGATTAGGGGACATTGATGTATTCCCAAAAACTGTCTATGGCAAGAAAACCTGCCACTGATTACTGCAAGTCTCAAGGCACTCAAACATGACTCTAGATTCCTATCCTAGAATAAATGATCTGAAGTCGATGGGATGAAATCCGCTGGAAGGAGGGAATTAAGGCATCCCCCATCATCCAACATGAGGTACTCAGGAAAGCTATATAATGTGTAAGGACTCGATCATAAGGTGCATGAACCAGTAACTATACCAGGAATGGTCTACATGCAAATTCAAGATAACTGAGGAATGGCCGACTCAAGTTTCAACTTCCTTCAAACAAGAGCATAAAGGCAGATGGTGACTGAATGTAGGCAGCATAGAATCGATATGCAAAACTGGTACATCTCTGTGACACAGGAGGCATCGACAGAGGCTCCATAGGGACTAGAAGCTTATCCAATCGGTGGAGATAAACTCAAATAAAAGAGTACAACTCCTAAAGTTATACTATTAACCCAACCAACGGATGTGATATATAGTGCTCTGTTTGAAGGAGACACGACTCGACTGCTGCCAAAGATAACATCTTTTCTTATCCGGATTTTTGGTTTTTTAATTTTTTTTGGACTTTTTCAAATATTTGAAAAGCTTGAAAAAGAATAAAATTTCTTTAAAGTTACATACTATGAGGAGACAAGTGTCAAATGGGAAAAAAAACTAGTTCCAAGCAGTGGAACATACCTATGCTCAATGCAAGGACACATGTGTAGGATAGTGACACTCGGGGGAAAGTCCCCTCCCGATAAAAATAGGGAATCAAGCTACGAAGGATATATAAAATGGCTCTGCGTGGCTAGTCATGAGACAAGCTCGGGCTATATGGCTGATACTCAAAGTCAGGGAAGCTAGCATAAGGCTCAATGAGGCATGTAAAGCTCATGATAATGCAATTACAACTTGACATAAGGGAGTCCTGAGGAAACAGGCCAGCAAAAGATCAAGAGGAGTATGAGGCTCTTGAGAAATGTCATGCCGATACTATACCACGAACTCCCACACCCTAAAGAAAAACTATTGGCATGGGCACCAAATGCAAATAAGGAGCTAACTAGGGTACCTATGTAAGGTCAAGCTCTACCATTCTAATCATGCCACTTTTAAAACAACAAGAAGGTTCTGTGACAAGATAGAATGGGTTTGTACCTAAGGTTATAATGAAATGGTCATAAGGTCATGCAAATGGAAGTGAAACCTAACTTATATGCTAGTTTAAACATCATACCTAAAATCGACACGAACAAGTCAAAACAACGGTCGAAACGACGCTCAAAACGGTCTCCTACATCATATATTAGTCAAAAACGGTCCAAAAGGGTCAGAAACGATCCAAAAATATAGAAAAAGGGGTAAACATTTTCAAAATTTTGAAAAATTTCTATCAATAGTAAAAAATTCAAAACATTATATAACATTTGAAATTTTTACCTAATTGAGCTCAGAACTTCAAATGCGAATTCCGGGAGATCCAGCCAGCGGAATCCGACACCGTTTTTTCCAGGTAATTTCCCATGCCCTCCTCTTTCATTTACATGTAAAACTTTCAATTTTCCATGGTCTAATTTGATTTCTCGGACATCCTAAATTATGCGCCATGGCCCATGCAGAAATTGAGGATTTTTCTACGTATAGGGCTGGATATATGCAGAAAAATGCCCCAAAGTCGCGTACATACGCGACTGCTTAGCAAACAGTCATGTATGCAACCGCATTCAAGTTTTTTAAAGACATATAATGACCCAAACTTGAATTAAATGTGCAGGATGGTTCTAGAATGGAGGGAACGTGAGCACGGGGATGTAGAAGAAGTAGTACGAGGTGATCTAATGGCACAATAGGCTCTTCGTGCATGTGGGCTCTACAATTTTTGGTGTCTTGGTGGCTTAAGTGCTAAACCAAGACTGTTGCAGATGCTATTAGAATACTGGGATCCCGACTTAGATTCATTCCAGATCGATGAGATGTCCCTCACCATAGAAGTGGAGGACATATACTTCATTAATGGATTGTCCTGATGGGGGGAAGTGGTGAACCTACATTCTCGCAGGCCCAGAGGTGGCCTCACCATAGATGAGTACATAGCAATGTATTGTTATCCAGACATAGAGAAGGTCGGGAGTCAGATCCCAACTAACTCCATAGAGGTGCTAGGCCTAAAGGCCATACTACTGACACTGGGCAAGATAGCAGGGCTAGCCTCACTCCACCAAGCCTCGCGGCCCTTGATTTTCTATGCAATGGAGTGCATGAGACCCATGATTTATGATTGGAGCAATGTGCTATTGGGAAACATGAAGCAACATCTCAGTAAGTGCAAGATGGGCAGGGTACAAAACTTTGGTTCAACAGTATGCTGAGCACGTTTTTCTTTGAGCGTGTTCCGGGATTGAGCCCTAGAGTTGACGTTCCTCTTCATGGGATTCGAGATCCATCCCAATGATGTTGGGTAGCTGCGATGTGTAGATTGGGTGGAGGTAGGGTGTCCAACCCCTATCCAGTTGATTTCTTTCCATGGTGGCGGTGGTAGATAGTTGCCATCGATGACTACCCCTATGCGGGGATAGATTTTTGGGGAGATCCTGACATGCCACTACCACCGGGATCGGCATACGGTGACATTGTAATGAATCCCAACCCACTTTTTAAGTTTTGTGGATTATTTAATTTTTTTGTGTTTTTTGATATATGGAATCAAAAAACATATTTTTGTGTGACAAAACATAGTGACATCCTATCATATGCATGCAGATGTAGGACCACGACATCCTGAAGGCTTCCCTCACCATATATAGAGGGGAAGAGGAGATGGCATTATGGGTGTGGATTTGGAGTGGACGCTCCAAAGCATTCATACCAAATTCATGTGGCTGACACATAGGGTACCCATGGCAGAGGTTGAGGACCTGCCTAAGGCCATGCAACGTTAGGTGGTGGGTATTCCATGAGCATGGGTGCGATTGTTTCGACAGCTAGCTAGATCCATGGTGACATTCCACGATCAGAACCGCCCTCCTCCTCCCTAGGCTTAGATACCTGGAAGTGATACATTTTGTACTACCGTGTATTTATATTTTGGTGGCTAGGAAGCCCCATTTTTGTATTATGACACTTATGTATTATCACATTTTGGATGTTTAAAAAACTTTTATGATGATCGGTTTGTGATGAGCTTATTTTCTGTGAAACAAATGCCAATCTAACACATAGTTAGCATATGATTCAGCAATTTGATTATCAATTCTTGGAACATGTATGTATGTTATGTTGTCAAATTGCCATTCGAACAATCTCACACATAAAAATCTTCATAATAATTTTGGATCCCTAACATGATACAAGCCATTAAGCTATGACACTACTAACTCTGAATCAAGACGTACCTCAAGAGATAGAATACCATGTGAAATGGCATCTCATAGAAGCTCGATAACGGAACTATATTCAAAAACATTGTTTGAAGAGGGTCGTAAACATACGCCTCCTGAAGACAATACCTGACCCGTAGGAGTATAAATTACCCAAGCAGTAGAGGCTGAGTGTTGAGTGTGGCGGCTATCACCATCCACGAATCCTATATAGATGGAAGAATCCATTGACATATGCCATAAGAAATGAAAGATAATCAACAAACCCGATCACCATAAGAAAAACCTAACTATGCAAAATACTGTACAATAATACACAATAGTCAACCCTGGTTGAGAATCATGCATAGTAGTTTTTAAAATAGAGCCAATTTCTAGGCTCTCCCAAGGCTATCCCTTCATAATCTACTAACTCATATGCGCCCTTCTCTAACACACGTTTAACAACATAAGGACCATGCCACATGGGGTTAAATTTTCCTGCCCCCAAGGGTTCTTTAGCTTGATCCCACAGAAAGACCAAATCTCCTTCACTAAACTTACTTGGATGGATAGATTTATCATATTGGACCTTAACACGGTGCTTATTCACTTATAGAGCCACTAAAGCATCTCGGTGCTACTCATCAAGATGCTCTAAATGGACCAAACATTCCTCCAATGGGGAAGTGTCTGGTAAGAGTTCTGTGGCTAGCTTCAAAGAAGGGATTTCACACTCAACCGACAATATAGACTCCACTGTATGTGCAAGCTGGTATGGAGAAAAAATGGTGGCAGTATTAACTGCGATCCTATAAGCTCACAAAGAAGGATATAACATGATATGCCAATTGGTCTTGCTTTGTGTGATGGTTCGTTGGAGAATGGACTTCAGTGATTTGTTCAGTGCTTCAACATGTCCATTTTCTTGAGGGTAATAATAAGAAAAATGCTCCTGCTTATACCCTAACTTTGAGGCCAACTCTTCCATCATCTGATTCTGAAAGTGCCTACCATGGTCAGTGACAAGCTCTTTCGGAATACTGAACTGAGTGATGATCTGGTTGAATATGAAATGTGTGGCTGTCTCACCGTCAGATTTAATCGTGGGAATAGATTTATCCCATTTCGTGAAGTAGTCAATAGCCATGATAATATGATGATGCCCCCCAGTTGAAGCTGGGTTGTAGTCCATGAAATCAATCCCCCACTTAGTGAGGGACCGACGGTGATAATTGGATGTAACAGGGTAGGATGTGAGCGCATATTGCGTGCAAACACCTGGTAAGGGTTGCACTTTTTGACCACATTAACACAATCTTTAAAGATCGACAGCCAGAAATATCCTGCTCTCAAGATTTTTTGGGCTGTAGAAATCCCAGATAAATGACCACCACATGCCCCTCCATGGAAATCATTCAGCACAATCTCATCCTCCTCATGAGTTAAACAACGAAGTAAAATGGAATCTACCCCATGACGGTACAATGTGTTATCCACTATGATTTAATTCTTGGATACGTGACGTAACCGTCGTCGTTCATCCCGTGAAAGGTGAGTAGGGACCTTCAATGTTTGTAAATATATGATAATATCCCCATACCATGGATCCAAAGTTGAGATCAGGAAAATGTGCTCATCGACAAACGTATCTTCACAAACTTCCTCCTCCTCTTCGCTTGGTAAATTAGATATAAGCTCCGAAAAAATCAATGATTTCTTCGATTTTGCCAAAACAAACTTGAGATCGAATTATTGCAAGATGACAATCCACTTATTATACTTTCCCCCTATTATCCTTCTAGTGAGGATGAATTGAAATGGATTGACATGGGCTACCACCAAGGTCTGGTGAAGGATAATATAGTGTCTCAATCTTTGAACCACATGAATGGTAGCTAAGGCAAGTTTCTCCACATGGGAATAACAGATCTCCGCATCTATAAGGTTTTGGCTCAAATAATATATGAAATGCTCCTGGAGCTCCTCCTCCTCCTGAACCAAAACCATACCTATTATCTCCATGGGCGCGGCCACATAAAGTAAAAAGTCACGGCTATAGTCGGGTGGACTAATCACCAGGGCTGATGCTAAGGCTTGCTTAAGCACATCAAAGGATTCCTGGGCTCACTCATCCCAACAAAAGTTAGTGTCCTTCTTCAAAAGATGCATAAATCCTCTAGTCAAATTGGCAAAGTTAACAACAAATCTCTGTAAGAAGTTTGTCATGCGTTGCAAACATTGAAGATGTCTAATGTTTCTTGGGGGAGACAATTGAAGTATTACCTCAACCTTCAAAGGGTCGAATCTTATACCCTGCTTGGAGACAATGAATCCTAATAAGCGACTAGACTTCACACAAAAGATGCATTTATGAGGATTCAACCTGACCAAATAATGGCGGCACCTTTCGAACACTAATCTCAAATGGTAGGAATGACGCATCCTCTAACGAGAATGAGCAGCAAGGTCATCTGAAAAGACTTCAATAATTGATTTGAGATCATGGAAGATCAAGGTCATAGCCTGCTGAAAAGTGGCTCCGGCATTTTTAAGGCCAAAAGGAATCTTTCGATATGTAAAGGTACCCCAAGGACAAATAAAGGCAGTCTTATGTTGGTCCTTAGGTTTGATATGTATCTGATTGTATCCGAAAAATCCATCCATAAATGAAAATACCTCGCTTCCCGCACACTCATCCAAAATTTGATCAATAAATGGTGTGGGAAAATTATCCTTAGGATAGGTACAATTCAAGCCACAGAAATTAGTGCATATATGGATCATTCCCTGCTTCTTATCAACTGGAATGGGGTTTGAAACCCACTCTGTTAAGGGAATGGGTGTTGGCCCCTATTTCCTAACCTAGGCCAACTAAGGAGATTAAGCCCACACAAGGTTCTTAGAGCATCTCCCGGTGTGTTTAAGATGGCAAAACCTTGCAGGTTTTGGTCCTACTACCAACTGAATTTTTCTCTTAAGGAGAATTTAAAATTCAGTAAAAATTTATCCTAATCTTATTACTATCTAAATAAACCCTAAAATTAGTTTTCTAAGACCTAAGTTATCCTAAAATGCTTTCTTAATGAAATTCTTCATGTTTTTGATGATTTTGCTTCAAATATCTTAATTCAAAGACTATTATAAGTTTTACAGAATTAATCTAATCCTATTTAACAACTATTAAATATAAACTTAAAGTTTAAAATAAACTATACTAAGACTAAAATTAACTAGTTATACTATCTCAGCTGAGAGCAATTTGTAACTAAATTAATTATCAATTAATAATTCAAGTAAACAAAGAGATAGACAATAATGATTTAAATGAAAATATTTAAATCATCATCATTAGATCACTTTGCTAAATATGCACACAATAGAAAATTAAAAGAGATAACTATTTTTTAATTTCTCTGTAATGTTCTATTAATTAATAACTAATAATCAATACCAAATATTTAAATAAAAGATAATATTTATTATGAAAACATTGTTAAAACACAAATGAAATCAAAATAAACATGAAATATTAATATTACTAAAATTACAATTCTCAATATAAGTATTGATAAATCAAATCAGTAATATTCTCATTTAAATATTAATATCGAGTAAACATAATACTAATTTAGATAATTAATACAATCATAACAAAGCATAATTGCACCAAGACATAACGAGAAAGTGATATATTGAAATTTATATAAAGTGTTCAAAAATAGTACCACACAATGATACCAGTTTAATAATTTTAGTCACAATCCTTCTCCGAAGACAAAACTCCAGCAGAGAGATTAAACTAGAACTAAACTATTATTTCAAATAAGTTTGTTTCTTTGATACTCCATCCACCCTTCCTACATCAGTCTTTCATAGTTTTACAAGACGGACCAATAACTGCCTCTCCTATTTCTATGTCACTAAAATTAAAAACAAACTATACATCATCGAACAACTATAATATGAGACATTAACTATCATCTTCTTCATTAGTGCACCTGGCATTTGAACTGTCAAATTGATAACTGCTTCCTTATCTATGAATGTCGACTTATCCATGTAGCAATTGTGGTTTGACATCTGGCATCTAGATCATTCCAGCTTGAAAACGACTTCATCATTTGTTGGCAAAAAAAATGAAAGAACACCACCAAAACCGAGGATCCATATGCCACCTGTAAAATCAATAAACCATGCATAAGTTTTATCATAAATATTAAAAACTGAAATAACAATTTAAATTAAATGATATGCAATGCCTACAGAATCTATGATTCTGTGGGCATGCCAATTACCTGTTCATCAGTAATAACAAATTTAAGGTGCATTTCTGAGTTTGATGACTCAATGAGCCTTAGACAGTTTAGCTCTTAATTTTATATTTTCCATTTTACGTTGTTCTTCTTGTTTCAAAAGCTTCCTATTAGCAGTAACCCAAGATTTTTTTAGAGTTTTCAACCTGTCCTTTTTCTCCTCTAAACCCTGCCATTGTTTTATCCAAGTTAATAATTCATTCCTTAAGTTTTGCACCTCATCCTTCAACACAATAGAATTCAACTCAACTTTTTCCAGTTTTCCCTTTAATTGTTTAATTTGTTGTTTCAATTTTATGGGTTTCACGGTATCCCCTAGCATATGCTCAGATGAAGAATTATTATTCAAGGCACACCCTACCTTGATTTCTTTGTTATTTGGTAGAACCAGTGATTGATTCTCACTATAATCATTGTTCAAAGACACAACAGGATTATCCATTTTTTCTTCGTACTCCCATGAGGACACTTCTACTGATCTATAATCTTCTTCCTCACTTAAACTTTCAATAAATGATAAATCCTGGGTATGAAATGGTTCTTTTAAATTGGACGATTTCATGCTTCTTGTAATCCTACGCAAACCAATTCCTGTGATGGGGAGTTTTGGTAAGCTGGATTCACCATCAAATTTCATCTTTCCTTTTAACAATTTTGAGTTTTCCCTTGCATACAAAGATACGGTATGAGGATCTTCATACAGAGCCAAGACCATAGGAGTTTCAAATTTTACAGGAAGGGTTTCTACTCTATGCTTTAGGCTATCCTCTACTGGCATTCTTAATTTAGATGTTTCAACATCTTTTGACTTCAAATTGGCCTTAGTTTGAGGAAAACTTTTACGTTTTCTCTGAGTTTTTGGACACAGAGTGGGCCAATACTGGTTTAATCCAAAACTGTTTACATTGAGAAATTCATCCCAAGACTTGCTAATACAATTTAACTGGTACTGAAATAAGGTTTTAAGGAGACCATGATGAAAAAGACTTTGTTCAATATTTCCAACCATGTTCTGTACAGTATGAGCCATTTTCTTAAGACTCTGAAGCAGAAAGAAAGGTAAATTTATTTTTCTACCTTTTAAGGCCATCAACAATCGTAAATGATAGTAGTGTATATGAGAGTAGCGGCCATCACATGTAACATACCTAATTAAAATCTCAAAACAAGCCCTCAATTGTGGTTTCAAAAATTTAACAGAAACACGTCTTCCAAGATCTGAACCCTCTGGTAATGGTAAGAGGAACATTTCACACTTCTTCTTATTGACCTTCTGACCTTTGAACCAATGCTCACCAACTTGAGGAAGTTTAGTAGCTTCAACAATTATATCTTCATTCAAAAGTAGATGAAAATCCCCAACTTGAGCTGCATCATTCTTCAATGACAAAGAGAAGTGTCTGGTTATTCCTACATGGTGACCACTAAAACCCTTAAAAAACAAACCCCAACCTATCTGATCAAATAATGCGGCTGCTTTTGGGTTTGACTCAACCAACTCAGGGCCTGAAATCTCAAATCGATTCAAGGGTGCCATTTCCTTTCTGCAAAGGTTTTGATTAGGGTTCAGGATGAATGGATGCGTGAACATAGATGGTATTGGAATCCATGTGAATGGAATAATGTAAAATATCACATCATAATTCAGTTCACCTGAGATGAGAACTAAAACCCTAAATCCAATTTTAGTAACCATAGTTTCAATGTAATGGAAACAAGTTCTGAAATTCTTTTTCTTCAAAAATTGAGACCACCAAGCTAACCAAATCATTTTGCAACGTTTCTCGACAACCATTATTTGATTTCTGGATTCATTTCCTCAACGAAGTAAATTCGAGGTTAAAATCATAAAAACCAAGATTTGAAAATGATAACCCTGTACGTAAAGATTTATGAGAATCGTTTCGAAATGATAAAGTTAACACACTACATTACAGGTGTCTGATTTATGAGATTCCATATTTTAATCCCAATGTGTTAGAATGATGACCCCAAAATCAACCAAACTCACCATTTAATGGATAATGATTTTGCATTGAAATTCCTGTCAATTCGTGATGTAAAAATAATAGGTGTAAAGATGTCAAGGTTTGTGTCATAACCATCTTCTTCTAGCTGTTTAACATTTGCTATGATAAGTCTAATACGTGGAGATTAAGTGTAACATTAATTTAAACAATAGGAAACCGTGTATTTGCAAATGATTATGGCTTTAAAAATAATATCATCAATAATAATCGACAAGTAAATCTTTCCAACATAAATTCATCAAAAGTATTAACTTTGAAAATCAGCTTGTTGATTATCATTCATAAGCCATATAAATATCAATTAGAAAACATCATATCAATCCAATCTTTTGAATCAAAATCAATTTCGATTTATCATTAGAATCTTGGATAAAAGATTTTTAATCAAAATTTGAAAGAGGCAAGATCCTTTTATTATAAGAATATATAAGGCAAACCTTATTTATTCACACATTATATGAGACATAGGCTATAGAAGTTTGTGATGATAAAGAATGTTCAGTAGTCATATAAAGATTTTACCATAATAGAGATTAGCCAACCTTACATATGTGTTTGATCACTTTGTTTGATAAATAACACTATGTCAATTATTTAAAGCTAACTATTTAAATAAAAGTTTTAATAATACAAAGGCTTTGAATCTGTTAAGCTAATTTTTATTACAAAATAATGTAAAGCAGCAATTCATTTATATTAATAATATATTATCATGGAATAATGAGAATGAATATAACAACTGCAAGAAATAAAAGACTTAGCTTGATTCAAAGTGTTTGATAAACTACCATTTTGACCTCTGATTTTTGCTTTATTGAGAGTACCTTCAGAATCGAAGATTCTGAAGGAACTCTTATATAATATAGAAGAGTACTAATCAATTTTACTCAACAAAGCAGAAAAATTTGAGAAGCTTGTTGCTTGTGAACAAATGGCGATGACCTGGGCGAACCAGTTATCTCTGCTCATACAATTTTCAAACGATTATATAAACAAAATATTAAAATCTATTCAAAACAATCAAAAAGTCTCAATCTAAGTAAAAACCATTATCTGATTCATATTTACAAATATAATTCAGAAATATCCCACCTCTGTAAATAAATATTTTGTTAAAGATAAACTTAAAAATATCCTAATCAAAACAAAGTACTTATAGTAAAGATAATCCATACCCTCAGTAAAAATATAGAAATTTACTTTACTGATAAATTTCTAGGATCTGTTCCATGAATATAATAATTTTTCTTCCTTTTTCCTCTATTATTTCCTTTTATTTTCTTTATATATTAAAAATTGAAACACTTACTCTGACTGAAGACTACTATCTAGGCATGATAACCCAATATGATAGTATCATTCACGAGAACTGCCTAGAATAAGCAAGCTGGCTCATGATGAGACCTCTTGTCTCTTAATCTTTTAACCAAGAGCCATCACCTTGATGATCAAAAATGAAGTTATACTAGACAACACTAATGATCATGATTAGGCTGGCTCGTGATGAGACCTCCTATTCTTCAATCAAAATCACATTTCACTTTATTGAATTTGAAATTTTACATTTTCTAAAATAAGAGATTACCTAGCATGCTAACCAAATGGTAATGTCAGTCACTAATATCAATAGAAAATGAACCAGCTGGCTTGTGATGAGACCCCCTATCTCTTGACCTTACGACCAAGAGCCATTATCAGTTCCCTAATAATGTCATACTGATGATATTTATGATCTTGATCGGATCGGCTTATTACTAAGACCTTCCGTCTCTCATTTTGATTTTTTGGAACTTTATTAAATGGAACAGATCTAAAAATTTTCAGATTGTAAATAACTTTAAAAGACATAACTGATGGTAGAGATCTCTAAATATTTTTCAAAGTACAAGTTTTGAAAAAGACATTAATCAGCTATCCCAACTATTAGAAGAAAATAGAAGAATGAGGAATAATCTGAATAACATTTACAAATAGTTACAAATAATGATAGGTTCTTAATAGACTTAAGAAACTTTGATCATTCTGAACCAATTTTTAAAAGACTTAGTCTAATACCATAATTTTAAACTAATGAACAAATTGGTTTTAAACCACATGACTTATTTATTTACACTTGTCCTCTTAATTGATAGTTTTACATTAGTGACTGATTATTTTAAAACATATATACAGAGATTCTTTAATCCTTAATACAAATGATCAATATATTAATACTTTATTAAGAAAATTAAAAATTAGTTTCAAGAGTAGAATTATGTTTGAAATGTACATAAGTATCATAAATTTATCATAATCCTTATTTGATAAAAGATTGTACAAAATATTGACAATTTTATAATAAAAATATATACATGAAAATTATAAATGAAATTATTTACAAATAGAAAACAAGCTTATATACATAATTATATACAATTTAGGGTCTGAAACATCAGTAGAAATATTTTTTTAAGATCAGTCCATTCACTGGGAATGTTTCGAACTAACCTTCTAGAGTTTGCAAACGAAAGGTACTTGGACCTATCTTTTCAACAATAACAAAGGGACCTAACCAAAGTTTTTGAAACTAAGTATGATCTCCTTTCTCCTCATGAACTTTGTCCCATTTTAAAATTAAGTCCCCCACCTGAAATTCTTGATTAGAACTTGAGGATTGGTCAAACCAGGACTTCACAATTTGTTGATGTTTTGTAAAATGTTGCTTTGACTTGTCTCTTTCTTCCTCAAGTTTTAACAAAATATTGATCCTTCTTTCCATTGCTGGACAATTTTCATCTTGAATAGACTGAGCTAACTGTAATGAAGGTAAAAATAAATTCAGTGGTAAAATAACTTCAGTTCCATAAACCAAGAAGAAGGGTGAGTTACCTATTGCAGCTTTAGGAGTTACCCTGTCTTCCCAAAGGGCATTAAATAATTATGTATGCTAATCATGATGGTGAGCTGAAATAGTTCTTTTGAGAATTTTCAATAATTTTTTGTTTGTTGATTCAGCTAAACCATTTCCATGAGGATGATAGTTAGCTGAATACCTAACTCTTATTCCCTTATCTAAGGTAAATTGAGTTAACTCAAATGATGAAAAATATGAATCATTATCAAAGACAAGGGAATCTAGAACACCAAATCTCGTTATGATAAAAGATTCTAAAAATAATATAACCTCATTGGTGTTTACAACCCTCAAAGGTGCAGCTTCTGCCCAACGCGTAAAATAATCAGTTGCAGTTATTATATAATTATGTTGCATAGAAGAGGGAGGGTTTATTGGTCCTACTATATCAATACCCCATTCCTGAAAAGGTCTTTCTACTGAAATAGCTTGTAAAGGGAAACCAGGCTTCTTAACTCTTCCTGCAGTAAGTTGACATTCTTGACAGTTTCTCACAAAAGCATAGGAAACTCAAAATAAAGTAGGCCAATAATAGCCGACCCTAAGAACCTTATGTGTCATAGTTTCTCCACCAAAATTACCACCTACTGGTCCAAAATGTAATTATTTCAAAATCACTTCTGTTTCATCTTTATCTAGACATTGAAGAAAAAATTCGTCTAAATTTCTCCTAAAAAGCATGTTATCAATTAATAAAAAAGGAGCAGATTTCAGTCTAAGTGCTCTCCTCTTCCTTGGTTCCAAGTAATTAGGAGCAGTTCTTGTTTCCAAAAGTGTTCTTATATCTGTATGCCAAGAATCTTGCGGTGGAGGATAGACGTAAATTTTCCTCGTAAGTAAAACTTCATCAATGGCGGCTTTAGAATTATTATTAGGTAGATGAGCTACTTCAGCAGCAAGTTTACATAATCCTTGACCCTTGACTACCATTGAAGGTTTAATTTCCAAGTCATACTCTTGAAGAGCTATCATCCATGGTGCCCTTTTTTCACCTAAATCTTTTTGCACTAGCAAATTTCTGACTGAAGGATAAGGAACTATCACTTTCATTATAGATTTCAATAAATATGGATGAACATTTTTGACAGCTTTGAAAACAGCAAAATATTGCTTAATAACTTCATGGTAATTAAATTCAGCACCTTTGAAATTTGAACTCATAAAATAAATTGGCACTTCATTATTTTGTTGATTTAGTTGAGTTAAAACTGCTGCATATGATATATCAGAAGCAAAAGTATACAATATGAAATCTTTGTTAAAATCTGGGCTCAAAAGACTAGGAGCTTCTGAAATAGCTTCTAAAATTTTCTGAAATGATTCTTTTTCAGTTTGTCCCCAATTAAAAATAGCATCCTTCTTAATCATTTTTTGTAAAGGACGGATGATTTCAAAAAAATTAGGGATGAATCTTCTGACAAAATTTATTTTACCAAGAAATGATTGCATTGCTTTCTTGCTAGAAGGGTAAGTTGTTTTTGAAATAGCTTGGGTTTGTTCAAGATCAATCATGATCCCATGTTTTGAAACCATGCAAGCTAATAAAATACCTTCTGAAACAACAAATATTGTTTTCTTAGGATTTAAGGATACTCTGATTTTTCTACATTGTTCAAATACCTTTATAAGATGATTAATATGATCATGTCGACATTTAGAATATACAATAACGTCATCTAAATAGACAACTACTGAATGATTAATTACACCTCTAAAAGCAATATCCATTGCCTTTGAAAAGTTGCCCCAACATTGATTAACCCAAAGCGCATCTTTCTGTCAGAATATGTTCCCCATGGAGTTCTAAAAGCTATTTTCAATTCATCATCTGGAGAAACCAATATTTGGTTGTATCCTAAGAAACCATCAATAAGTGACAGTATCTCAGACCCGAAAACTTTTTGAAGAATTTGTTCCATGGAAGGAACTGGGTAATTATCCTTTTCGGAAGATTTATTAAGATTTTTAAAATCAACACATAATCTAATATCACCATTTTTCTTCCTAACTAGAACTAGGTTGGCTACACACTGAGTATGCCGAATAGGAAAAATAATCCTAGCAGCTAACAGTTTTTTTAGTTCCTTCTTAATTGTTGGTTCTAATGACGGATGATATTTCCTTAGTTTTTGTTGAAAAGGTTTTGACTCTTCTTTAATTGGAATTATGTGTTGCATGAATTGTGTATTGAAGGTTTTCAAATCGTCATATGTCCATGCAAAGACATCCTTAAATTCTTTAAACAATTTTATGAATGTTGTTTTTTCTTACGAGAGTGCAATCTATTCCTAGATTTACAATTTGAGGATTTAGTTCCGTTCCTAAATTTATGATTTCATATTTCATTTGAGAGCTTTGGTTTTATAGTTATGAACAGATATAAATTTATCTTGAATAGCAAAGAACTTTTCTAATCTCAAAACTGAATTAGGAATTGGTTTTACCTTCTCAAAAGCTTTTTCAACTGAACAAAAATCATTTATTACCGAAAAATCCCACATATTTTCGTCATGTGTAACTTCATCAATGGATAAATATTTAAAGGTATCATCATTTGTTATAAAATTCAGCACCTGCACATCATTATCAAACACACGCCAGTTAAAGATATTATCTGGTATAGAAGGCCTAAAAATCAGTTCAACTGAAAAGAAATCTGGTGTAAATTTTTTTGATGGGATTAATTTTAATGCTACATTCGCTAATAAATCTGCCTCTTGGTTTTGAACTCTTGGAACTGAAATTATGTTAAATGCATCAAAATGTGAAATGAGATTCCATACCTCTCGTTGATAATTATACAAATGTTCAGAAAGGAAGTGAATAGAATTACGGACCTATTTGACGATGATTTCAGAATCACCATATGCAATTAACACTTTGATATCCAAATCAATCGCTTTTCTCAAACCCTGTATCAAAGCTTCATATTCCACAGTATTGTTTGTACAATTAAATTCCAGCCTACAAGCTATACATGTTTTATTTCCTTGAGGGTCTATTAGTAGGAAACTAGCTCCTGGTCCTTCTTTAGACTTCGCCCCATCGAAATATAAAGTCCAAGTAGAACTATTAACAACTACTTTACTTTCTATAATATTTACAATATTATGATTATCTACATCATTTATAATTTCCTTGAATGAAGAATCATGAGAAATAGTTGTCGCATTAAGAATTTTTTATTGCTGTTTATTTTCAGAAAAAACAGAATTTTCGGATTTAAAATTACCAAATCCTAGTTCATACATGTAATTTCCCATAATGGAGTCTGAAAATAAAACTTGTTCACTAGGATCATGTAATTATGTCACAGTATGTTTCATATATCTTTATTTGTTTATCTTAATTTGATTTGACTTTCCATTCTAAGGTAACCATAAAGTTGACCATTTTGTAGCAAAGAATCCATTCAACTGTTGAGACCAATATCTACTAAAAAACAACCCATACCCATCGGGAATGTCTGCAACCACAATGACTATATTTTGAAAAACTGAAGGGTTACAAGAAATCTTGAATAAAACATCTTTCATCTCTCCTATAACCCTCACATTTGTCCTATGCAATTGAGTTATTTGTGAATTTGATGAAACAAATTTTCCATTCAGCCTTTTGCAGACAGACAAAGGCATTACATTGGAAGAAGCTTCGGAATCAACCATGCAATTATGAACATTCCTATTAAAAATATCAAAGGTAAGTAGGAATGGAGGAGTTGTTGATTTTGAATTCTTCCCTATTAGCGAGGCTTTATCAACTGCTGACTTTCCTTTATCAGTTGATGTTAAATCATTATTAGAATTGTTAGCAACAACACTTTGTTTAGCATTAGGAATTACTGAACTCATGGAAGGATTTATAATATGACTATTAGGAATTGGGTAAATTTAAATAAGATCATACATACTAATGTTTGCATGTGTCTTCTTTAAATCTTCAATTATGTCATATTGTAAATCCAACTTTGGAGCATTTTGAATAGGCTGAGAAATCCTCATAGATTGAATCCATTTGCTAGATTGAGTATGTTTATTAGGTTGTGAATTATTGTTATCATTACTCGGGGTAGAACTTGATGAAGCTTCAGGAGTGTTTGAGAATGTTCTACTATGAGTATTATAGGCATGTTGTCCTGAAGGAGGACTTTTACCTTCATAATCTTTTACAAGATTGTCCCAGAAATGATCGTTAACTTGTTGAGGTTCTTCCAATTCTTCATCATTTTCTGATTCCTCTTCTTCTTCATTTTCATCCATTTATTGATTTGAGGGAGTTTCAGATAAGGATAAGACAACTTGAATAGTATTAAAAATTTCTTCATTTACTGCTATATCAGGCGGTGTACTTGTTTTATTATTAGTATTAGGATTCTGTCTAAACTGATTTCTGAAATATCCTCTAGATGAGGAAGCTTTAGAATTAGTTTTTTTTAATCATACAACTTCATTAGTTAATGCCCAAATAGCATTCTGCAGCTGTTCTACATGAAATTCCTTATCTTTTTTGGAATTAGGTTTTTCTATTTTCCTACAAGGGAAAGTATCAGATTTTCGACTTCTATCTCATTCATAAGACATAGAATCCTTCTCAATTTTAATGGCTTCCTCAAAAGTTTCTACCAAATTTGTTTTACTAGCTCTCTTAACAAACATCCCAGGATATTTTGGTAAAGATGAAGTATAGTTTTCTATAATTATATCCTCGGGTGGTTGAGAAGCAACCGAAATTTTATTTTTTAATGTAAGAAACCTCTGATTAAAATATTTAATTCTTTCTTTAGGTTCCATTTTAATCTGAGATAACTCAAGGGCTAAAAGAGCAGGTTTTTTATCCTCCCCAAATTTATCTAAGAAATCTTTATTGAATTCAACCCAATTTCTGATTGATCCTTGAACTAACGAAAAGTACCAACTAGGGGATTTTCCCTCAAAAGTTAAAGGGAACAACCGACAAACCACATTTTCATGCTGAACATTCATGGTTTGAATAGCTAACATGAATTTATCTACGTGCACCTCTGCAGGTTCTTTGTTATCTGGGCTAAACTTTGGAAGAAGTTTATCTGAATGTTTGGGCAGATGATGTTGTATACCAGGTACAGCTACAGCAGTTGTTCTCAACCAAGGAAGTTGTGGATTAGGTGGATGATTACCTCCTCCTCCTATTGGTATGTTTCTAGCCATAAGACTTCCTTCATAATCTGAAGAAATCCCTGAATTAGATGACCTTGGACTATCAGGTGGTGATTCTGGAGGAGAGGGTGGTTGATCAAAATAGCCTACTGAAGTCAATCTTCTAGCAGTATTTATTCAAGTAGTTTCTCTTTGATGACTTCTAACTTGATAACTTTGAGTGCAATCAGCTTCTACTAAATCTTGAGTAACTATATTCAATTATGGATTACGTCTTTGTTGTCTAGGTAGACCATAATCTATTAGGGTTACACCATGTTGATTAGCGTATGCTATTGTAAAAATATGACGTGATTCTTCTAAAGTTTGAGTACTCTGTTCATGAGTAAATGGGGATGTGATATGATCACGCTCAAGGATGCTCCTAACAGTTTCTATGAATGGTGATTTGCTGACTTCGGATTGTAATGGAGGTTGTTGACTGGTTGAAGTTTTATCATTAGTTCTACCTACCATTAATCATTAACATGCCCTCCTTCTAGCGCCATTTGTTGGCCTGATTTCCTGACCTAGGACAACTAAGGATATTAAGCCCACACAAGTTGCTTAGAGTAGCTCCCGATGTGTTTAAGATGGAAAAACCTCATAGGTTTTGGTCCTTCTACCAACTGAATTTTTCTCTTAAGGAGAATTTAAAATTCAGTAAAAATTTATCCTAATCTTATTACTATCTAAATAAACCCTAAAATTAGTTTTCTAAGACCTAAGTTATCCTAAAATGCTTTATTAATGAAAGTCTTCATTTTTTTGAGGATTTTACTTCAAATATCTTATTTCAAAGACTATTATAAGTTTTACATAATTAATCTAATCCTATTTAACAATTGTTAAATATAAACTCAAAGTTTAAAATAAACTATACTAAGACTAAAATTAACTAGTTATACTATCTCAGCTGAGAGCAATTTGTAACTAAATTAATTATCAATTAATAATTCAAGTAAACAAAGAGATAGACAATAATGATTTAAATGAAAATAATTAAATCATCATCATTAGCTCACTTTGCTAAATATGCACACAACAGAAAATTAAAACAGATAACTATTTTTTAATTTCTCTGTAATGTTCTATTAATTAATAACTAATAATCAATACCAAATATTTAAATAAAATATAATATTTATTATGAAAACATTGTAAAAACACAAATGAAATCAAAATAAACATGAAATATTAATATTACTAAAATTACAATTCTCAATATAAGTATTGATAAATCAAATCAGTAATATTCTCATTTAAATATTAATATCGAGTAAACAGAGTACTAATTTAGATAATGAATACAATCATAACAAAGAATAATTGCACCAAGACATAACGAGAAAGTGATATATTGAAATTTATATAAAGTGTTCAAAAATAGTACCAGACGCTGATACCAGTTTAAGAATTTTAGTCACAATCCTTCTCCGAAGACGAAACTCCAGCAAACAGATTAAACTAGAACTGAAATGTTATTTCAAATAAGTCTATTTCTTTGATACTCCATCCACCATTCCTACATCAGTATTTCATAGTTTTATAAGAAGGGCCAATAACTGCCTCTCCTATTTCTATGTCACTAAAATTAAAAACAAACTATACACCATCGAACAACTAGAATCTGAGACATTAACTATCATCTTCTTCATTAGTGCACCTGGAATTTGAACTTTCAAATTGATAACTGCTTCCTTATCTATGAATGTCGACTTATCCATGTAGCAACTGTGGTTTGACATCTGGCATCTAGATCATTCTAGCTTGAAAATGACTTCATCATTTGTTGGAAAAAAAAAAGGAAAGAACACCACCAAAACCGAGGATCCATATGCCACCTGCAAAATCAATAAACCATGCATAAGTTTTATCATAATTATTAAAAACTGAAATAACAATTTAAATTAAATGATATGCAATGCCTACAAAATCTATGATTCTGTGGGCATGCCAATTACCTGTTCATCAGTAATAACAAATTTAAGGTGCATTTCTGAGTTTGATGACTCGACGAGCCTCAGACAGTTTAGCTCTTAATTTTATATTTTCCATTTTACATTGTTCTTCTTGTTTCAAAAGCTTCCTCTTAGCAGTAACCCAATATTTTTTTAGATTTTTCAACCTGTCCTTTTTCTCCTTTAAAACCTGCCATCGTTTTATCCAAGTTAATAATTCATTCCTTAAGTTCTGTACCTCATCCTTCAACACAATAGAATTTGACTCAGTTTTTTCTAGTTTTCCCTTTAATTGTTTAATTTGTTGTTTCAATTTTATGGCTTTCATAGTATCCCCTAGCATATGCTCAGATGAAGAATTATTATTCAAGGCACACCCTAACTTGATTTCTTTGTTATTTGGTAGAATCAGCGATTGATTCTCACTATAATCATTGTTCAAAGACATAACAGGATTATCCATTTTTTCTTCGTACTCTCGTGAGAACACTTCTATTGATCTATAATCTCCTTCCTCACTTAAAATTTTGATAAATGACAAATCTTGGGTATGAAATGGTTCTTTTAAAGTGGATGATTTCATGCTTCTTTTAATTCTACGTAAACCAGTTCTTGTGATGGGTAGTTCTCGTAAGCTCGATTCACCATCAAATTTCATCTTTCCTTTTAACAATTTTTATTTTTCCCTTGCATCCAAAGGTATGATATGAGGATCTTCATACAGAGCTGAGACCATAGGAGTTTCAAATTTTACAGGAAGGGTTTCTATTGTATGCTTTAGGCTATCCTCTGTGACATTTTTAATTTAGATGTTTCAACATCTTTTGACTTCGAATTGGCCTTAGTTTGAGGAAGATGTTTACATTTTCTCCGAGTTTTTGGATGCAGAGTGGGCCAATAGTGGGTTAATCCAAAAATGTTTACATTGAGAAATTCATCACAAGACCCGCCAATACGATTTAGTTGGTACTAAAATAAGGTTTTAAGGATACCATGATGAAAAATACCTTGTTCAATATCTCCAACCATGTTCTGTACAGTATGAGCCATATTCTTAAGACTGAAGCAGAAAGAAATGTAAATTGATTTTGCTACCTTTTAAGGCCATCAACAATTGTAAATGCTAGTAGTGTATATGAGAGTAGCGGCCATCACAGGTAACATACCTGATTAAAATCTCAAAACAATCCCTCCATTGCGGTTTCAAAAATTTAATAGAAATGCCTCTTCCAAGATCCAAAACCTCTGGTAATGGTAAGAGGAACATTTCACACTTCTTCTTATTGACCTTCTAACCTTTGAACCAATGCTCACCAACTTGAGGAAGTTTAGTAGCTTCAAAAATTATATCTTCATTCAAAACTAGCCGAAAATTCCCAACTTGAGCTGCATCATTCTTCAATGACAAAGCGAATTGTCTCATTGTTCCTACATGGTGACGACTAAAACCCTTAAAAAACAAACCCCGACCTATCTGATCAAATAATGCAGCTGCTTCTGGGTTTGACTCAACCAACTCAGGGCTTGAAATCTCTAATCGATTCAATGGTGCCATTTCCTCTCTGCAAAGGTTTCGATTAGGGTTCAGGATGAAGGGATGCATGAACATAGATGGCATTGGAATCCATGTGAATGGCATACTGTAAAATATCACATCATAATTCAGTTCACCTAACATGAGAATTAAAAACCTAAATCCAACTTTAGTAACCATAGTTTCAATGTAATGGAAACAAGTTCTGAAATTCTTTTTCTTCGAAAATCGAGACCACCAAGATAACCAAATAATTGTGCAAAACTTCTCGGCAACCATTATTTGATTTCTAGATTCGTTTCCTCAATGAAGTAAATTCGAAGTTAAAATCATAAAAACCAAGATTTGAAAATGGTAACCCTGTACGTAAAGATTTATTAGAATCATTTCGAAATGATAAACTTAACACACTACATTACAGGTGTCTAATTTATGACATTCCATATTTTAATCCCAATGTGTTAGAATGATGACCCCAAAATGAACCGAACTCACCATTTAATGGATAATGATTTTGCATTGAAATTCATGTCAATTCGTGATGTAAAAATAACAGGTGTAAAGATGTCTAGGTTCATGTCATAATCATCCTCTTCCAGCTGTTTAACCTTTGCTATGATAAGTCCAATACGTGGAGATTAAGTGTAACATTAATTTAAACAATAGGAAACCGTATATTTGCAAATGATTATGGCTTTAAAAATAATATCATCAATAATAATCGACAAGTAAATCTTTCCAACATAAATTCATCAAAAGTATTAACTTTGAAAATCAGCTTGTTGATTATCATTCATAAGCCATATAAATATCAATTAGAAAACATCATATCAAGCCAATCTTTTGAATCAAAATTGATTTTGATTTATCATTGGAAGCTTGGATAAAAGTTTTTTAATCAAAATTTGAAAGAGGCAAGAGCCTTTTATTATAAGAATATATAAGGAAAACCTTATGTATTCACACATTATATGAGACATAGGCTATAGAAGTTTGTGATGATAAAAAATGTCTAGTAATCATATAAAGGTTTTACCATAATAGAGATTAGCCAACCTTACATATGTGTTTGATCACTTTGTTTAATAAATAACACTATGTCAATTATTTAAAGCTAACTATTTAAATAAAAGTTTTAATAATACAAAGGTTTTGAATCTCTTAAGTCAATTTTTCTTACCAAATAATGTAAAGAAACAATTCATTTATATTAATAATATATGATCATGGAATAATGAGAATGAATATAACAGCTGCAAGAAATGAAATACTTAGCTTGATTCAAAGTGTTTCATAAACTACCATTTTGACCTCTGATTTTTCCTTTATTGAGAGTACCTTCAGAATCGAAGATTCTGAAGGCACTCTTATATAATATAGAAGAGTACTAATCAATTTTACTCAACAAAGTAGAAAAATTTGAGAAGGTTGTTGCTTGTCAACAACAGGATAGATAAAACCAGCATTCAATAGTTTTTCTATCTCAACCTTAATCGCGGGTGCTTTCCTAGGATTCACCGCACACAAGCGTTGTCGAACAGGTTTAGCATTGGGATAAGTTTTAATTTCATGCTCAACAATGTGAGGGTCGATACTTGGTATTTCCTCATATGACCAAGCAAATACATCATGAAATTCTTTGAACGACTCAGTATACTCTTGAATCTCAGCATGAGAACATTCTGCCCCAATATAGACATTCTCAATCTTGCCATGATCGCAAGAGATATTGATAGGAATGGTAGGAGATATATTCACCATGTTTCCATCAACCATCAAACTAGGAGAGCTTAATGGAACCACAGGACTACGAATTCTCTCACTAAGAATCTCCCTAAAGTCTTCACACTCCAAAAGGTCAAGCTTGGGAAGGAAGTAAGATCTATGATGCAACTCTTCCCAAGGTGGCTCAACTCCAGACATAGCCTCAATAATAGCTTCATCTAATGGAAAAACACTATCAAGGCAGTCATGGGTGTGAGAAGACTCAACTTCACATGTAGGCAGCACATATGGGTCCTCCTCCTCTATCCGCGAAGAGGAAGGACTAGGCTCTGCAACACATTCAATATTAGCTTGATATGCTATCATAGTTGCAGGAAATGGCACATCCGTCTCGATGGGCTTATTCAAAGGACTCGGTGTAGGAAGAATCCAAGGATCTTCCATATGAGTGGTGCGAAAAGACACCGAACGCAATGATGATGAAGCCTCACCGGAAGTAGACCTGATCATAAGAACAAGTGCAGGACAACTAAATGATCCCATAAGGGATGGGTACATGCCAACACCCACACTCTCAGTTGCCAGCTGAGAGTGCGCGATAATCAGGACTGAAGCTCCTGAAGATGCGGTAACACATGGATTATTGAATGACATTTGATTAATTATAACTATCTTCCCATTAAATGGAAAGCATACAACTCGAAATAGAGAAGAATCTACGGCTTTCATACTGTACATCCAATTCCTACCCAGTAATAGATTGTAGTCAAGGGGCGCATCAACCACCTGAACCTCGATTGCGATGGTCTTCCCTCCCAAACGGACCTTAAGAGAAGGAAGAATTTTGTGCGACCGAAATGATCTACCATCAAACGCAGTCAACATGGTAGAAGATTTAGACAACTTGGGGGAACCCAAACCCTTCCAACACGCCAAATAAATCACGGAAGCAGCAACACCTTCATCAATCACAGTGCATTTGATGGTCTTGTTAAGACATTCTACATGAATCAAGTGAGATGCATAGTAAGGAAAGTGAGGTTGTAGTCTCGCGGTTTCAAATTTAATGACATAGGAAGAATTATCATCATTAACACCAAGAGCAGAAAGCAAATCCTTCCTTTGTGAAGGACAACTCTGAAGTACTTCGAGTGCAGACATTGCACAAGGAGTGTGGCCCAAATCCTAGACAACAAAATAGTTCTAGGCGGCTCAGGCATTAGGATTGTGCCCTGAATGCTTAAGGAATCCTTTGGGAATGCGAGGTACAACTTTAGGTTTATCCATAGGTTTTTCAATATGCAAAGGACTCCCGGATGGATCAGGTTCCTTTCCTAGGTCTGGTTATGACGAACCATAGTTCTTTGCACGAGCCACAACCTTAGCAGCACACACCATGTTGATGCAACCATGACCACTAGAAGATTCTGGCAGATCTTGATCCCTGCCAAACTGATCATGGGTCCTCGATTTCGTATTTTGATTATGAGGTAAAGGGTTAGTCAGCACAGCTGGGCCCTGCACTATGAACCTCGAGGCTTCTTCTATCCGAGGGCACAAGTGAGTGAGGTGGTCCTCCTTACACAACTTGCAAGGAAACTTAACCTTATGTTTAGGCTACTTGTCCCCCCCAGCATTTCAGGTGTTCTTGTCATTAGAATTGGCATTTTCATTCCTATTACCACCCTTACGATTGTATTTACCCTTCTTCTTATTCCTTTTGGGTTGCTGGTTACCCTTCTGGTCCGATGATTGCACCGAAAGAACACTCGCCATTTGGGTGGGTTGAGATGAAGCCATGGCTTGTCCCAAGGAATATTGGTTGATAGATAATTGACTCACCTATTTCAAAACCGAATCCGCAGGTTTGGTACTCATACACCCAATAATGCCATGGGCATGTGGTCCAGGTTTGATCTTAGGGTCAAAACTAGAACGCAGAGCGTTAGGAATAATCTCATATAACAAACCGGATTGAGCATAAATCAAATCTAATTCATGCACCCTAAAAATGGCTTGTTCCTCGTTCTAAACTCTGGATGTAGAAACATCCTTCGCTATATAAGGTAGTAACGACTTAAGGAACCACTCGAAGAGAAACTCTGGTAGTATGAAGGCTTAAATCAATCTCTTCCATCTATGCCACTCTTGGATATGGTCTGATATATGTGTGGCTTTGTCTTGCCTAAATGTCGACAAGAGTTCCATACCAACATCGTAATCCATTGCAGGGATGATTTTAAGGAACCATACTTATTTGAAAGTGTATAAATGTTGGCGAATATTACCAATTCTTAAAATGCCAACTATAAAATGATTGGCAATATTTTTCAAAAAATATTTTAATTTCCAAGGATTTTATATCGTTTATATAATAAGTTGGCGATTTTTAGGGTGAAAAAATTTACCCCTTCAAAATTGGGCAAAACAGGGCTTCAAAAAATGCAAAATGGCGAATGTTTTTTGGGAGAAAAACATGGAAAAATAGCCCACTGGGCTAAAATTCGCCCCTAAAATTATCCCTGATTGCACTGGTAGCTAGAAGTGGTTGATAAAAGTCATATCTATGTCATTGAACAAAGTGAATTCCCCCCTAGGTAACTCTATGTACCATTTCACTGCAGGACCTATGAGGGTGCATTGAAATAGCCTTAAATGGATCGAATCTTCATGTAAGGAATTAGAAGAGCACCAAAGGTGAAATGTAGTAACATGTTCACTAGGATCTTCTCCTAGTTTTCCCTCGAATTGGGGAATGTTTGAGGGAAGCTTCGTAGGGACAACTGGCCAAGCTGGGTCATAAGATACCGAATCATTGGTTAGTCTCGACAAGTCAGGCAAATTTAACGTTGCGAGGAAAGGGAGCCTAGGCTGAACAGGTCTATGAGATGCTCCCTGATAATTTTGGTTCACATGGGACTAATTACCCTAACCACCCTGGCCATGGCCATATTATCCTCCTCTCGTTTGACCCGTCACTAGTAGAAAATGAGAAATTAATGACTAAAAAAATGACTAAAATCAGGCTATAAACGACTATTTTTGAGTCGGTGACTAATAGTAGCAAATTACCACTATCTTATAGCTAGTCGTATTTCACTAGTCATTAATAGCTTGACTTAGTAGTCATTGATTTAGTCATTGATAGTCAATGATTTAGTCAATGATTTAGTCATTGTTTTAGTCATTGATAGTTAATGATTTAGTCATTGATTTAGTCACAGATTTAGTCATTGATTTAGTCACTGAGTTAGTCATTGATTTAGTCATTGATTTAATCACTGATTGCAACCATTAATGACCAAATATACTACTGAATAAATTACTATATGTTAACATATTAATGACTAAGATAAATACGACTAAGATACGGGAAATTAGCTACTAATAGTCGTATATATGTGAATTTAGTCATTTTTGTAGTCACAAATTTATGATAGGGCACAGAGGAATCGAACCACCAACCTCCTGCCTATAATTAGGCAGGCGCTCTACCATTGAGCTAGCACCCTTTAAGAAGTTGTTATTGCTTGACAATGATGATATTCAAACAAATTTATGATAGATATCAATCTACAAACTACATAATTATTACTATTACAACTTACTAGTAACTAGTATTTATGAAAGTAGTCATTTACGCAGTGGAGAATTGTAAATAAGAAGGAGTTGCATTGGATGATTTCGCAAATCTCGATGTTTCAATCTCTACTATGGGATCATCATTAGGAGGCAACTGAAGCGTGAGGTAAAATACCAAGAAGCCCATCAGTATTTATAGTTAGTGTGAAGCATGATAGGATCTAAGTTTTTAAGTCGGTTTTAAGTTTTAATTTTTTTTAATTATTTTATTTTTAATTTTTAGAAATCATTATTATGAAAATATTATAATAAGGTTTAAATATCTAAATTCAGGCACTTTGGGAACTTCTCCAAAATCCCTCAAGACACATCATTAGCATCATTGACTTTAGGCATTTGCGTAGTGCATCTTTGAATTCTCTTATGCCTAGGGGGTCAGCAGATTTTATAGACATTATCAAATAAGCATAAAATTTCAATCATCTGAGTAAAACTAGGCCATCTGAGTAAAACTAGGCCACTGTCAAAGAAGATCGAGAGAAAAACAAACTCTTTTTGTATTGTAATGAAATATGAAGCAAATTATGCAAACATGCTTGAATTTTTTTAAGATTTAGACAGTTAAACTTAAACCTGTCTGCAACACAAGATCAATTCATGCATGGCCATTAAAATGTAAAAGCAGATAGGAAAAATTCAAAACTCATATAAAAATGATGAATTCAAAATGTATCTTTGACTTGTATTCAGGATATAAAGTTGATTCAGGATATAAAGTTGTTAATCCCTTGAATCTTGTGGCATTTACAATTAAAATCACAAATTATAATAGGTCAACGACCATTCTCTCAATTGTTACAAAGCAGTTCTCCATATTTATACATGTCAGAAAATTATGACAAACAAACAGACCATGTACTTCAGCTTAATAGCAGTGCAAGTTTAAATTTTTCATAGTCAGCCACACTGACATTTTAGTTCAAAGGAATCCTACAACCACAATGCACTTTGTAACATATCCATTGCAAGATTGATATCCAATTTAGAATTTGGCATGATATTAGTCTTCTAAAGGAAAAAAATCCAATAGAAGAATACTTACAAGGACAAGTGTTAAATGCTTGTTTAATAGAATAACAAATGTAGCCAATACCTGGAATCTAAAAGCACATTCTAGGAAGGACAAAAATATGTTTTAACTGTCAAACCCCAGGAATGTATTGGAGCCTAGATTTAAACCTAAGAATACCTACAACACTGAACTTATGGTCCTACTTAAGCACAAAAAATGTCTGGGTTACAAACATTGCTCATAAATATAATCACTTTGTTCACTAGCAATGAATTTTTGAAAATAGATTTTAGCACACTATTGATCTGATTATGTTCTATTATAAAATTATGCTACATAAACTGTCTTCAACTTTGAGCTATGAAGTTCAAGAACTTACCAAGAATCATCTGGATTTCCTGATTCACAGGCAGGAGGTGGGTCAATAGTATTCAGGCTTCTAGGACAAGAACGAGTATTAATTCTCTTTTGCCAAATGACAAGATCACCTTTTTCATACTTCTTTTCCCAGCACAAAAGTCCTGCTATTTCTTCAATTTTCTCTTGTTCCTGTTGGAGCTCCTCTTTTGATATCTGCCAAGATTGGTAATATTGCTTCCAATTGATGGGAGGAACAGAGAGAATCCAATATCCACCTGGTCTCAAGACTCTATCCACTTCTATCAAATACATACCATTTGCAAACAAATGAAGCTACACAAATCAATTTGAGAATCAAATCAATAAATTCAAGGCTTTTCTATAGCTCAGAATTTTAACTTTAACAAAAGCATTAATCCTGTAAAAGTCCCCAATACCATTTGCAGTCCAAGGTATCAAACACCGTGAACATTGAGACATGTCAAAATCCTTGGAAGGGTAAGGAAGCTGCTGTGTCCCCATTACACCAATCACAGCATGCACGCCTCGCTCCAAAGAAAACTACACTTGGGCTTCATGTGAATCCCTTGGTGCAAATGACATGGTCAAAACATTTCTCTTCAAAATTTATGCACCCCAGCTTGCCACCTAAGCATGCCATAGGGATTTTAGATAAGGGCATATCCTCAAACTCCATAACTCAGCATCTTTAATTCTAATAGCTCTAAGTTTTTCCTTGCATTTATCTGTTGCTTCTTGATGAACCTTATGATCATCATATTTTACCCTGCTATTTGAGATAATGTTTTCTTTCCTGAAAGCAAATCTAAAAAACATCTCTAAAGGAATAGCCTGCAGTAACCATTGTTGTTGGGCAATTCAAGAAAGTTTCTAAGCCAAGTCAATTTTTTTGTATCACCAACATTTGATACACATTCTGGCCCAAAGCTTTCTTTTAAATGCATGTGGTCGACAGACAAAATTTCATATAAGAAACCAAGCCATTCCTTGTTAGATGCATCAAGTGCAGTGTACACAGTTGAGAAAACGACCTTTAAAAACTCTTCTACATGCTCCAAGACTTCATTCCAATGTTCTGAAATTTCAGCTTCAATTTCCTCATTTGTCCACAATTGTCAGACAAGGAGATATTTTTAAATTTTGCACAAGCACCTTCATGAAACAAAATCTACAGTTAATTGAATTTTTTACCATTATTTGCATGTTTCATGTGTGCTAAGAAATAAATAAGAATATACAAGCTTCAATAATGTATTGCAGGCAAACACTACATTAGATTTCCACCACGTAAGAATAGATGAAGTTCATACCTCTGATCTATTGACTCCATACATGCTTGCTAAATCAAATACATCTGATAAACACTCTTTTCCTTCATTTTGACAGACTCAGCCAAAAATAAAACTATCCTTTGTATGTATTCAGTATCCCCAGACAAAAATCTGCTTGTTTCCACCACATGAATTATTTGCTCCAAATTCTTGGATTGATCAGTTCGTTTTTATTGTTCTTCAATTCTAAAACTCCATTCCTTACAAAAGGTTGTCTCTGTTTCCTCCTATTTGACCCTGCACTTTGAATGATAAAATCTATAACATAGTTGGAGAGAAAATGCAAGGTAGGTGAACAAAAGAAACAAAGAGATAACATAATAGACTAAATATCCCAGCTATTTTTTTTCCAATGAAAACCTTGCAGGATCCCCCCTCTTCCCTGGAAAAATCCAGATGGAGGGCAGCTCAACTGGCAGCCACAATAGTGGCTGGTAACCCTGAGGGACCTGACCAGATTTCAATCTGTGAATATCCTAGCGATTATACCATCACAGATCAACCAATTATTTAGTATATTTTGGCTAGAAAATTATTATTTTTTAGAAATCAAGATGCAGGATGCACTACCATTCTAATCATATCTAATAAGTATGAGAACTAGACTAAAAATTTACAAAATTATGGCAACAACAATATAGGCACAACGGGATACGGGAACATAATGCAATTATTTGAATGCCATGCAACTAGCAAGATCAGCCATCATGGATTACCTACAAAACTATTTATTTTCTAAGCTATTTGAATTGATAAGAGAGATGGACCAAGGGGAGAGGCATAGACAAAAGAACTTCTAAGTTCTAACCACAAATGAGATGCCAAAACTTGCTCAGAGAATAATACTGTATTCTCAAATATTGATGATCTGTATGTTGTAAACATAATTAAATAATAGTAATAATAATAAAATTATTATTATTATTAAATAATAAATTTACAAATTAATGAAGTGGGCTGACCTAATGAAAGGTCATGACCAATTATCCATGGTGACCAGCCAATGTATCATATCTTTTAATCATTATACATTTTATTATATACACTTATCCTTTATGAATTTTGACCTATTGTCCTTAAAAAAAGATATTCAGTAACTAAACTATGTTCGTAGTTGAGAAGCGAATTCTGTGTTTTTCATTTGGTAACAGAGCTTCGTGCTGATCTGATCTTTGGCCACATTTTTTTTAGACTTTGTCTAGCCCGGATTTTAGCCACATATTTACGAACAATATCAGAGTGTTTCTGACTTTCCAGGCCATTGAACATAATATGCGGCCATCTTCAGTTCAAATTCCAAAAAGATTCTAAAATTTATAAAAAAAATACCAGTTCAGTGGAAGTTCCGAAGAAACCCAAAAATAAAGAAAATTTGCTGCAAGTTTTGAAGAAACACAGAAATAGAGATAATTACTACACTAACAGCCCTCCGTTTTGCTGACAATGTCATTGCAATTTGAGTGGGGGTAAAAACGTGTTACTATCTGTTACCCTCCAGATTCTTTCCAGTGTGCCATATCAGATGTACAAAAGAGGAGGGGTCCTTTTTCATCGTAAAGGCCGAGTTTGAGCTTGTCTTAGGTAAAAGAACTGGTCTAGTGGGGCTCAAGACCCTTGGTTTGGTCATGGCATGTCTTCTTGGTTTTCATTTCAAGGAGTTGTGACATGGTGGCTTTGTTAACTACCCCTTGGTGGGCGGAAGTCCCCCATCATGTTGGGCCGCTTTAAGCCTTGGGTTGGTGATATGATGCTTCTTGGGATGACTACATTAGGACACATGGCTTAGGGGCTCCTAGCCACACTTATGTTTATGCTATGTGGAAAGTGATTGTGCGTGAAAGGGTTGTTATACCCGCGTGAGCACACCTCATGGATACTCCCCTGGACCTCTTTCTTTGTACTGCCCCTTCCTCTTGATCATCCTAATCATCAAGGTCAAATCACCCACCTTCTTTGCAAGATTGAAGAGGCCATACCACTTAAAGAAAGAGGGTGTTGAGGGAAAAAGAACAATGTTGGGATTAGATGGGGCACATGACATCTTACATCCAGGATCAATGATTCAACATGTTGTAGCACTTCATTATTTTTATCATTATTTTATGTTCTATGAGGTTCAATCCCTCAATTGTGGGTGACAAACCTTAAAAAATTCATTTTAAGTCATTTCAATACATTTTAGGTAGGTCAGCTTAGAGGAGTGAAACACTGAAAAATGTATTTTTTTTGGAAAGGCATGTCTTGTCACATATAATTAAGATACTCCTCGTTTATTTGTAATTCAAAATCATGGGATCAAATAAAATCTTATTCTTATTTCTCCTTGTGTATTCTTGGCTAAGTGGTGCGTACCCATTTCTTTGAGCAAATTTGTGGTTTCTAAGGGTGGACTATGATGTGGAGGCTTGTTTACTATCTTTTCAAGGATTTTTAAAAGTGAAAGGATTCTTGGGAGGGTTACTATTTTTTCTTTGAAGTGCTCCTTGTTATGCCAACATAGCTAGGTTGTGTAGAGTCTGATCAATAATTCTATGGCTCTATGTTGCATCCCATGACCTCTATGGTTTGGGTTTCACTCTCGAAGTGCACACTGCTTCCTAGCATACTACCAATGGTCAATTGAAGGATTTCTCATGGAAAAGGTCATCCAAGTAGGTCTAGTGGTGCCATCTTGCTCTTGGGGGATGGTGGCAACTTGCCATGCCAATATTGTGGCTCATAGTGCTTGGATCGATAATCTACAACCTAGCTTGGCATCTGGTTTCCACCCCAAGCCATTGTTGGTCTCCCTGCATTGAATGGTAGCTAGATTTTAGTTGGTTAGTTACTTGTTTCAATATTTTTATGTAGCCCTGCGAGAGTGTGCCCCTTCACAATATATCATCAATCTATGGGCATAATCTAGATTAGGTATTTGCTTAAGCTTACACTTGTTGATGTTTACTTTTTGCAACACGCCATTTTCATAAAATGGTTTTTTAATAGGATTCAAAGGAAGCATTTTTCAAAAACAAAAGAAATTCATCACATCAACAAAGTAGAAATGATGGATGACGCACCCAAAGAACCAAAACTTGACGAGGAAGTGCAGTTGACTACAACATGGTTTGATTCACACCTTTGGAAACAACAGCAGACATGCATGTAGAAAGGGGGCGCCAATTAGACCTGGAAGGTGGGAGATCAGTAAAGGAGAAGAAACCAAAGCAGTAGGAGAATATCACCTTGGGCCTAAAGCAGTTTACACTAGAATCATAGCAACAACAGACAGTCGTATCTAGCCTTCAAACACAGAAATATGGCCAACATATGGATACAGCCATATTTGGATATATACATGGAAAATACATTCAATGTACCCCTGGCCATACTTTAGCTGTATCTTGACCACATTGATTATATTCAATTGTATTTTGGTAGTATCATATCATATTTTGGCTGTATTTATCGTATTTCAGTTGTATTCTGGCCATATTTTGGAATACTCTTGTATCTCTGTCATATTTGTTTTATTCAAGTACATAATTTTTCCATATCATATCAGATACCATTGGTATACAGTAACTATGTTTCAATAGCATAAACATGAGGCCTTAAAGAAAGGAAGAAAGACTATGGGCAGAAGAATAATACTAGAGCATATACCTTGTCGACTGAGACCAACTATAAACACTGGACTCAATCTTCTTGCAGCCTGAGAAACCTAATACACATGCATGCAAAGAATATCTTGGAATATAACAAGAACAAAGATTAATATCTTGGAATATAACAAGAACAAAGATTAATATATTGGAATATAGGGGTCTCGAATCTCAATTTCCCAACATAAAAAGGATTCCTTAAGATTAAGATTATCAACAAGAAACCATACATTTTATTTATTACGAAACATAGTTACCCAGTGACAAGATGGGAAACTTGGTTAATCAAGTCTGGAGAAGCTGCAAATGTGTGCAAAATCTCAAACAGGAAGTGCCCAAGTTTTTCAACACTTTGAAATACAAAGACAGTAAAATCTGAAGCAGGAGCAGAAAACAGGTGGTAGATCTCAATCTGGATTCACAGTGCCTCATCGTCCTTTGAAGTGGTAACTTACATTTATGCCCCAAATTATATGACCAGTAAGATAGAAATTTGGTCACTCAATGACATAAAAAAAAATTTCCGTTTCAATTTCAATTTGTAGTTTTTAGGTGATGGTCCAACTCAGATTGGGTTGTACAGGGACATTTTAATGCCATTACGAGATTATCTAAAAAGAAAGAAGAATGGATCAATCTTCAAAAAAAAATTGTGATTTTATCAATGACACATTGACAACTAACAACCATTCCCTGATGAAAGGGTGTTTTAGTTGAAAGTAATGGACAAAGAGGTTCCAAATTCCAATCTAATTGCAAAGAGATTAGATAGATTCCTAGTCAGTACTTCCATGATTCATCCTGATCTAAGAATCAAGTTCTGACCATTGGCTGCCCTGTTCTATATTGAGAAGATTTGGAAACATTCCATTCAAATTTGAGAAAATGTGGTCAACATGCTCTTAGCTATCTGAAAATTATTGAATAACAGTGGAAAGAGGGCAACTACTTCTATGGCACAAGGATGTACGTCCCTCAAAGGAAACTAATGTTTCTAAAGAAGAATCTTGAACAGTGGAATAGGGAAGCATGTGGAATATCTTCCATCAAAGTGAGCTACATGAAGCACAAATGGCATACATATATCTAAAACAGAATCCAAGAAGGCCTTCCAGATGAGTTATCCACCCAGGGAAGTAACTTGGTGAGTAAAATTTACACAACCCACAGGAGCTCAAAGAGATTAGAAAAAAAATATAACTTACAGTTAAATGGCCCAAGAGAGTGATAGGAACACCATATTTTTTTTATCTTTTCCCCAAGGAAAATATCACAGGATAGTCCTCCTGCTTCCCTAAAATATCTAGACGAAGGGCAGATCAGCCACCAGCCACAATAGCTTTTGGAAACCCAGCAGGACTATGTGGGACTTGAACTTCAGCCAGAATAGAATCAGAGACCTCATGGTGAACTCCACCTTGAAATGGCCCATTCAAACCAATTGAGCTAACCCACTGCACCGATAGAAGACCATATATGCTCAGAATACCACAATTAAAAATTAAGAACTTCAACAGAATATCAAAACTCAAAGCAGGATGGGTTAGTAATAGAGGACATGGGTAGTTGCCTCTTCCATCAGGGACTATTTTCAGAATCTGGTCCTAGAACCCCAGTTCAACAGAAACAAGGAAATTCAAAAGGTTGGATATGCTTTCCCATGGTTGATTTCAAAGCAATGGGACAATTAGCTTGTTAAAGTGAGTTATGATGTATGAAGGCTCCAGGACCCACCAGTTCTGCATATTTTATCAGGATTGTTGGCAAATAATCAAGGAGGATGTATGGAGAGCAATGGAGAAACTCAGGAGGCCCAAATCTGTTTTTAAAGTTCTCCTTCAAAAACATAGGATATTTAGCCACTTTTTGATTAATCATTAATGGTTCTCCTTCACTCCTGTTTGTCCTAAATAGAGGAACTAGAAGAACAAGGCAAGGAGCTTCTCTGTCTCCCTATCTTTTCATCCTTACGGCAGAGGCCCAGAGAGATGGATCAATAAAAGTAAAAAGATAACAACAAATAAAGGGTGTCCAGATTGTAGAAGGAAAGGATCAGATCTCATCTGCAATTGTTGATGACACACTATTGGCAGGTGAATCCACAATTCCTGAAGACTGAATATTGAAACAGCTCTTACAAATCAGATTTTTCTGGAGGTAAATCAAAATTCTTCTTCAATACAACCATCAGGATTCAAGTACATATAAGCACGGTACTTCACTTCAACAAGACCGCCTATCATTCAATTACAATATATTTTGGGGTACCTTTATCCAAAGAACCCTTCATGTGTCTGAAGTGGGAAGAAGTCATACCCAAAACCCAAGCAAGATTGGAGAACTGGACCTTTAAAAACTTTCTGTAGGGGGGTATGCAATCTTCAAATCAATTCCTTTAAAAACTGTACCCTTAAGAACTGAACCTTTAAAAACTTTCCGTAGGGGGGTATGCACCTTTATAAATGCAGTCTTCAAATCAATTCCTGTGCATGTCTTTTCAGTGTTCAAGGCTCCTGTTAGAGTTATCAAGGAATTGGCGCATAATCAAAAAAATGCTTTGTTTAATGGTGCTGGACAAAGTAAAAATGGACCTTAGTAGCATGGAATGAAGTCTGTGCTCGTAAGACTAAAGGGGAATTGGTATTGGAAATTGAAACTTCCTAATATTGAATGGAAATATGCACAGAATATTACTGACAGGGACTTAACAAGAGTCAACGACTTTCTAGAAGGGTCCTCCAACAAATTTCTTTTGGGAGTATGCATGGACCCAATCGTAACCTTTAGATAGATAATTTTTTCAGCATCCCTGATGATATTTCAAAGCACTGAAACCCAGTATATACCCCTAATACAACACAACATCCCTGATGATCTTTCAAAGCACTGAAACCCAGTATATACCCCTAATACGGCTCAGCCAGCCAGCAGACAGGTTTTGCCAAATGGGCCCCAAGTCCAACAGATCCCTATTGAACAGAGGAAGGAAAGAACCTTTTCAACATTAAGGATGGATTGAGGTGACTAACTACCAAGAAAATGAAAGGATCCCACAACAGGGCCTGCAAATATAAAACAAATGGACAAGATAAGGCTATGAGAGAATCGACTAAACCAAATTGCATTCTTCGATGATGAAAACAAGTTGAGATGGAGATGGGACAGTACACAAAAGTTCACAGTCAAACAAGGTTATACCTTCCACCTTCAGGACTTGACAATCTGAATGGAGAAACATCACTTGGAACAAGATCTGTAAGAGGGATTTGAGGCCTGAGGTGGCTTCCTTTCCATGGTTTGAAGTTCAGAAGAAACATAAGCTAATCTACAAAGGTGTGGTTTTGTTGGCCCTCTATATGCCCTAACTGTAAGCAAAACAAAGAAACAACAAATCATTTATCGGTGAACTGTAAACTATATTTTACTTGCTGGAATGATCATGAATTTATGATACAAAGTCGAAAGGAAAGTCAAGATCTCTAACCAAATTTATAAGGAATTGGCCTTAAAGAGAGATGCCAGTTAGGAATTATAAATAAAATATGGGGTATAGAACCCTTCTTCATTGTTCAGAATGTCTGGAAGGAAAAGAATAATGGAATTTTTAGAAACAAAAAGCAATATGCAATTCAAGTATTAAATAGAATGAAAAGGAATACACAAGATACAATCAAATCTATGAGAGGAATAAGGATTGCTCTTGTAGGGAGAAATGGAATTTCCAGATCTGGACATGGGAAATGAAAAGATGTTTATCTTCAAGGGGAAGCAAAAACCAAAAAGTTCAGTAATTCCAGATGGCAGAAACTGTGAAAATTACAGCTCACTAGATCACGGTTACACTTTCAATCGTTTACTTTAAAGTTTAAATTAACCCAGAAAAGATAAATGCAACACACTGATAAGCAACCAATACAAAGAAAGGCAAACACAAGATGTACCCTGGAAACCCCAATGGAGAAAACCAGCCAGCAGTTTTGTCTTTTATTGCATATTTGTTAATCATCACTTACAAAGATAGGATTCCGGATATGACTCACCGGATCTCAGACTCTTGACTCTCACCGTGCCCAAACCCTCAGCAGAAAAGACAAACCCCAACAGAAGATATGACTCACTTCTATCCTTCACAAGAGATATAACTCCCTCTTGTCACTCAAGAGATATGACTCACTCTTGACCAATATGCAAGAGATATGACTCACTCGTGTCCACTGTGTTTAATACAACTCTCAATAGACTCTTCTACACCATCACTTTATGTCAATACCATGGGTCACAACAAGATTCTAGATATGACTCAACGGATCTCAGACTCTTGACTCTCACTGTGCCCAAACCCTCAGCAGAAAAGACAAACCCCAACAAAATATATGACTCACTTCTGTCACTCACAAAAGATATAACTCCCTCTTTTCACTCAAGAGATATGACTCACTCTTGTCATTCAAGAGGTATCAATTGCAGACAAGAAAATTAAGGATTGTCCCTTCCAAATACTCTCTCATCCCAAGCCTTTTCAATCTTTTATGTGGCAGCAATCTGCGGCTGTCAAAGGGACTGGGCATACTATTTGGCCATTCAATCCTTGCTCTTTTTTGGGTTGAAGCTATTGGCATCAAGGTGGTTTTCTCTCTATAGTAGTCAACTTATTCTGCTTTTTATGAGGGCTACAAGTTTTAGGGTAACACAATCCCTGCTCTTCCATTTTCGAGATCAGATCTTTTGCTTTTGCTTTTGCTGTCATTCAGGCAGCAATATGTTTGTGTATCATCAACTGCACCAATTTCCATTCTCCCCCATTGGGTGTTGGTAGAATGGTGGGAGCAACAGGTATTTTTCAGTTAACGCTGAGACTTATGGAGTGGCATTTAAAATAAGATAGGGAGTGAGACAATGCTAGTGAGACAATGGAAATTAGTGCAGTTGAGGATAACTACGGATGGAAGGAAAGATTCTTATGATCTTTCCCCTTACTAGGAATTGCCCTTGGTATGGAAAATGGCTCCAGGATTTGGCTGTGAACTGTGCGAACATATGGTGAGCTCCCCCCAGATCAAAAGGTTTTAAGTCTCCTCATTGTGGACTTTCCCAGGATGGATTCAAACAACATTTACACTTGAAGCCCCACTTCAGGGCCTCTGTCCACACTCCCTGAACTCTACAATCACTCACTATAGAGAAGCTCCCAGATGTTCCACATCTTATCCCTGATTTTTATAGTATAAGCTCTGGCCCCTGGGCTCTCAATAACCTAGAGATAATGTGGAAGCTGACTCACAATGTGAAGAACAAGTTCCACAATCTGAAGATGAGGGTGATAGAACAATAAACAAAAATAAGAAAATAGAGAAACAAATTATCTGAGATCAGGAAGCAGTTGTAGATGATGAAAGGAGAGCAGCAACGAGGACAACAGTGCACTATTATTGAATGGTGAAGCTCCTTGTCGAAATTCTGATCTATTTTTAAAAATTTTGTAACATCCACATGCTGCTTGTAGGAGACTATATACTGAAGCAAGACACTGCATAAGGAACTAGGCTACCTTTTTGGACACCCTGCTGCTCAGAAGAAGACTTACCTATTGTCCTTTTTATCATTTTGATCTATAGGATTATTTGCAGTACTATAATAGTAACATAGTTGATTCTGCGTTCTGTATTTCCAATATAAATGGCAATGTTATACATATATTGCAGTGCAATCTACCAACTGCAGGTAAATTAGCTAGAAATTTGTTCATAGATGGCAGTATTCGAAAATCAAGATAATAGAAATAATGTATATACCTATAAAGAGCAATGGCAAGGACAATTAAGAGAGAGAATTGCAAGCCATGTTCAAACTATCTCAGGTTGCTAGTTTCTGTCTACCCTATTTTGTATAAGTATTTGTATCATTAATGAAATTATAAGCTCTTTTACCAACCAAAACAGAACATGTATAGAAACTCCAAAAAAGAAAAAGAAACAAAAGATATGTATCAATTGATATATTACGTGCCAAAGCTCAAACACACAGCTGTGACTTGTGCTGTGCCTACAAAGAAGAACAAAATTACATCAGTAACAAAAATAGTGGACATCAGAAAAGCAAGGGATGACTACAATAGTAATAAGATAAATCATTTTTGAGACTGCCATTGTAAGTTCCATCTCAGAAACAATATGATGCATATCTTACAATGGATGGATTTAGTACATCCTAATTACAGATTACTACAACAGCTAATATTCATTATCTTGGCCTGCACGGGTGTGACTCATTGGCGGTTCAGTTGTTATGAAGTCACTTGTTGTAAATTGGAGGTCACGAGTTCAAATCCCACCCAGATTTACCTGTGTCCCATGTCTTGCGGCGGGCGTGGGGCACCTAGGGGTATAGTGGTAACACAAATGGATCCTTGTACCCCGTGTCACACAAGTACTAGCCCAGCTCTAGTTGTTGATTCCCCTAGTTACCAAAAAATATATATATATATTTACTATCTTGAATTTTTTAACTTCTAATAAGTCACTTGTTGTAAATTGGAGGTCACGAGTTCAAATCCCACCCGGATTTACCTGTGTCCCATGTCTTGCGGTAGGTGTGGGGAACCTAGGGGTATAGTAGTAACAGGAATGGATCCATGGACCCCGTGTCACGCGAGTACCAGCCCAGCTCCAGTTGCCGATTCCCCTAGTTACCAAAGAAGAAGAAAAAATATTCACTCTCTTGAATTTTTTAACTTCTAATATTGTTTTATATTTTACTGTATTGTTGGGATATCATCAGGTTATATATCTGGTAGCGGCTGCAACAGATTATGCTTTGTTTCATTGAATTTCTTCATCTTATTTTACACTTCAAATTTATCAACTGATCTAAGTTGCCTTCTTGATAAGGAAGAGCATTTTGATGTTGCCAGAATCAAATATTTCTAGGGAGATGAGGAAGCTATCTTTTAACTAAAAAATATTTCTATGGCTTTGCTTCAGAATATAAAGATATTCCTCTTATACAGTTGACGGACTAAATGCCGCATCGACAAAAATAAAAGCCAAATTGGATAATGTTAAAGCTTTCAAAACAACGAATGCCAAGACTTCATAAAATCAATAGAAATAATGAAGGATTTCCAACATATAGGAGAATCAATAATCAAATCTAATTCTAGGTAGTTCTTTTCAATATTTCTATACAGTAAAATGCATCATAAGATTCAAACCCTAGGAAACTCGGGCAACAAAATAAAATCCAGACTCAGAAAGAAAGTAGCGACTTTAGCTCTCACTTGGAAGGAAACCTTAGCTAATTTATATGGAAGGAAACCTATAGCTCTCACCTTCTCCACAATGTCTTGAAATACATCCCTTGAATCATCCTTGGCCTTTTTCATAAATTCTCCAGTTGCACCCTCAATATTTAAACTACACTCATTCTCGTCACTCCTTTTCTTCCTCTTCGTCCTCCTCCATTTACTCATCCATATTCTTATACAAAATCCAATCCTTCCTCTTATTCCCATCGTTGGTACAGTTAGCATCCTCACCCACATACGAAACAACTGTAATCAAAAGCATACCAATGTCATCTGTCCACTTCATTTAGTGCCACAAGGAAGAACCCTTCTTTCCCATATGGGACTCTGTTCCATTTTCATTGCACTCATCCTCATCAATCAAAGAAGGTTTATCCTTAGGGTTTCCATGGTTTTCAAGGGCCACTCAATGTTGCTTCCCATTAGCCTCTTGGACAGTAGCCACATGGGGGTGGGAAATGGATATAGGATCTACCATCAAAGGATGTTGATCAGAAATATGATGAATTTGTAGGGAATCGAATGAAAATGGACCACTAGAAAACATTGTTTCATCCATTATATTTCCTTTCATTCAATCTATATTTCTATTTCAATTAGGTTTCAATGTATTTCTATCAATTTTGGGATATTTTTAGTTTAGTTTTCATATGGGTAACTCTTTATTTTCCATTCCTCAAAGCCCAAATGATTTTTATCCATAACATGTTCCCTGATTTCAGAAACCTTCAAAACTTACATGAAACAATGGTGTTTTTAGCATTGAATAAGGCGTCAAAAATGATCTATGCATACCTTAATAAGATTGCAAGGGCGGTGTGTAAGTAGGTGCATCCATCATCCTTGTCATATCATCTTGGATTTTTCAGAGAGGTCATGCATAAATGCTTCCTGAAAGGGTATGTGAACGGAATGGGTGTGGGTTTACCAGAATGGGGTGGATGGTGAGACTGCGGACATGTGGGTGGATGTGGGTGGTCCTTCTCGGGCTGGGCTGGGTAGGCGGAGTGAAGGTGTATATATAGGTGAGGTCGATAGGAGGATGGAATGGATATTACTCCTCGATTAGAATCTCACCATTCTGACATGGCTACAATGCTTTTAACTCGTCCCCTTCTTCTGTAACTTTAAATATTGCTTGGGAGGAAGGTAGCTAAAAAAAATGAAATAAAATAAAAATATTATGTGGCATAGTTTTCCAGGAATCTAAGCTTGACAAAAATTTGGTTTGGGAATAACAATTATATGATGCTCTTGTTCACCCTTTATATCATACCCTCCATGTCACGGTTTCCCAAATGGTTCCAAGCTCCATGTGAAGGTTTGTAAAATGGTTTCTTAAATTTAAATTTAAGGTAATTACTTTTTATCTATTTTTTATATAACTATAGTGTAATGGCTAGTTTATTTAGTTTCCTTTTGATCATGATCCTAAAGGAAAACTAATCCTAGCTCCATTCTTAGGATTAGGTGAAGGAAATTTTTCCATGCTTGTTTCCTAATTAAAGGAGATATGTTAAAGGTATTTGGAGACTTCATCGAATTGTTTTTTAGTGGATTAGTTTAAGGGGGATCTACACAGTTTTGATATGGAAAACAAAATTAAGGATCTTTTAATATGAGAGATCATATAAATCTTATCAAGACAATATCAAAACAACGTAGCATAGACACCTCTTCTAAAACCCCTTAGTATTGAAACACCATCATATAAAAAAATAGAATACAAACTCATGCTAAGTCAATGCTTGGTTAGTCACTCAACCATCCATTTTATTAAAACCATCCAATTTCTCACTAACCTCATTTATTTTCAAAGCTTTAAAAAATACCTTGGTGGACTTATATCCCATACAAAGCCATCGTGCATGAGGTCAAAGTTGAGTGGCATTGCCTTGATGGATTTCATAGATGAAATAGGATGAGATGAATCCAAGCTTCTCATGCTTGTTTTCCTTGTCAAATTATTTTTGAGTACTTGATTAATTGCAATTACATTGAATGGTCATAATTTGTGGTTCATAACTATATAAAAAGGTAAATTACAAGAAATATCATGTTAGCATATATGAAAGGAAATAGCATATTACCACTAGCTAAACTGTTGTAATCGAGACATCATCCCTATATAGTCCAACAAGGAGATCTAAAGTTTTGATATGGGAAAAAACTTAAGTATTTTAATATGAGAGTCATTATCATATATTGCATAATATATATGCACTTTATGAACAACCCAAATATAAAATGAACAAACCATATAGGTTGGTGATAAGATAGAGTTGTGGTGCCATTGACTTGGACCAACCACCCCCCAAAAGAATAAAAATAGAAATAATTCTATATTGATATATTAACCTACCTAACTAAGCTTCAGTATTATAACCAATATTATCAAGCAAAAGATAAAAATTCACAATAAAAAGGAAACTTACCATCGATTTAACCTAGATACCTATGCTTCAGTATTATAACCAGAAAAATTTATCAATTCATAGTAAACCAAGAAACTTACTCAGGATTTTGTAAGGGAGGAAGGTGATGTTGACTCTAGAGCTGCAGAATTCGTGGCCCACCTCTTCAAGAGCCTCTAGGTTATCTCCAATGTTGTTTTATCCATGGTAGCGATGGCAATTAAATACCGAAATTATAAACCCTCAACAGTGGTGAGTATCCATAACAATATCTTCAACAGGTATCGAAGGTGGACTAATAAATGGCAAAAAATGCCACCCAATTCACACTACTTGCCCCTCATAACCCACCAAATTACCCTCCTCACCTCCAGCCAATGCAAAATATTTGGTGCCAACGGTCTGTTTGGACAGGCTATTTGCCGCCAACGAGTTGGTTGAGTAGTCATTGACGAAATTGGAGGATGAAATCTTCATGGGTTCAGAAAAATCTTCATCGTCGAATTTGCAATTTTCCATGACATAATTAAAAATGACTAACATAAATGACTAATTCATATTCTTCTAGCTAGTCATTTTTATGTCATGACTAAATTAGTCATTTTTAACTCTTTCACTTACTATCTAGTCATATTTGTTAAGTGGTGACTAAATTATTCATTTATTTTAGTCGTTTATAGTTGGGTCAATCAAAATTGCTCATATTTAGTAGTAAATCACTTGAAAAACCTGTGGTGACTAGAATTTTTAGTCACCTAGTAGCTAATTCCTCATTTTGTATTAGTGCGTGTACGGTTGCATGGAAGCACCATAATGTGGTGTACCTTGACTATTTGGGGATACAAAGCCATAATTTGGGGAGTAAGCGGGTTGTTGATACCCGTACCCATAAGGTGAATAACTCTATACATACTGCAATCCATAATATGGTCCATAAGAAGTCCCATGAGATGTCCCATGAGAAACTCCATAGGTAGGAATAGACGTTCTGGAAGTAGGAATATGACCTCTAGAAGTAGGAATATGACCTCCCGAGACAACAGGAGGTACGTGACTCTGAGACACAACTACATGAGTAGCAGCAGAACACACATGACTCGTAGAAACATTCCGGCCCAAAGGACCATGCAAATGATGGGGAGGAATAGAATTCGAAGAACTAGGAATAGAGGATGAAGGGACATGTGAAACTATGTAAGTGCCATTCCCTACTATCACTCATCTTGGTTTTGATATATGAATAGGACTACTAACACCAGGTCTAGGAAGAATGTGAGATGTAGCCTCCACCATCAGGATGGAGGGTACAATGTGGCTCATGATCCCAAATCTCTCTGCATGGAAAGGAATGGGAATGCCCCCAGGCATAGTGCTAGGATCAAATTCCGACTCGGCATGGAATTCCAGATCATGTGCAGGGATGCCATACATGCCATAACTAACATTACTAGTGCTTGCAGGTTCATGATGAGTCTCGTTTCCCGGAAGCCAATACTGGCGACCTGTGAATGAGGGATCATACCCGGAGTGTGTAGGTATATCATGTGAAGGAGAGAACCTAGAGTGTGTAGGTATATCAGGTGAAGGATCATACATAGGAGTAGGATCTTCTTCCCCAACCTCCTGAGGTGGAGAAGACAACTCAGGAATTTCATCTTCATGATCTCCCATCGTGTGTGAATCAATGTGAGAAGTAGTCCACCTGGATTGTCTATTCCTCTCTCCCAAAGGAGGAGGAGATGTAGAAGGCAGAAGTGCCGCTAAATGACGAGAACGACGGGGTGCCACACCTAAATCCACAATGACTCAAAAAATGAAAAATACTCTCTAATTATGCAAGCCCTAAGTAATCTAGCATGCATAGAGCATACACCAATATAATCTAAATCCAATCACAAGAAAACAAGGGTAGGATATGTGAGCTCCCGAATGAAGCAGGTATGTCTCGCCTAGGGGAGGCTTGAGACTCCCATACAAAACAAGTGGAGGTTCATAACCAATTATTGTGGCTCTCAGCTTCAACACATATAGTGACTATGTTGTCTGACCCCAACCTAGCCAGGACACCTGCAGAATAACCCCTACAAAGTACCCCCTCAATAACCTAGGTAACGCAACTAAGGTCACCTCAATATAGTCAATGCTCAAGCGGATTGTCACAGGAAGGATTGACAATATGGGTAGGGTAGCAAATCTCAAAACTCTTGAAAGAGCCCCTAGATACAAATACAATCCTAGAAATATCTCTGGTTCTACTCAGTTATGACTAGGGGTCATCCCAATCAATAACCGCTCACACTGCCTTGTGCTTAACTCCCTTGTAAGAGGAGGATCCTGAGAAACACTAATTATATCAAGGAATTTCACACTCTCACCTGGACAGACACATACATATTGTTGTTTAGTGGTATTGGAGAATTTACTCACAATGAACTATTCGAAGACCCTAAAACCTAATCTTGTTGTTGTACCCTATTAAAGAAAATAGTGTAATCCATTTTAATTAAGCGTTGATTTTATTTGGCTTTATTACTCAAAAAAGGTAGATGACCGTGCAACCAATGGTGTTATGATGCAACATGAATTAAAATGCACACCTAGCAATCAATGAAAATGCATTGTGTCGAATGAAAAACAGGGCATGCTACTATGTGAAACGCAAAATTTTCTTCAAATGACAAATGCAATCATT